>RJVU01042596.1:443617-513633 GCA_003731715.1 Anabarilius grahami
ACGGCCGGCACTTAATAATCATAAACTCCACCAGGGGTGAGCAGTGTTTGCAGATCACAACAGCATCGCGGCACCACGCATCATTGATGTAAACACAAAGCCCACCACCGCGAGTTTTTCCTCCCGCGACGAGAGCTCTGTCCGCTCGATAGCACGTCAGCTGGTCGAGCTGAATAGCGCAGTCCGGAACGCTGTTGCTAAGCCGTAAACACAAAAACACAACAGTCTCTTACAGTCCTTTTAGTTGAACGTAGTAATCGGATGTAGTCCAGTTTATTGTCCAAAGAGCGTACGTTAGCCAGTACAATGGTGGGGATAGATGGCTTGTGTGGGTTAGCCGTTAGCCTAGCCAGGATACCTCCGCGCTTACCCCTCTTCTGCTTCCTCTCACACCGCTTGCGGTGCCTCCGCTGTGGGCGAGATGCAGCAGTGGGGGTCGGTGACGATGTAGGCCTCCGGAGCAGTCCGAGATCTCGCAGCTGTTCCGCGTGCGCGGAGTTTAACTCTATAAATGCGGTTCTGCCGACATCCAGCAGAAACTCACAACTGTATGCGGGCTTAAAGACAGGTAGACGCGATGACGACGTACAAAAACACTGCGACTCACAAGACAAAAAACGCGAAAACACCGTTCTGTCGGGACAGAGAGAAGCCACTGCGTGTGGACGCGCCGCCATTTTGTTTTGGTCATGTAAATCTGTGTTTACAATACTTTAGGGTATTGAAGGTTGTAGACTAGAGTTTTGCTTCAAAATTATGTAAAAATTATGCTGACTACTCTTTCATTCATAACAATATATTGATTTAGTTTTTGTAAGACACTTTTTGCCAAGAAACACTGTATGCGTGGAGGCGTGAATCATCATGAATAATGGGTCATTCTCACCTGAGAAGACAAAATGAGCTGGTAATGAGCTGAAATGACTTGCATATTAATGAGTCATTTCAGTCAGGTAGGCTGTGAAAAAAACCTTCTGTGATGTCTCAAGCTCATCATGAAACATACAGAAAAATACTATTACAATATAAAGTAATGGTTTTATATTATACTTTAAAATATAATGTATTTCTGTGATGCAAAGAGTCTGAATATAGGCTTTTAGTTTAAAAGCATGCACATTTGGAGAAATATTGGATTCTCATATGTTTATGTCAATTTTCTATACAGAGGAGTTATATTTATTTAATATTCATTGTCATTACTATGAGCGCTGGTGTTTTCAATTCATACTTGCAGTCGGAGGGCGCTCTCTGTGCATTTTTAGTCCACAAATTATTCTAAAGAAGAAGAGGCTATTCCATGAATGGTGTTTTCAATTCATACTGCAGCCGGAGGGCGCTAAAGAAACAAAAACTCATCTAAAATTCATCTATAGAAGAAAAGAAAACAGGAACTAACTGCATGTCTTCCAGAGGTGGCTAACCATGGCTTTTACATCCAGATAAACACTTTTCAAGACAATAAATACACGATTGAGACGATGTATGCATGTGTTGCCTCTGAATTTGCCTGTGAATAGTGCTGGCTCCGTGGGCGTGGCTGCATTAGTGGGTAATGAGCTGAATCACGGACTTCTGACATGGCTCTCTTTTCATACAGATTACATAAACACAGAATGTTTGTTTCGATTTGACTTACACGATTTAACGTTTTTTTAGACATAAGTGTCATTTTTTTGTGATTAGTATTCACTAAGTTACAGTTCATTTTCTGAGAACTATCAGATTGGACTTCGTTCAGAGGGAGACGAGAGATCATGCATCATGTTAGTTTTCTTTATTTTACAAAAAGCACAACATTTTGTTTTTACTCTGAGTGTATACAAATAAAAGAAGATATTCTATAGTTTCAATTGATATATTACTTATGTCTCTATGACAAAAAATGACGGAGTATTTTAAGTCTGTTTTACTGCAATGTGAAAAAAACCTGCAAAACGCGCCGGCGCGTTTTCGGACCTCAGAGAGTTAAAGTTACCATCGTTTCTTACTGTATTCACGGAGACAAGACTGTCGTTATTTTCATTTTTTAAACACTTGCAGTCTGTATAATGCATAAACACAACTTCATTCTTTATAAATCTCTCCATCAGTGTGTAATATTAGCTTTAGCCACGGAGCACCATCAAACTCATTCAGAATCAAATGTAAACATCCAAATAAATACTATACATACGCAATTAGACATGTTGCATGATGAACACTTTGTAAAGATCCATTTTGAGGGTTATATTAGCTGTGTGAAGTTTGTTTATGCTGTTCAAGGCAAGCGCAAGCTCTTGGGGCGTGGAGCACGAGATTTAAAGGGGCCGCGTACCCTGAATCGGCGCATTTATAATTATGCCCCAAAATAGGCAGTTAAAAAAATGTATAAAAAAAAAATGAAGGGGTATATTGAGCTGAAACTTCACAGACACATTCAGGGGAAATCTAAGACTTATATTACATCTTTTGAAAACATGTTCTTCGTCACCTTTAATGGATTTGAAAGTATAAATTAATAATGTGTTATGTGTATGCCAGGTTAAAGAGATTTTAGTTTTTAGTCTAGATTTAAACTTAAAGAGTGTGTCTGCTTCCCGAACAATGCTAGGAAGATTGTTCCAGAGTTTAGGTGCCAAATAGGAGAAGGATCTAACGCCTGCGGTTGATTTTGATATTCTAGGTATTATCAGCTGGCCTGAATTCTGAGATCGCAATAGACATGAAGGACTATAATGCTTTAACACTAGAAGTCCCAGAGATTTGTAACCCTCCTTTAGCCAAGTGGATGCTAACTGGCTAGTCTTTTGGCTATCATTAGCATCAATTCATGTGTAAATATGGTCATTACCTGAGCAAACTGCAGGGGGGTTGGGGGTGAGTGTGTGAATGGTTGCTGGTGGCTTGTTTGTATGTGTGGGGGAGGGAGGGCTGCTAAAAGCAGAGAACTTGATTGACCATGTCTCACATTGGCATGTAGGGTCTTGCCCAGGTGTAAACAGGTATGAATTAGCACATCTAATTGCATGCAGCTTGCTCTCAAATGAGAGGTAATTCAACAAGTCAACAAGATTTGCCGGGAAATCCCTCAATCCGCTAGACACACAGATCGCAATGAATTCACCACTCAGGTATGTTGCAGGTCTTTTGTGGTTCTATGTTTATGTGTTTCTAATTTTTAGAATCAACACCGCCAAGTGTGTCATTGTGTCATTGTGTGTAAAAGTGCTATGAAAATAACAATTTATCTTATTTATTAGGTGTTTTCAACCACTGCTGCTACGCTGACGGCGTATGCGCCCAAATGGAAGAAGACCGTCTACATTCTTAGCAGCATGCACAGCGTGATTCAGACTGATAATACCACCAAAAGGAAGCCAAACACTGTCACCCTTTACAACACCACAAAGTGCGGCGTGGATGTGATGGACCAGATGGTGCGGGAGTACACTGTCCGCACAGGGACACGGCGCTGGCCAGTTGCCGTGTTCTATAACATGATTGACATGGCAGCACTGAATGCACATGTGCTGTATCAAGCATGCATCGGAGGGCAGGAAAGACGGGTGGACTTCCTGGTGGAGCTTGCAAGAGAGTTGGCTAACTCTCATATGTGTGCGAAGAAGGCAAGAAAAGAACAATTGCTTCGGACAAAACCCTCCACACCTAGCCCTGGAAAAAGAGCCATGTGTCAGGTCAAACACCAATGCAAGAACAATCATGCCACTGTGCGATGTGTTCACTGCTACAGATACACATGTGGTAAATGCAGACGGGAGATACCATGGCAGTGCCAGGATTGTGAGTGATTGCTGGAATGTACACTCACTTTTTAATATTATTTGTAAATATGTGTACAAATAGTTGGTTTCTTTATTTTATTTTGTACTATTTTTATCAATAAATCTCAGCAACAAAGGAAAAAAAAAAACGTGTGTTGATTTCTCCCTAAGATGGCAAAGTGAAACACAAGTTTCCTTGAAGTGGCTCAGCATGGCCCCACATTGTTTACATAACAAAAGCAACTGTTCACAGCTGATTAAGGATATTAGCCTAAAGCCTTCCAGCCCATCGGCTGTCCTGCGGGTTTTATAGGTAGAAAAGCCAAATGGCTGCTCTCTGGGACTTCTAGTGTTAAGAGCTCGCTCAGGTACTGGGGAGCTAAACCATTTAGTGCTTTGTAAGTAATTAGCAAGATTTTAAAATCTATACGATGTTTAACAAAAAGCCAATGCAGTGTTGACAGAACTGGACTAATATAGTCATACTTCCTAGTTCTATTAAGAACTCTAGCTGCTGCATTTTGTACGAGCTGTAGTTTATACAGTGGGTACGGAAAGTATTCAGACCCCCTTAAATTTTTCACTCTTTGTTATATTGCAGCCATTTGCTAAAATCATTTAAGTTCATTTTTTTCCTCATTAATGTACAAACAGCACCCCATATTGACAGAAAAACACAGAATTGTTGACATTTTTGCAGATTTATTAAAAAAGAAAAACTGAAATATCACATGGTCCTAAGTATTCAGACCCTTTGCTGTGACACTCATATATTTAACTCAGGTGCTGTCCATTTCTTCTGATCATCCTTGAGATGGTTCTACACCTTCATTTGAGTCCAGCTGTGTTTGATTATACTGATTGGACTTGATTAGGAAAGCCACACACCTGTCTATATAAGACCTTACAGCTCACAGTGCATGTCAGAGCAAATGAGAATCATGAGGTCAAAGGAACTGCCTGAAGAGCTCAGAGACAGAATTGTGGCAAGGCACAGATCTGGCCAAGGTTACAAAAAAATTTCTGCTGCACTTAAGGTTCCTAAGAGCACAGTGGCCTCCATAATCCTTAAATGGAAGACGTTTGGGACGACCAGAACCCTTCCTAGAGCTGGCCGTCCGGCCAAACTGAGCTATCGGGGGAGAAGAGCCTTGGTGAGAGAGGTAAAGAAGAACCCAAAGATCACTGTGGCTGAGCTCCAGAGATGCAGTCGGGAGATGGGAGAAAGTTGTAGAAAGTCAACCATCACTGCAGCCCTCCACCAGTCGGGGCTTTATGGCAGAGTGGCCCGACGGAAGCCTCTCCTCAGTGCAAGACACATGAAAGCCCACATGGAGTTTGCTAAAAAACACCTGAAGGACTCCAAGATGGTGTCTTGTCCTTCACTGGTGGAGGGCTGCAGTGATGGTTGACTTTCTACAACTTTCTCCCATCTCCCATCTCTCGACTGCATCTCTGGAGCTCAGCCACAGTGATCTTTGGGTTCTTCTTTACCTCTCTCACCAAGGCTCTTCTCCCCCGATAGCTCAGTTTGGCCAGACAGCCAGCTCTAGGAAGGGTTCTGGTCGTCCAAAACGTCTTCCATTTAAGGATTATGGAGGCCACTCTGCTCTTAGGAACCTTAAGTGCAGCAGAAATTTTTTTGTAACCTTGGCCAGATCTGTGCCTTGCCACAATTCTGTCTCTGAGCTCTTCAGGCAGTTCCTTTGACCTCATGATTCTCATTTGCTCTGACATGCACTGTGAGCTGTAAGGTCTTATATAGACAGGTGTGTGGCTTTCCTAATCAAGTCCAATCAGTATAATATTAACCCCTTTGCGGTTGACATTGATCGCTTGTTTACAATACATTTTATTAAGTAAAATGATCAAGTTGTGTGAAAGATACAAGAATGCCGATTCCACCTGTACAAGCATTATACAATCAAGATAACTTTATAGTAGTTTTTTGTTATTCTGTATGACCGTGAACAATTTCCTAAGACAACAAAGGCGGAGGGGGGTCCTTACCTTTTTGTGTCGTGGAACTGTAATGTTTGGCAGTATAATGGTGACATCAATGTTTTTTCCATGGGAAGAGTCCAGTACACGATTTCCATAGTAAATATTTGTCCAAAAGCATGCAAACTGGTATAAAAATCGATATAACTTCTATTGTTTACATCCTGAAATGCGCTATTCATGGGTGTGCTGTCATGTTTATTCGACGAACTGTCCACATCTAGTGCTTTATTCAATGAAATATAACTTATCACTGTATTTAGTAGAGTGTCTGTAAATGAATGAGAACAGCCCAGAAGATGTCCGATGAAAACTGGACAAATATATACGTATAAAAAAAAAGTGGACAGGTGCTTTTAGTGACGTGGGATTACGCACAGGCAAACATACGTGGGAAAAAAAGTAAAAAGACAGCAATGGCAAACTATTGTGTTGTCATGTAACGTTAGCCTATGCAATAACGATTACGCCAATGTGTTGATTTGCATAATCTCGCGTGTAATACATTGTTGTTTAGTGTGCGTAACAATTTGCTTCCAGGAAAAATTGCGCACGCCCGCTGGCGTGACGCACCTGCTGGCCACTAGCACTCGCACTGCTAGCATTCGCCAGCCATGGATCAGCGTCGTGCACAGAAGTTGTTTTCTCCTGCTTCTGCGGGAATTTATGCGAAGCAGTGATGAAGAAAATGTGGATTATTCGGAGGAGAGTGCTGTATCTAGCATCGACTCGGAAGCAGAGGATATGTTTTTGGAAGGTCTCGACCCTGATTGAAGCCAATGCAGTGATGACAGAACTGGGCTAATATGGTCATACTTCCTAGTTCTAGTAAGAACTCTAGCTGCTGCATTTTGTACGAGCTGTAGTTTATTTATCAAGCGGGAGGAACAACCACCCAGTAGAGCGTTACAGTAATCTAGCCTTGAGGTCATGAACGCATGAACTAACTGTTCTGCATTTTTCATTGAGAGCATATGTCGTAGTTTAGATATATTTTTAAGATGGAAGAATGCGGTTTTACAGATGCTAGTAACATGGCCTTCAAATGAAAGATTGGTATCAAAGAGCACACCCAGGTTCCTCACTGACGACGAAGACTTAACAGAGCAGCCATTAAGTGTTAGACAGTATTCTAGGTTATTGCGTGAAGAAGTTCCCTTTCGTGGGAACTGTCGACGCTGCGTAGCAACTCCCTGCGAACCTTCTGCGTGATGTCGTCACTGAAGCACTCCTGTATCTAACCAATCGCGTAGCGAGACGTCAAAGACGGGTGACGTCACGGACCAGGAACTATAAAGCATACCCGGATGCAGAGCACGCTAGCTTCTGTTGTCTTCAGCAAGCGCTCCATGTTATCTTGTCTGTCTCATTTACTGTTGTTTGTCTCGCATATTGCAGCAAAATCTCTTCGTCTGAGGACAAGAGTTTTAGTACACAAACACACACAATATATATAAGGCAAAATATCGATTTAAAATGGCAGAGGACAGGCGATTCAAACAGTGTGTTCATCCCTGTACCAGGTTTATTCCTGAAGGGGATACACACGAAATGTGTGTCGTCTGTCTGGGGGTTGAGCATGCACAGGCAGCTCTCTAGGGAGCTGTCTGTGTACATTGTGAAAAGCTCACCCTCAGAGTCCTCAGATCACACCGGGCACTCTTTAATAAAGAGGATGCTTCGGTCGGCGTTCCCCGCGGATCGGGTCCCGCTGTTGCCGAGGCACAGCGGCGGCTTCATTCGTGGGGTTCGCAAATGGAGCTGGCAGAGGGGGTTGAGACGGGCCCAGCCTTATCTCGCCCTTTACCTGCCAGCCCCAGTGTCTCTTCTCAGGTGGCGGAAGCACGCTTTGCGGTTTCTTCCCCCCAGAGAGAGACACCGGCGCTTCACCTCTCTTCCTCCGAGGAGGTTGATGTGGTGAGCGTCGGAGCTGGGGATGAGGACTCGCCATCCTCTTCCCCAGCATATGAGGAGCTCCTGGAGGTAGTGACCAGGGCTGCGGCCAAATTACAAATTGATTGGCCAGCAGAGCGGGCAGAAGCAAGACCAAAGAGTAAGCTGGATGAGCGCTTCCTGCCCGCTCGGTCACTACCCCAGCGTCGGGGTCTGCCTTTCTTCCCCGATCTCCACACCGAGGTGTCGAGATCGTGGAGAAGGCCAGTGCAGCACCGTGTCTTCAGTCCCCAAACTTCTGTGTATAGTAACATCATGGGGCTGAAGCAGCACGGATATGCGGCGATGCCCCGGATGGAAGAGACGCTCGCGGGCTATCTCTCTCCCGCGACCGCATCGTCACTTAAGGCCCCGACGTTGCCCACCAAGCCATTGAAAACAACATCGAACTTGGTGGGCAAAGCTTACGCGGCAGCAGGTCAGGCAGCGGCATGTCTACATACCATGTCGCTGCTTCAAGCATATCAAGCAGACCTGCTGGGGGATATTGATGATAGCGGGGAGGCCACATTTGAGTGCATCCAGGAAATCAGGATGGCAACTGACCTGGCTCTCCGGGCCACCAAAGAGACCGCCAAAGAAATCGGGCGGTCTATGGCAGCTTTGGTGGCCACGGAGAGGCACTTGTGGCTGAATCTCTCAGACATCAGGGAGCCAGACAAAGCTGCCCTGATGAACGTGCCGCTGTCTCCTGTGGGCCTCTTTGGCAACGCTGTTACAACAGTCGTCGAGAGGTTCCAGGAGGCTAAAAAACAGGCAGCAGCGTTTCAGAGATTCCTCCCTCGCCGGTCAAAAAATCCCCCCGAGGTTGCTGAGCGGGAGCAGCCTCGGCCGTCAACGAGCTCCTCGGCGCACCACAGAGCGCAACTGAAAGTGAGCGTGGCTGCCCGAGCTCCCCCGCAGAAAGCCTGGGGATCGGTTAGTAGATTTTATGGCGGAATCGGAAATTCTACCGAACATATCGAAACGGGTGCTGCTCACTATAGAAAAGGGCTACAGAATTCAGTTCGGGTCTCGCCCGCCCAGATTCAACGGGGTTCTTCCCACAGTGGTAACCCCGGAGCAGTCTCTGGTGATGGAACAAGAGGTTATGACACTCTTGCAAAAAGGAGCTATAGAAAGGGTTCCTCCTCCCAGCAAGCTGTCAGGCTTTTACAGCCGTTTCTTCATTGTTCCAAAGAAGGATGGGGGACTTCGTCCTATCATAGATTTACGTGTGCTAAATCGCTCAATACAAAAGCTCAAGTTCAAGATGCTTACACTCAAACAAATTATCCCACAGATCAGGTCCGAGGACTGGTTTGTGGCGATAGACCTGAAAGATGCATACTTTCATGTGTCCATCCATCCTTCACACTGGAGGTTCCTCAGGTTTGCTTTCGGGGGCGAAGCTTACCAGTACAGGGTTCTTCCGTTCGGCCTATCATTATCACCCCGCACATTCACGAAGTGTGTGGATGCAGCTCTGGCTCCGTTAAGACTCCAGGGCATCCGCATACTAAATTACATCGACGATTGGTTGATTTTAGCTCGATCAGAGCAGGTAGCAGTTCAACATCGAGATGTTGTTCTGTCTCACATGAGAAGGCTTGGGTTGAGGCTCAATGCCAAAAAGAGTGTGCTGGTTCCGGCTCAGACCACCAATTATTTAGGTGTAGTCTGGGACTCCACCACGTTGCAGGCACATCTGTCTCCTGCTCGTGTGAGTTCCATTCTTGGGGCCGTGAAAGGGGTGAAGTTAGGCCGGTCACTCACTGTAAAGCAGTTTCAGAGACTGCTGGGTCTGATGGCAGCTGCGTCCAACATTATACCTTTTGGCCTTCTGCACATGAGACCCTTACAGTGGTGGCTCAGGACCAGGGGGTTTTCTCCGAGGAGAAATCCGTTTCACATGATCAAAGTCACGCGGCGATGCCTTCGTGCTCTGGTCATGTGGAAGGATCCCTGGTTCCTGTCCCAGGGACCCGTGTTGGGGACTTCTGGTCGTCGCGTAATGCTTACGACAGATGCTTCCCTCACGGGCTGGGGGGCGATCATGAGTGGTCGCCCAGCTCAGGGTTTATGGGAGGACCATCAGCGCTCCTGGCACATAAATCGGCTGGAGATGATGGCGGTGTTCTTAGCATTAAGACACTTTCTCCCAGACCTGAGGGGCCATCATGTGTTGGTCCGTACGGACAACGCAGCAGTGGTCGCATATATAAACCATCAGGGGGGTCTGCGGTCTCGCCAACTATATTACTTGGCCCGTCAGATCCTCCTATGGTCCCAGGGGAAGTTGCTCTCACTGAGGGCAACTTACATCCCAGGGCATCAAAATGTGGGAGCAGACGCCCTGTCGAGGCAGGGGCCGAGGCCCGGGGAGTGGAGACTCCACCCAGAGGTGGTGGAGCTCCTTTGGAAAAACTTCGGTCGAGCAGAGGTCGACCTGTTTGCTTCGGGAGAGTCAACCCAGTGCCCGCACTGGTACTCCCTGTCGCATCCAGCACCTCTGGGTCTGGATGCGATGGTACAGACGTGGCCGAGGCTACGTCTGTACGCGTTTCCCCCATTCGCTCTGCTCCCGGGAGTTCTGGAAAAAGTACGCCAGGAGGGGGTCAGCCTAATACTGGTAGCCCCTTTCTGGCCAACCAGGATATGGTTTTCGGACTTAGTGTCCCTACTAGACGGCTCCCCAATGGAGCTTCCTCTCAGACAGGACCTCCTGTCACAAGCGGGCGGTGCGATTCTACATCCCCGCCCAGAAACATTGAAGCTATGGGCCTGGCCTCTGAGGGGGCCAGGTTCATAGACGCCGGTCTCCCAACTGAGGTTGTGGAAACCATTCTCAATTCCAGAGCTCCCGCCACGAGGAAGCTGTACTCCTATAAATGGAACTTATTTGCTACTTGGTGTAGACAAAATAATATGGACCCTGTCCAGTCTTCTACTAGCTCTGTGCTAGGCTTCCTCCAAGAAAAGAAATTGTGCTCCAGGCCTTTCATCCTCCTCCGTTTGAATCTTCGGATCAGGAAAAACTAAATCTGCTTTGCCCGGTAAGGGCATTGGATGCTTACGTTCACAGAGCTGCCCTGAGCGTCTCGTTCCCTACTCAGGGAACCAGGGTTACATCTGTAACCTGAGACGTTTTTGGTCCAAAAATTAGAATCTCTTTTTTTTCTGAATTTAGTAGTAGGAAATTACTGGTCATCCAGTTTTTTATATCAGCCATACATTCTGTTAATTTAGCGAATTGGTAAGTTTCGTCAGGGCGCGAAGAGATATAGAGCTGAGTATCATCAGCGTAACAATGAAAACTAACACCATGCTTCCTAATGATATCTCCCAAGGGTAGCATGTACAGAGTGAAAAGCAACGGTCCTAGTACTGAGCCTTGTGGTACTCCATATTTAACTTGTGATTGATATGACATCTCATCGTTTACTACTACAAACTGACAACGGTCAGATAAGTATGATTTGAACCATGTCAATGCAATTCCACTAATGCCAACATAGTTTTCGAGTCTATTTAGAAGAATATTGTGATCAATAGTGTCAAATGCAGCACTAAGATCCAGTAACACTAATAGAGAGATACAACCACAATCTGATGATAAGAGCAAATCATTAGTAAGTCTAATGAGAGCAGTCTCAGTACTATGGTACGGTCTAAATCCTGACTGGAAATCCTCACAGATACTATTTCTTTCTAAAAAGGAACATAGTTGTAATGATACTGCCTTTTCTAGTATTTTTGACAGAAAAGTGAGATTTGAAATCGGCCTGTAATTGACTAATTCTCTAGGATCAAGTTGTGTTTTTTTAATGAGAGGTTTAATAACAGCCAGCTTAAAAGTTTTTGGTACGTATCCTAGTGATAAAGATGAATTAACAATTAGGGATGAGCGAGTACAGCATTATCTGTATCTGTATCTGTTAACCATATGAATTATCTGTATCTGTACTCGGAGTGGGTGGGGCCTAACCCGGAAATGGGCGGGGCTTTATTTGTTATTTTAAGCATGCAATTGATTTGGGTTGATCAGAAATTGTTATATTTATTGCTGATTAGAAAAATATTTACAGGACAGCATCAGGATTGAGCTTCAGATCAATGGTTTTGATCACGATAGCAAACAAACTATATTACAGAACAAGTTTTTCAACAATGAAAACAAAACAATGCAGTGCAATTATGAAGTAAAATGTAATGAACATCATAACTTTCTTTTTTAAATTTTAATTTTTTTATGAAATACAGCAAAAAAGTGTCAGACACTCAGTGCGTGAAGTAAAAAAAAACTGGTTAGAGCCAGCTTACTTTAAAAAAAAACAACTCTGACGACCGGCAGAGAGAGAGGCTTAACCCATATTTATTTGATCATTCATCATATTTCATTCCAATATTCCATTCAAAAATCTACAAAACTGTAAATAATTTAAAAATAAATTAAAAACAATTGAATCAATACAGATCACAGCCCTTTCATTACATCTTTAAAACCAACATTTCATCCTCCCCGACCTCACACAAAAAACTCCCCACTGACCACATTGCAGAAAAATCTATAATATTATTAACTAATTTGAAATAAGCAAACTCAGTTTTAATTCGAGCAGCCACCATCCCCTTCAGAACTCTCTCTGCATCAATTGAACCAGTTCCCAAGATCCTATTTTTCCGTGTCCTCCAAATTGCCATCTTGGCTGTTCCCAAAAAGTAATTTAACAAAACCACTTTTTTTCGATCACTGACTTTGTACTTTGGACCACTAATAAAAACTTTATAGGAAAATTCCTCACCAATACTTTCATAACAAACCTCTAAAAAATAAAAAAGACCTCTTAAAAAGGACATTCCCTCCCTACTTCTGGATTCAGTTGCGCCACGTGTCTGTTCGTAGCTATTATACCATACATCAGTCTCCACTGTAAATCTGCTGTACATTTCTTAATAGGAGGCTTGTACAGAGATCTCCAGCGTCCTCTGAAGTCTGGCCCGAACACTTCTGTCAACCTCCATGTTTTAACTCTTCTCAAAGCAGTTGGATGAGACACTTTAACACACACAATGTATAATGCCTTTTTACAAATGTCTTGAAATAATCCCAACTCTGGAGTTTTAAAGGACACAAAAGTAACTTCATTATCCGGACTTTCCTGTGCAGCAGAGACCCGAATTGCTGGAAAACTATAGCTCTATCCCTGCGAAGGCGTTCCCAGTGCTTCTCTGCAGGCTCCAGGCAGTGCTGAGCGTACTTCCTCCAACATCTGATCCAAGAGACGTAAAGAACGTATTCCTGTCTTGTGCTGAATTGAATCTGCCGTCCTCCACCCACTGTCATCCCTTAGATGTTCAATCTTTGTACATCCTGCTTTAACCAAACAGTTCCTCACACTGTTTGAAGACAAAATGTTTGTTTGTATCAAAGAATTATGAAACAGTGGTTCTCCCATAATCCAGTCCTGTGGTCGCAAAATCTCTCTACTCACAGAAAAAGTCATGCTCCACACTTTAAGCATGGATTGGTAGAATGAAGTCAAATGATTCAAATCCAGCTCATTAACTTTCAGTAAAAACAGCTGCTTGTCATATCCCAGATTCGATGTTCTTCTCAACAGAGCACATGCCACATTTGTCCACCCCACGTCCTCCTCATACAACAGTCTCTTCGCTGCCTGTAATCGAAAGGTGTGGATCCTGCTCCTTATGTCAATCAGACTTTGTCCCCCCTCATGAGTTGGAAGATACAGAGCTGGCGCAGGAATCCAATGCTGTCCTGACCAAAAGAACTCCACCAATTTTCTCTGGATACTTTTAACAATATCATCTGGTGGCTCTAAAACGTTGAATCTGTGCCATAACATGGAGGCGGCCAGGTTATTTGTAACCAAAACTCTACCCCTGTAGGATAGCTCTGGCAATAGCCATTTCCATTTAGACAACTTAGCAGACACCTTCTCCAGCAAACCCTCCCAGTTCTTCTTTCTATAGTTTTCTACTCCTAAAAACACTCCAAGAATTTTTATACCTTCCCTGCCCCAATGCAATCCCCCAGGAAGTAACGGTGGCCCACCATTTTCCCACTGGCCCACAATAAAACCATAACTTTGTTCCCAATTAACTTTGGCCGAAGATGCTTTTTCATAAATATCCAAACTCTCACGTAATATTTGCATATCCCCTTGCCCAGTAACAAAAATAGTTACATCATCGGCATAAGCCGATACAACATATCTCAGCTCCCTTGGATCACCTGGAACCATGAAACCCTTTAATCCAGTTCTTAATTTGCATAACAGGGGCTCAATTGCTAGGCTGTAAAGTTGCCCTGAGAGAGGACACCCCTGTCGAATACCTCTTTTCACCGGCAAAGGATAAGTCAAACCATTCCCCATTTTAAGCATAATTGAAGCCCCTTTGTACAACAATTGGATCCATGAAATAAAACAATTCCCGAACCCAAATGATTCCAAGACTCTAAAAATATACTCATGGCCCACCCGGTCAAAAGCTTTCTCCTGATCAATAGACAAAAATCCAACGTCACAATTTTCATTACAAGACACATCAATAACATATCTTATTAAAAACAGATTGTCCATAATTGAGCGACCCGGAATACAATATGTTTGCTCTCCTTTGACCACAATATGTAAATATTTTTTTAACCTATTGGCTAAAACTTTTGCCAATATTTTATAGTCCGAGCACATCAAAGAAATAGGGCGCCAATTTTAAAAAAAACCTAAGTCTCTATTTTTTGGTAAAAGAGAGATCACCGCCCTCTGACAGCTAGTTGGCAACATTCCCTTTTCAAAACATTCGCAACACACTTCATAAAAATCTTCACCTAAAACAGCCCAAAAAGTCTTATAAAATTCAGCAGGTAAACCATCTATTCCTGGCGCACGCCCTGTGGAGAGTTGCTGAACTGCTTCTGAAAGTTCATTAAGGTTGATCATGGTGTCAAGCTTTTTCTTATCCCCAGGTTGCAACTTTGGAAGTCCTTGTAATAATTTTGCCATATTCTCAGAGTCACAGTCAGTATTACCATACAAATCAGCATAAAAGTCCATTGCCATTTTCCTCATTTCTGTTGGGTTCGAAGTTAATGTTCCATTTTCCTTCACAGGTGAAGAATACGCTTTTGTTGTGCAGCTTTCCGCTCCAGATTGAAAAAGTAAGAAGTGGGAGAGTCCATGTCTTTGATAGAAGAAATTCTTGCTCTAATCAAAGCGCCCTTTGCTCTTTCCTCTAAAATAGATCTTAATTCAAATTTCTTATTCCTTAAATCATTGGATCACATTTTCCATACCAATAATTTCTTTCTCCAACTGCTCAATTTTCTTTTTAACACACACAGTAGTATTGTAGGAAAAATTGACAAAAAACCTTTATCTGTGTTTTCCCCACCTCCCACCATTGTGTCATTTTTTCAAAATTACCTTTATTCGACTTCCACAATTTCCAAAAATCACCAACTTTTCACAAAAAGACCTATCCTGCAGCAATTTTGTATTAAAATGCCAATAAAACCTGGGGCGGTCTAAAACAGTAATGTTAAAATCTATGGCTGCAATATGATGATCCGAAAAACCGTTAGGAAAAATATTAGCATTAGAAACTCTATTCATACTTGTTTTACTTAAATATATTCTATCTAATCTTGCTCCAGTTACATTAGAGTCTAGTATTTTAACCCATGTATACTGTCTAATTCTCTTATTCATATTCCTCCACACATCCATTAACTCAAACTCTTTAATAATATTCTGAAGAGCATTACTAGACAGTAGATGTGGCTCTTCTCTGTTCCTGTCTAAAAGAAAATTTGTGGTGCAATTCCAATCCCCACCCATAATTATGCAAGAATCATTATCACATTTTCTTAATGGACTCTGCAACTTCCTAAACAATTCCACACGATCTGATTCATTGTTCGGAGCATAAACATTTATGAAACAACATTTTAAATCATTTATTTCTCCAGCAACCATTAAAACTCTACCCTTTTCTATTTCTTCAGTTAACAAAATTTTAAAGTTCAAATTCTTTGAAAAAAGAATGGCTACTCCAGCACTCAAATTTGACCCGTGACTGAAGACGCTCTCCCCCTCCCACCATCTACACCACTCTACTTAATTTTTACAATCTGTATGCGTTTCTTGCAAAAAAGAAACATTTACATTCTTAATTTTTATTAATTCAGCTACCAAAGCTCTCTTGCTCTTGTCTCTCCCTCCGTTAATATTTAAAGTGACTACCCTTATCATCTCCATAGAAAATATAAAGAGATAGAAAAGAGAGACAGAAAGAAATAAAGAGTATAGTAAAGTCATCCGGAGTGATGTATAAACCATTGATTCAATTATTTGAATTTACGTTTTATAGGTGTTTTATCCCTTCGCAGTTTTGCAAGAAACTTTTTTAAACGAAATCTCTTTCTCTGACTGAGTTCGTCTTCTCCAACCTTCCTCTGCCAATGACGAACAGAAGTCTCAAACCTCTTCAGATCAGAAAAGTAATTCCGCACATCAACAGATTTTCCAAAGGTTTCATCCAAGAATTTATTTATTTCATCTAGTGAGTAAACCTGCTCACAGCTTTTTTGCGAAACATCTGACACGTCTGAAAAATCAGACAACCCACCACCATTATCATCATCATCGTCATCATCATCATCCATTTCCTCATCAACCATTACTGATTGCACCTTCTTAATCAAAGACACTATCCTTCCTCTTTCCAAAACTTCACCTTTCAAACCGATTGCGTCATCATCCGTCTGGCCTGTATTCACTGAGTCTGAACTCTCCACAGTATCACCCTGCTCAGACCCCTGTACCACACTACTTCTCTCAAAAGTCGCATCAGTTTCAACATTAACTTTCTTCATTTTTCCCCGTTTTGTCTTACTACCAAACGCTTCCTCTGTATCTTTTCCATTATTAGGGAACGAATCTTTTATTATCATTCCTTCCTTCAAATTTGAATCCACATTCTGATCATCATTATTCACTACTGCTGCTTCATTTGGTACATTACTTTTTTGCACTTCATTTTCCTTCGTCTTGTCTAAAGTATTACTAGGGCGTGCTTCATTCTCAGATTCAACTCTATGAGGACAAGACAGCCGTACATGTCCAATACTCCCGCAATCATAACACCTCATCTCTCCCGTGCTCGCGTACATCATGTACGACTTGCCCTCAAAAACACATCGAAAGGAAATATTCAGCGTTGGTTCATTTAAAAACATGTACACCTGTCGCCTAAACGACAACACATGTTTTAAAGCGGCATTTTTACAACCAAGTGAAATCGTTCTAATTCCACTGGCAAGTTTTCCAAATCGAGAAAGCTCTCGCTCAATGTCAGCATCCGGAATAAAAGTCGGAACGTTAGAAACAGTCACCTTCGTCGTGACTGAAACTAAAGGTTGAACAGGAACAAATGAGCCACTTACCGAAATCCCACTCTCGATCAAAACATGGACCAGATTTTCTTCTTTCAAAAATATCACTACGGCCTTGTTCATCCTAGACACCGAGACGATATTCTCATGGCCCACACGTTCTGCCACGTCCAGGAACACATCTTCTAAAGGCACACCTGCCTGAGTCACACACCTAATCCCATGCCGGAGCGACAGGCCTGACGCCTGCACACTCATGTGAGTGTGAGACGCCATCCCTACCTCCGACACGCCACAACTCTCACAGAAAACAAACTCAGTTTTTTTTTTTTTTACTTTTTTCTTTTTCAGTTTAAATAATTGAATAAAATAAAACAAAAAGCAAGAAACAGTGAAAGTTTAAGAAAAATTCCTCTCACCTAGATCACCCTCCCATGCATTCCCTTCCCAATTCCCAGCATGCACCAGAGAGAGAGAGAGAGAGAGAGAGAGAGAGAGAGATAGTGTGTGTGTGTGTGTGGCTTAATAATTAATTTGTAATATTTATAACACTAGCTTACTACCTTTTATGTTTTTATGAAATACAGCAAAAACGTGTCAGACACTCAGTGTCTGGTTACTGGTTAGAGACAGCTGAAGGTTTAAAAAAGAAAAAAAATCTCCGACAGGCAGAGACGCAATGCGAGTCGCATTATACCAAGCAAGCACCACGTCTGAACGAACCCACGTTTACCAGAACTCTACTGGTTAGTAAGTACGTATTATTAACGTTACAACCCCAAGTAAAAAGCTGAAGAAACCCTAAACGTTAACGGAAAAGACCCGCGAACCCGAGTGACTGAGGGAGAGACAGAGAGCTGTTCTGTGTGTGACTGTGAGTGAGCAGAGCGAGACACAGCAAGACAATACATCTGTATGTGTGTAGGGGAGGGGCGCTGTGACTAGCCTATCACAGAACGCTGACACAATCAGCTACCCAATGATGATTTTCATTCAATCCGAGCACAGATATACACTCGTAATAATCGTATAATACTCGTACTCGGCAGAAGTGCTTTATCCGTACCGGATACTCGTTTCAGCCAAGTATCCGGCTCATCTCTATTAACAATATTAAGAAGAGGATCTATGACCTCTGGAAGCATCTCTTTCAATAGCTTAGTCGCTATAGGGTCTATCATACATGTGGATGATTTTGATGATTTAACAAGTTTAGACAATTCTTCCTCTCCTAAAGTAGTAAATTAATTGAATTTTTCTTCAGGGACACTACAATGCACTGTCTGACACAATACTGTAGTAGACGGTTGCATGGTTATAATTTTCTCTCTAATATTATCAATCTTGCAAGTAAAGAAGTTCATAAAGTCATTACTGCTGTGCTCTTTGGAAACATCAGAAGTTGAAGCTTTATTTCTTGTTAATTTAGCCACTGTATCAAATAAATACCTAGGGTTGTGTTTATTTTCTTCTAAAAGTTTTGAAAAATAGGCAGATCTAGCAGTTTTTAAGGCCTTTCTGTACTCAATCATTCTCTCTCTCCACGAAATGCGAAATACTTCTAGTTTTCTTTTCTTCCAGCTGCGCTCCATTTTTCTAGCTGCTGTTTTTAGGACCCGAGTGTGCTCATTGTCCCATGGCGTTGGATTAATTTCCTTAATCTTTTTTAAATGCAAAGGAGCAACTGAGTCTAATGTGCTGGAAAAGACGGAGGCAATAGTTTCTGTTGCAACATCGAGGTCTTCTAAGCTGTCTGGTATGCTAAGGCGATGAAACTGATCAGGAAGATTATTTACAAAGCGATCTTTAGTGGTAGAAGTGATGGTTCTACCATATTTATGGCAGGGAGGCAGTTTAGCTGCTTTAACTAAATGTAGTATACACGAGACTAGATAATGATCCGAGATGTCGTCACTCTGCTGCAGAATTTCAACGGCATCAATATCAATTCCATGTGACAATATTAGATCTAAAGCATGATTACGACAATGAGTGGGTCCTGACACGTGTTGTCTAACACCAATAGAGTTTAGAANACCACACTACTTCTCTCAAAAGTCGCATCAGTTTCAACATTAACTTTCTTCATTTTTCCCCGTTTTGTCTTACTACCAAACGCTTCCTCTGTATCTTTTCCATTATTAGGGAACGAATCTTTTATTATCATTCCTTCCTTCAAATTTGAATCCACATTCTGATCATCATTATTCACTACTGCTGCTTCATTTGGTACATTACTTTTTTGCACTTCATTTTCCTTCGTCTTGTCTAAAGTATTACTAGGGCGTGCTTCATTCTCAGATTCAACTCTATGAGGACAAGACAGCCGTACATGTCCAATACTCCCGCAATCATAACACCTCATCTCTCCCGTGCTCGCGTACATCATGTACGACTTGCCCTCAAAAACACATCGAAAGGAAATATTCAGCGTTGGTTCATTTAAAAACATGTACACCTGTCGCCTAAACGACAACACATGTTTTAAAGCGGCATTTTTACAACCAAGTGAAATCGTTCTAATTCCACTGGCAAGTTTTCCAAATCGAGAAAGCTCTCGCTCAATGTCAGCATCCGGAATAAAAGTCGGAACGTTAGAAACAGTCACCTTCGTCGTGACTGAAACTAAAGGTTGAACAGGAACAAATGAGCCACTTACCGAAATCCCACTCTCGATCAAAACATGGACCAGATTTTCTTCTTTCAAAAATATCACTACGGCCTTGTTCATCCTAGACACCGAGACGATATTCTCATGGCCCACACGTTCTGCCACGTCCAGGAACACATCTTCTAAAGGCACACCTGCCTGAGTCACACACCTAATCCCATGCCGGAGCGACAGGCCTGACGCCTGCACACTCATGTGAGTGTGAGACGCCATCCCTACCTCCGACACGCCACAACTCTCACAGAAAACAAACTCAGTTTTTTTTTTTTTTACTTTTTTCTTTTTCAGTTTAAATAATTGAATAAAATAAAACAAAAAGCAAGAAACAGTGAAAGTTTAAGAAAAATTCCTCTCACCTAGATCACCCTCCCATGCATTCCCTTCCCAATTCCCAGCATGCACCAGAGAGAGAGAGAGAGAGAGAGAGAGAGAGAGAGATAGTGTGTGTGTGTGTGTGGCTTAATAATTAATTTGTAATATTTATAACACTAGCTTACTACCTTTTATGTTTTTATGAAATACAGCAAAAACGTGTCAGACACTCAGTGTCTGGTTACTGGTTAGAGACAGCTGAAGGTTTAAAAAAGAAAAAAAATCTCCGACAGGCAGAGACGCAATGCGAGTCGCATTATACCAAGCAAGCACCACGTCTGAACGAACCCACGTTTACCAGAACTCTACTGGTTAGTAAGTACGTATTATTAACGTTACAACCCCAAGTAAAAAGCTGAAGAAACCCTAAACGTTAACGGAAAAGACCCGCGAACCCGAGTGACTGAGGGAGAGACAGAGAGCTGTTCTGTGTGTGACTGTGAGTGAGCAGAGCGAGACACAGCAAGACAATACATCTGTATGTGTGTAGGGGAGGGGCGCTGTGACTAGCCTATCACAGAACGCTGACACAATCAGCTACCCAATGATGATTTTCATTCAATCCGAGCACAGATANTTATTGGAACGGAAGAGTGGTGTTTTCCGCGGCTAGGCCACGCGGGCTCTGCAGCCGGAACCGAACAATGTACAGAGTTCACTAAGCTAGTCGCATCCAAAACAGTATCTGAAGCCCCTGCATTCTTACTATCCTCGATTAAAGTTTGGATGCGTGTCTCTAATTCTGAGATTCTCTCTGTCAGCCTGACTATTTCCCTACATTTATGACATGTAAATCCCTCGTCGCTGACAGAGAGAGCTATACTGAACATGTGACAAACTGAACACGAAATAACACTGGGAAAGGATGACATGACTCACCGTGTTTGTAGACTGATCCGAGTTACCACAGCTGTTTGATGAACGCGTTGAAAAAGGAGCGCGCGAGACTTATGACAAGTTAACAAGCTAGCGAGATGCAAACGCGTTGTAACAGCGATTTAGATTCAAAGATTACAAGCTAGCGACGTCAGTTTAATGTGGTAGGCAATAATAATAATATAAGCAACAAAGAATTAAAGTAAGAGATTCAATAAAAGTAAGAGAAAACAAAGCTATACGGAGACGCAAAACACCAGCAGCGAGGCAGAGGCAGACAGGAGCAATCGAGCACGAGCAGGACCTAGTAAGAACAAGTGTTCTTACTAGCAGGTAGTGTTAGTGTTCTTACTAGCAGGACCTAGTAAGAACAAGTAAGAAAAAACCTCACTGATGTTTGTCATATTGGAATGATAAAATGTATGGAAATGATCAAATAGACTTCTTATACTTCACAGTAAAAGGTGGTTACCAAGTGTCCCTTTGGCGTCTCCAGGTGGCCTTTTTGGAAAGTTGCCTAGACATGCACTGAAATAAATGGTTGTAAAAAATTCATTTTTGCTTGTATCACCTTCAAATTTTAAACGTATATTGATTAGACATATGGCTTTAGTTTGCTTATGTTTCCAGGCCCCTATGTTTCTGCCTTTTGCATTTTTCATTTCCATAAACAATTATTATGAAAAAAAAAAATTATCCATTGTGTTTGAGCTATACTAAATTTCACCATAACATCTACCTCATTTACCAACAAAATCTTTTACAACGACTGCCGCATACAGTGGTGCTCAGGATTATCGGCACCCTTGGTAAATATGATCAAAGATGACTATAAAAATAAATCTGCATTGTTTAGCCTTTTCATCTTTAATTCATAAAATGAGCAAAAATCTAACATTTTATTGAAGGAAAATAATTGAAAGTGGGGGAAAATCACATTATGAAATAAATGTTTTTCTCCAAAACACGTTGGCCACAATTATTGGCACCCCTAGAATTTTGTATGAGTAAAATATCTCTGAAGTATAATCCCATTCATATTTACATTTTTTAGCACACCAGGGTGATCATGAACATGAAATTGTCCAGCCATGACTTCCTGTTCCACAGGAGTATAAACATGAGGAAACACAAAGGCCAAATTCCTGTAATCATTCATCACAATGAGAAAAACCAAAGAATATAGTTCTGATGTGTAGCAAAAGATTGTTGAGCTTCACAAAATAGAAAATGGCTCTAAGAAAATAGCTAAAGCATTGAAAATCCCCATTTCCACTACCAGGGCAATAATTAAGAAGTTCCAATCAACTAAAGATGTTACAAATCTGCCTGGAAGAGGACGTGTCTAAATCGTCCTAATGCACGATGAGGAGGAGAGTTTGAGTGGCCAAAGACTCTCCAAGGATCACAGCTGGAGATTTGCAGAGGTTAGTTGAGTCTTGAGTCTCAGAAAGCCTAAAAAAAATTATCAAACAGAACCTACATCCCCACAAGTTGTTCTGGAGGATTTCAAGAAAAATCCTCTGCTCTCATCCAGAAACAATCTCCAGCATATTCAGTTGTCAGAAAAGACTGAAACTTTAAATGGGACCGGCTTCTATAGTCAGATGAAACTAAAAAATAGCTTTTTGGCAGCAAACCCACCAGATGGATTTGGTGCACACAGGGATAAAATGTACCCCATGCCTGTTTTTCTGCTGGAGGTCCTGAACATCTTGTTCAGATACATGGCATCATGGATTCTATCAAATACCAACAGAGAAAAAATCAAAACCTGACCGCTTCTGCTAGAAATCCAATAATGGGCCGTGGTTGGATCTTCCATCAGGACAATGATCCAAAACAAACTTCAAAACCAACACAAAAATGCGTCACTAAGCACAAAATGAAGCTTCTGCCATGGCCATTCCAGTCTCCTGACCTGAACCCTATAGAAAATGAGTGGAGTGAACTGAAGAGATGAAGCAACAACATGGAGCTGGGACTCTGAAGGATCTGGAGAGATTCTGTATGAAGGAATGGTCTCTGATCTCTTGTCAGGTGTTCTCCAAACTCATAAGGTGAAGACTCAGAGCTGTTATCTTGGCAAAAGGAGGTTGCAAAAAGTATTTAACAAAAGGGTGCCAATAATTGTGGCCAATGTGTTTTGAGAAAAACATTTATTTCATAATGTGATTTTCCCCCCCACTTTCAATTCTTTTCCTTCAATGAAAGATTAGATTTTTGCAAATTTTATGAATTAAAGATCAAAAGGATAAACAATGCATAATTATTTTTATTGTTATCTTTGATCATATTTACCAAGGGTGCCAATAATCCTGAGCACCACTGTATAAACATAATAAAACACAACATAAATGTCCCATGCATGCTTGGTTCTCTCTCATCTTCCACTGTCGTCACTCCTTCTTTTATCCTTCCAGAGCTTCTCCGTGGGACTCGAGACCGATGTGGCGTGCATTCCCATGGCTCTCGGCCCCGCCCTGCTTATGGAATGCCAAGTCTACCAAAATTAAAAATAAATAAATACATAAATAAATATACAAAGAAATGTAAAAAAGCTAAAATAAATAAATAAATATATAAATAAATATACATAGAAAAGCTTGTATTTATTTCTTACAAAATTATTTATTTTGTATTTATAAAGCATTTATTTCCTTATTTATGAATACAGTGGGTACGGAAAGTATTCAGACCCCCTTAAATTTTTCACTCTTTGTTATATTGCAGCCATTTGCTAAAATCATTTAAGTTCATTTTTTTTCCTCATTAATGTACACACAGCACCCCATATTGACAGAAAAACACAGAATTGTTGACATTTTTACAGATTTATTAAAAAAGAAAAACTGAAATATCACATGGTCCTAAGTATTCAGACCCTTTGCTCAGTATTTAGTAGAAGCACCCTTTTGATCTAATACAGCCATGAGTCTTTTTGGGAAAGATGCAACAAGTTTTTTACACCTGGATTTGGGGATCATCTGCCATTCCTCCTTGCAGATCCTCTCCAGTTCTGTCAGGTTGGATGGTAAACGTTGGTGGACAGCCATTTTTAGGTCTCTCCAGAGATGCTCAATTGGGTTTAAGTCAGGGCTCTGGCTGGGCCATTCAAGAACAGTCACGGAGTTGTTGTGAAGCCACTCCTTCGATATTTTAGCTGTGTGCTTAGGGTCATTGTCTTGTTGGAAGGTAAACCTTCGGCCCAGTCTGAGGTCCTGAGCACTCTGGAGAAGGTTTTCGTCCAGGATATCCCTGTACTTGGCCGCATTCATCTTTCCCTCGATTGCAACCAGTCGTCCTGTCCCTGCAGCTGAAAAACACCCCCACAGCATGATGCTGCCACCACCATGCTTCACTGTTGGGACTGTATTGGACAGGTGATAAGCAGTGCCTGGTTTTCTCCACACATACTGCTTAGAATTAAAGCCAAAAAGTTCTATCTTGGTCTCATCAGACCAGAGAATCTTATTTCTCACCATCTTCAGGTGTTTTTTTAGTCAACTCCATGCGGGCTTTCATGTGTCTTGCACTGAGGAGAGGCTTCCGTCGGGCCACTCTGCCATAAAGCCCCGACTGGTGGAGGGCTGCAGTGATGGTTGACTTTCTACAACTTTCTCCCATGAAAGTCAACCATCCAGAGACTGCATCTCTGGAGCTCAGCCACAGTGATCTTTGGGTTCTTCTTTACCTCTCTCACCAAGGCTCTTCTCCCCCGATAGCTCAGTTTGGCCGGACGGCCAGCTCTAGGAAGGGTTCTGGTCGTCCCAAACATCTTCCATTTA
The DNA here is from genome assembly GCA_003731715.1 of Anabarilius grahami. Taxonomy (NCBI): domain Eukaryota; kingdom Metazoa; phylum Chordata; class Actinopteri; order Cypriniformes; family Xenocyprididae; genus Anabarilius; species Anabarilius grahami. The sequence continues at coordinate 468,443 of RJVU01042596.1, forward strand.
AGGATTATGGAGGCCACTGTGCTCTTAGGAACCTTAAGGGCAGCAGAAATTTTTTTGTAACCATGGCCAGATCTGTGCCTTGCCACAATTCTGTCTCTGAGCTCTTCAGGCAGTTCCTTTGACCTCATGATTCTCATTTGCTCTGACATGCACTGTGAGCTGTAAGGTCTTATATAGACAGGTGTGTGGCTTTCCTAATCAAGTCCAATCAGTATAATCAAACACAGCTGGACTCAAATGAAGGTGTAGAACCATCTCAAGGATGATCAGAAGAAATGGACAGCACCTGAGTTAAATATATGAGTGTCACAGCAAAGGGTCTGAATACTTAGGACCATGTGATATTTCAGTTTTTCTTTTTTAATAAATCTGCAAAAATAAATTCTGTGTTCTTCTGTCAATATGGGGTGCTGTGTGTACATTAATGAGGGAAAAAAATGAACTTAAAAGATTTTAGCAAATGGCTGCAATATAACAAAGAGTGAAAAATTTAAGAGGGTCTGAATACTTTCCGTACCCACTGTATATTTATTTTTTTCCACATTTATTTATTTATTTATTTTTTTTTATACATTTATTCATTTCGATTTTTATTTATTTATATATTTATTTCCATATTTGTTCATGTCCACATTTATTCATTTCTACGTTTCTTTATTTTTACATTTATTTATTTTTACATTTCTTTGTCCGTAGGGTAAGGGGAGGTTTACCTCAGACATAGCAATTGAGCTCAGGGTAGGTGAGAGCGAAGCGTTGAGGCCACAGTGACACCTTGTGGTGTGCCCGAAATACAAGAATTGTAGCCCACTGCCGTTGATACTGGGATGAATGATTTGGATGGATAGTATGGCAAAAATCTTATATCGTGGGTTAAGTAATATCACCCTAACTGTACTGTGTGACATGGATAGGCTACTCTTTATTCCGGACAGGGGCCGTAGAACATTGTCTGGTCTGGATTTGTAAAATGTACTGCGCTGGCAAACATGAACACCAACATCTTCAGCAGATCTGATAACAGGGACTCTGAAATGGAAGCGCTTGTTATTTCCCATTATTAATCATTTAACACTCTGAGGTCTAAAGGTCACGCCAGCGATACCACCGTGGTTTTTTTCTTACCAGTGTGAAAGGGACTCAAAATACTCCGTCGATGTTGCACATACAATTAAGAGTTATACACCATTTTAATCTGTGAAATATTCTTTTATTTGTGTACACTCAGAGTAAAAACAAAATGTTGTGCTCTTTGTAAAATAAAGAAAACTAACATGATGCGTGATCTCTCGTCTCCCTCTGAACGAAGTCCAATCTGATAGTTCTCAGAAAATGAACTGTAACTTAGTGAATACTAATCACAAAAAAATTACACTTATGTCAAAAGAAACGTTGAGATGTCAGGTTTTAAATCATGTAAGTCAAATCGAAAACAAAAATTTTCTGTTTATGTAATCTGTATGAAAAGAGAGCCATGTCAGAAGTCTGTGATTCAGCTCATTATCCACTAATGCGGCCACGCCCACGGAGCAAACGCTATTCAGACACAAATTCAGTCAATACATGCAGACATCGTTTCAATCGTGTATTTATTGTCTTCAAAAGTGTTTTGAATAGCCATATTTAGCGATCTCTGCCTCTGTTAGTTCCTTGATTGTCACATGATATGCCTCTTCTTTTACTGAGGCATTTGTGGACAAAAGGGGCAGAGCGCCCTCCAGCTGCAAGTATGAATTGAAAACACAGTACATCACAGTGCAATACAGTATCAAGCGCTCACAGTGATGACAATAAATACTGAATACATATTACTCCTCTGTATAGAAAATTGATATAAACATATGAGAATCCATCAATATTTCTCCAAATGTGCATGCTTTTAAGCATATTATGGTCAATGTAAGATTTTAAGAGTCAAAATGTGAAGCTTGAGTCTTAGATCTTTTTAATGATGTATATTTTGTCAACTGCACATTAACATTTAGGCTATATAATATAACAAATATAGTAGCCTATATGAAATGCCATAGAGGTAGGAATGTTCAGATGCTTTGCCACACAGAAATACATTATATTTTAAAGTATATTAAAATAGAAAACCATTATTTGGTTAGAGACTTTTTAAAAAAATAAATGTATCCAATCTTTTGACTGGTACTGTAATCTAAATCAAGTCAAGTCACCTTTATTTATATAGCGCTTTTTACAATGTAGATTGTGTCAAAGCAGCTTTACATTGATAACTGGTACATAATTTTGGCTGCACAGCAGCTCTTAAAAAATAGCGTCAATGCAGGCAGATCAGAAGCACTGTTGATTAAATGTCAAGAATACTGTTGAATATCAAATGTCAAGTCAAATGTTAAGTGGCCCCAACTAAGCAAGCCAAAGGCGACAGCGGCAAGGAACCCAAACTCCAACCGGTGACATCAGGTGGCAAACAAGTGGCAAATAGGTGTTAAAATGGAGAAAAAAACCTTGGGAGAAACCAGGCTTAGTCAGGGGGCCAGTTCTCCTCTGGCGAACAGTGCTTTGTTACGAATCAGGTTGCTATCATAAGTCTGATAGGATCACAACAATCAAAGTGTTTATTTAAGTTCCATCCAGTTAAGGATCGTATTCATCACGCGTTTGTCATGGACGGTTTGTTGAGGAACTGTGCTACTGGCTGTCGTGTCGATGAGGCCTTCAAAATAAATGATCTAGTTGACTCGATCTCTGCTGATACTTCAGGGCTGCGTTGTGGTCATGTCCAGTTGAGGATCGTATTCATCACGCCGGTATGGACGGTTTGTTGAGGAACTGTGCTACTGGCTGTCGTGTTGATGATGTCTTCACAATGGATGATCTAGTCGACTCGATCTCTGCTGATACTTCAGGGCTGCGTTGTGGTCGTGTCATGGCTCCGGTCCTTGGTCTCAGCTGGATACGGCCCGGATCCGGTTGACTACGGTAAACCTCGGGATAAACAGAAAGACTAATATTAGTGTAGATGCCATTCTTTTTCTGATGTAACGAGTACATCTGGTGTTATAGAAAGTGTTCCCGGTTCCGGCTGACCTATTTTATGCAGCCTAATAATCCTTTAACGGATTTGAAAATATAAATTGATAATGTGTTATGTGTATGCCAGGTTAAAGAGATGCGTTTTTAGTCTAGATTTAAACTGACAGAGTGTGTCTGCATCCCGAACAATGCTAGGAAGATTGTTCCAGAGTTTAGGTGCCAAATAGGTGCCTGCGGTTGATTTAGATATTCTAGGTATTATCAGCTGGCCTGAATTCTGAGATCGCAATAAACGTGAAGGACTATAATGCATTAAGAGCTCGCTTAGGTACTGGGGAGCTAAACCATTTAGTGCTTTGTAAGTAATTAGCAAGATTTTAAAATCTATACGATGTTTAACAGGAAGCCAATGCAGTGATGACAGAACTGGGCTAATGTGGTCATACTTCCTAGTTCTAGTAAGAACTCTAGCTGCTGCATTTTGTACGAGCTGTAGTTTATTTATCAAGCGGGAGGAACAACCACCCAGTAGAGCGTTACAGTAATCTAGCCTTGAGGTCATGAACGCATGAACTAACTGTTCTGCATTTGTCATTGAGAGCATATGTCGTAGTTTAGATATATTTTTAAGATGGAAGAATGCGGTTTTACAGATGCTAGTAACATGGCCTTCAAATGAAAGATTGGTATCAAAGAGCACACCCAGGTTCCTAGCTGAAGACGAAGACTTAACAGAGCTGCCATCAAGTGTTAAACAGTATTCTAGGTTATTGCGTGAAGAAGTTTTCGGTCCAAAAATTTGAATCTCTGTTTTTTCTGAATTTAGTAGAAGGAAATTACTGGTCATCCAGTTTTTTTATATCAGCTATACATTCTGTTAATTTAGCGAATTGGTAAGTTTCGTCAGGGCGCGAAGAGATATAGAGCTGAGTATCATCAGCGTAACAATGAAAACTAACGCCATGCTTCCTAATGAGATCTCCCAAGGGTAGCATGTACAGAGTGAAAAGCAACGGTCCTAGTACTGAGCCTTGCGGTACTCCATATTTAACTTGTGATTGATATGACATCTCATCGTTTACTACTACATACTGATAACGGTCAGATAAGTATGATTTGAACCATGCCAATGCAATTCCACTAATGCCAACATAGTTTTCGAGTCTATTTAGAAGAATATTGTGATCAATAGTGTCAAATGCAGCACTAAGATCCAGTAACAGTAATAGAGAGATACAACCACGATCTGATGATAAGAGCAAATCATTAGTAACTCTAATGAGAGCAGTTTCAGTACTATGGTACGGTCTAAATCCTGACTGGAAATCCTCACAGATACTATTTCTCTCTAAAAAGGAACATAGTTGTGATGAAACTGCCTTTTCTAGTATTTTTGACAGAAAAGTGAGATTTGAAATCGGCCTGTAATTGACTAATTCTCTAGGATCAAGTTGTGGTTTTTTAATAAGCGGTTTAATAACAGCCAGCTTAAAAGTTTTTGGTACGATATCCTAGTGATATAGATCCTCTTCTTAACAATATTAAGAAGAGGATCTATGACCTCTGGAAGCATCTCTTTCAATAGCTTAGTCGGTATAGGGTCTAACATACATGTGGATGATTTTGATGATTTAACAAGTTTCGACAATTCTTCCTCTCCTAAAGCAGTAAATGAATTGAATTTTTCTTCAGGGACACTACAATGCACTGTCTGACACAATAGTGTAGTAGACGGTTGCATGGTTATATTTTTTTCTCTAATATTATCAATCTTGCAAGTAAAGAAGTTCATAAAGTCATTACTGCTGTGCTCTTTGGAAACATCAGAAGTTGAGCTTTATTTCTTGTTCATTTAGCCACTGTATCAAATAAATATCTAGGGTTGTTTATTTTCTTCTAAAAGTTTTGAAAAACAGGCAGATCTAGCAGTTTTTAAGGCCTTTCTGTACTCAATCATTCTCTCTCTCCACGAAATGCGAAATACTTCTAGTTTTGTTTTCTTCCAGCTGCGCTCCATTTTTCTAGCTGCTGTTTTTAGGACCCGAGTGTGCTCATTTGTACCATGGCGTTGGATTAATTTCCTTAATCTTTTTTAAACGCAAAGGAGCAACTGAGTCTAATGTGCTGGAAAAGACAGAGGCAATAGTTTCTGTTGCAACATCGAGGTCTTCTAAGCTGTCTGGTATGCTAAGGCGATGAAACTGATCAGGAAGATTATTTATAAAGCTATCTTTAGTGGTAGAAGTGATGGTTCTACCATATTTATGGCAGGGAGGCAGTTTAGCCACTTTAACTAAATGTAGTATACACGAGACTAGATAATGATCTGAGATGTCATCACTCTGCTGCAGAATTTCAACGGCATCAATATCGATTCCATGTGACAATATTAGATCTAAAGTATGATTACGACAATGAGTGGGTCCTGACACGTGTTGTCTAACACCAATAGAGTTTAGAATGTCTGTAAATGCCAATCCCAATGAGTCTTTTTTATTATCTACATGGATATTAAAATCACCAACAACAAGCACTTTATCTGCAGCTAGTACTAATTCTGATAGAAAATCGGCAATTTCTTTGATAAAGTCTGTAAGGTGTCCTGGTGGCCTGTATACAGTAGCCAGCACAAATGTCAACTTACATAATGTTACGTAAAGCACCATCACTTCGAAGGAATTATATTTGAAAGACTTCTGGCTGATACTGTAAATATTACTATAAATTACAGCAACACCTCCCCCTTTGCCTTTCTGTCGAGGATTGTGTCGATAATCATAACCTTGAGGGCTAGACTAATTTAAAGTAATGTAATCGTCCGGTTTTAGCCAGATTTCTGTCAAACACAGCACATCTAGATTATTGTCTGTGATAATATCGTTTACAATAAGTGCTTTTGAAGAAAGTGATCTGATATTTAACAACCCAAGCTTTATCATTTGTTTATCATTATTATCTCTATTTTTTATTTGTTGAACATCAATTAAATTTTTACCATTAAATGGGTTTGGAAGTTTCTTGTTTTTACTAATTCGGGGTACAGACACAGTCTCTATGTGATAATATCTAGGTGTGAGAGTTTCTATGTGTTGGGAATTATCTGACTTCTGTAACGTGAGGCAGCTAGCAGATGGTCGGTTTAGCCAGTCTGTCTGCTTCCTGTCCTGGGCCCCAGTTTGTCATGTTTTAGTTCTAAGACTATGTGCCATATTACTAGAGAGAAGAGCAGCACCATCCCGAGAGGGATGAATACCATCTCTTTTCAACAGGTCAGGTCTGCCCCAAAAACTTTTCCAATTGTCTATGAAACCTATATTATTCTGCGGACACCACTAAGACAGCCAGCCATTGAGTGATGATAATCTGCTAACTATCTCATCACTCCTACAAACAGGAAGGGGACCAGAGCAAATTACTTCTCCCGACATTGTACTTGCGAGTTCACACACCTCTTTAATGTTAATTTTAGTGATCTCCGACTGGCGAAGTCGAACATCATTTGTGCCGACGTGAATAATAATTTTAGAGTATTTACGATTAGCATTAGCCAGCACTTTTAAATTTGCTTTGATGTCAGGTGCTCTGGCTCCCGGCAAACATGTGACTATGGTGGCTGGTGTCTAGAATCGACTATGGTGGCTGGTGTCTAGAATCGCCAATAACTAGGGCACTTTCAACAGGATTCTCAGTGGGTGTGTCACTGAGTGGGGAGAACCTGTTTGATGTTCTTATTGGAACGGAAGAGTGGTGTTTTCCGCGGCTAGGCCGACTCACCGTTACCCAAGTGCCCTGCTGTGCGGGCTCTACAGCCGGAACCGAACAATGTACAGAGTTCACTAAGCTAGTCGCATCCAAAACAGTATCTGAAGCCCCTCATTCTTACTATCCTCGATTAAAGTTTGGATGCGTGTCTCTAATTCTGAGATTCTCTCTGTCAGCCTGACTATTTCCCTACATTTATGACATGTAAATCCCTCGTCGCTGACAGAGAGAGCTATACTGAACATGTGACAAACTGAACACGAAATAACACTGGGAAAGGATGACATTACTCACCGTGTTTGTAGACTGATCCGAGTTACCACAGCTGTTTGATGAACGCGTTGAAAAAGGAGCGCGCGAGACTGATGACAAGTTAACAAGCTAGCGAGATGCAAACGCGTTGTAACAGCGATTTAGATTCAAAGATTACAAGCTACCGACATCAGTTTAATGTGGTAGGCAATAATAATAATATAAGCAACAATGAATAAAAGTAAGAGATTCAATAAAAGTAAGAGAAAACAAAGCTATACGGAGACGCAAAACACCAGCAGCGAGGCAGACAGGAGCAATCGAGCAGACTTTCACTTTTATGATAGGGCTATAACTTCACTTAACATAGGGCTATACAAAATTTTCTTCACATCATGTGCAATAATACGTGCATGCATGAGATCACAAAAATCATGGGTTTTTTTGTCCATAGTGGACATTAATCCTGTTATCAGCATGATCACAGAGGGTTTTTTCACAGCCTACCAGTCTGAAAGAGCTCATTAATATGCAAGTCATTTCAGGTCATTATTATGCGATTCTTTTGTCTTCTCGGGTGTTAATGACCCATTATTCATGATGACTCACGCCTCCACGCATACTGTGTTTCTTGACAAAAATTGTCTTACAAAAACTAAATCAATATATTGTTATAAATGAATGAGTAGGCAGTATAATTTTTACTTCATTCTGAAGCAAAATCTCTAGTCTACAACATCCAACATCAATTAAACGTCCAACATCAATGGTTCCCAGAAGTCTTGTGAACACAGATTTAATATATATTTTTAGGCCTTATTTCAGTGACTTAAGTTTTTTGTTTTTTCAATAACCACGCATAAACGTTATTCCTTCAAAAACACAAACATATTCTCACATATTATTGTAGCCTAGTTTGTGCTGAATACAGTGCAATGACACTTGTGTCATTTATATGTTTATGAACAACTGAAAAAAGCACAAATGTCAGGGCATGTCAAAACTGCTCCAGAGCCCCAAAAATCCTCAGACCCCAGAGGGTTAAATGAGTGGGCTTGCATTTGATTGAAATTCGGTGCACCAGTCAGAACACGGAAAGGATCGAACCAGCGCACATATTGGCTACAGTGAAGTCGACGCAAGCATATTGATCAATGCACTTGAAACGAGACCACAAATTCACTTCACATTCATATTTCCTACTTTTACATGTACAACATGTGATAAACACTTAAAATACTACACATATTTCAAAGATCCAAAATAGAATGAGGCATCAGTTGTATAACATTTTGTTACATTGTTGGTCTCGTTTCAAATGTTGGTCTCATTTCAAATGCAGGTCTCGTTTTTAAATGCATTGATCAATATGCTTGCGTCGACTTCACTGTAGCCTATATGTGCGCCGGTTCGATCCTTTCCGTGTTCTAACCGGTGTCCGAAAAAATAAATATATACATAAACAAGGAAATAAATGTATAAATAATTATTTATTTTAGTTTTTTTGCTTTTCTATGTATGTATATTTATTTATTTACTTTAGCTTTTTTTACATTTCTTTGTATATTTCGTTATGTATGTATTTATTTATTTTTAATTTTGGCAGACTTGGGATTCCATACCTGCTTGCCACAAAATGAAATGAATTAATTTAATAATTGAACATCTTTACAACGGAACTGAATCAACACTGAACTGACTTTAGCTGAACAATGACACTATTTTCTTTTTAGAACTGTTTGCTCTGTTCATAAATAGCATCATTGCATCTGCATCATTGAATCATTTTCCTGTTATCACTGTAAAGCTGCTTTGAAACAATCTGTGTTGTATAAAGCACTATATAAAAGTGACCTTGATTAGACTTTTGTTGTCAAATGTGATCTTCCAATTTAATTTAAATTGCCATGTTTAACATTACTTCAGAAAGACATTTGATCTGTTATTGTAAGCTGCTGTGTTGAACCAAACATTTTAAGAATCACACCAGTAAGTAAATGCGGTTGTCAGTTTTAAACACTAAAAAAAAAGTCCAAACAGACTAGGTACATAGTAATCCACAAAAGGCAAAAAAAGCCCATACACTATAAGGTTGAAATGAAGCAAAAAATCCTAAATGCTGTGACTAAGACGTTTGCCCTTTTTTGCAATTTTTCAGTAAAGCTGTGATTGTTTTTTTGTTTTTTTTTGCATATTTGTATTTACACTAATTTAAATTTGTTGTTCTCAGCTGTAGGCGTGTGTCTGTGTGTGTGTGTGTGTGTGTGTGTGTGTGTGTGTGTGTGTGTGTGTGTGTTCAGGTGGACTAAAGCTCATGAGCTCCTTGTGCAGCAGAAGATCAGTAAGGATCATTTGGCTCGAGTTGTGATAGAGTCTGAAGTCATGCTGAGGTCAGACCATTAACTTAAAGGAAAATACCAACAAGCGTTTTGAAGTGTTGAGATTAACAAAAGTCTCTCGACTCAAACTTGAACTAACATAAATGATTATTGCAACCAGTAGTTTTCTATAGTTAAAGGGTTAGTTCACCCAAAAATGAAAATTCTGTCATTTAGAATCAGAATCAGAATCAGAAAGAGCTTTATTGCCCGGTATGTTGTTTACACATACTAGGAATTTGTTTTAGTGACAGAAGCTCCACAGTGCAACAGAGTGACAGCGACAAGACACGACACATAATAAAAAGAATCAAATAATAATATACAAATTTAAAAGATAGACAAAGTGCAAAAAAAGCAAAAAACAATATATAATATAGACAATTGTATGTACAGTTATGTGTGCAAATTTGAAATATAAGTAAGTGTTTTAAGTAAATAATGTGTAATAGTGTTGTGTGTTCCATGTTTGTCAAGTGTTCATGAGATGGATTGCCTGAGGGAAGAAACTGTTCCTGTGTCTGGTCGTTCTGGTGCTCAGGGCTCTGTAGCGTCGACCAGATGGCAACAGTTCAAAGAGGGAGTGTGCTGGATGTGAGGGGTCCAGAGTGATCTTCTTTGCCCTTTTTCTCACTCTGGATAAGTACTGTTCTTGGAGAGTGGGGAGGGTTGTGCCAATGATTCGCTCAGCAGACCGGACTACCCTCTGTAGTCTTCTGTGGTCAGATTTGGTAGCTGAGCTGAACTAGACGGTAATTGAAGTGCAGAGGATGGATTCAATGATGGCAGAGTAGAACTGTTTCAGCAGCTCCTGTGGCAGGTTGAACTTCCTCAGCTGGCGAAGGAAGTACAACCTCTGCTGGGCCTTTTTCACAGTGGAGTCAATGTGAATGTCCCACTTCAGGTCCTGTGAGATGGTGGTGCCCAGGAACCTGAATGACTCCACTGCAGTCACAGTGCTGTTCATGATGGTGAGTGGGGGGAGAGCAGGGGGGTTTCTCCTGAAGTCCACGATCATCTCCACTGTCTTGAGCGTGTTGAGCTCCAGGTTGTTAAGACTGCACCAGACAGCCAGCTGTTCAACCTCCAGTCTGTAAGCAGACTCGTCTCCGTCCCGGATGAGGCCGATGACTGTAGTGTCGTCCGTAAACTTCAGGAGCTTGACAGAGGGGTCTTTAGAGGTGCAGTCGTTGGTGTAGAGGGAGAAGAGCAGTGGGGAGAGGACACAGCTCTGAGGGGCGCCGGTGCTGATGGTGCGGGTGCTGGATAAGAATTTTCCCAGCCTCACTAGCTGCTGCCTGTCTGTCAGGAAGCTGGTGATCCACTGACAGACAGAGGTGGGCACGGAGAGCTGAGTTAGTTTGGGCTGGAGGAGTGATGGGATGATGGTGTTAAAAGCAGAGCTGAAGTCCACAAACAGGATCCTCACATAAGTCCCTGGTCTGTCCAGATGCTGGAGAACATAATGCAGTCCCATATTGACTGCATCATCCACAGACCTGTTTGCTCGGTAAGCAAACTGCAGGAAACTGCAGTAAGGGTCCAGTGATGTCCTTCAGATAAGCCAGAACCAGTCTTTCAAATGACTTCATGGCCACAGACGTTAGAGCCACAGGTCTGTAGTCATTAAGACCAGTAATTTTGGGTTTCTTTGGGACGGGGATGATGGTGGAGCGTTTGAAGCATGAGGGGACTTCGCACAGCTCCAGTGATCTGTTGAAGATCTGTGTGAAGATGGGGGCCAGCTGGTCAGCGCAGGTTTTCAGACAGGCTGCTGAAACGCTGTCTGGGCCTGGTGCCTTTCTTCTCTTGTTCTTTTTGAAGACCTGGTGCACATCATCTTCACTGAACTGAATTGTAGGCGTGGGGGAGAGGGGTGTTGTTGGAGGTGTGAATGGTGATTTCTCAACCTGCAATAAAACTCGTTCAGATCGTCTGCCAGGTGTTGATTTGCCACAGAGCTGGGGGATGGTGTCTTGTAATTGGTGATGCCTTTCAGACCTTTCCACACTGAAGCTGTGTCATTAGAAGAGAACTGATTCCGAAGTTTATCAGAATAATTCCTCTTTGCCATTCTAATCTCCTTTTCCAGTGTGTATTTGGCCTGTTTGTAAAAGACTCTGTCCCCTTTTCTGCGAGCATCTTCTTTGGCCTGACGGAGCTGGCTGAGTTTTGCAGTTAACCAGGGTTTGTCATTGTTGTAAGTGAAATTAGTCTTTGTAGGAATGCACAAATCCTCACAGAAACTGATATATGATGTAACAGTCTCTGTGAGCTCGTCCAGATCGGTGGCAGCAGCTTCAAAAACACTCCAATCAGTCCATTTGAAACAGGATTGTAAAGCCTGCCCTGTTTCGGTGGTCTATCTCTTTACAGTCTTTGCTACAGGTTTAGCTGATTTCAGTTTCTGCCTGTAGGTCGGTATGAGATGAACTAGACAGTGATCGGAGAGCCCCAAAGCTGCCCGTGGGACAGAGTGATATGCATCCCTTATTGCTGTGTAACAGTGATCCAGTGTATTACTGTCTCTGGTGGGACAAGTAACATGCTGTCTGTATTTTAGAAGTTCACGTGAGAGAACGGCTTTATTAAAGTCCCCGAGAATGATTAAAACAGAGTCCGGGTGTTGTTGCTCGCTCTCTGTGATCATATCAGCGAGTATCTGTAAAGCCGAGCTCACGTGCGCTTGCGGAGGAATGTAGACGCTCACCAGAATGAACGAGCAAAACTGCCGCGGCGAATAGAACGGCTTGCAGTTAATGAAGAGTGTTTCAAGATCGGGACAGCACATCTTCTTTAACACAGTTACATCTGAACACCACCTTTCATTGATGTAAAAGCACGTCCCGCCGCCACGTGATTTCCCCGTTGATTCTGCGTCGTGATCTGATCTAAACAGCTGAAAGCCCTGGCAGACTTTAACACGCTGTCCGGAATGGCGTCGTTCAGCCAGGTCTCCGTGAAGCACAGAGCAGCCGAGTTCGAAAAATCCTTATTTGTCCGGGAGAGCAGAAGGAGTTCGTCCGTTTTGTTGGGCAGAGAGCGGAGATTCGCCAGATGGATGCTGGGGAGCGACGTTCTTAATCCGCACTGTCTGAGCTTCACGAGAGCGCCGGCGCGCTTCCCCCGTCTGCGCGCCCTGAAGCGTCTTAACAGCGCTGCCGCTCCACCGACTACAACATTCAACAAGACCTTCGTTAATCTTCAGAACACATATTAAGAAATTTTAGTTGAAATCTGATTGCTCCGTGAGGCCTCCATAGGGAGCAATGGACACTTCCTCTCTCAAGATCCATAAAGGTACTAAAAACATATTTAAATCGGTTCATGTAAGTACAGTGGTTCAATATTAATATTATAAAGCGACGAGAGTATTTTTGGAGCGCCAAAAAACAAAATAACGACTTATTTAGTGATGGCCAATTTCAAAACACTGCTTTATGAAGCATCGGAGCATAAATGAATCAGTGTGTCGAATCATGATTCAGATCGCGTGTCAAACTGCCAACGGCTGAAATCACGTGACTTTGGCGCTCCGAACAGCAGATTCGACACACTGATTCATCTGTGCTCCGATGCTTCCTGAAGCATTGTTTTGAAATCGGCCATCACTAAATAAGTCGTTATTTCGGTTTTTTTTGGCACTCCAAAAATATCCACTGTACTCACATGAACCGATTTAAATATGTTTTTAGTACCTTTATGGATCTTGAGAGAGGAAGTGTCCATTGCTCCCTATGGAGGCCTCACGGAGCTATCGGATTTCAACTAAAATATCTTAATTTGTGTTCTGAAGATTAACGAAGGTCTTACGGGTGTGGAACGGCATGAGGGTAAGTAATAAATGACAGAATTTTCATTTTTGGGTGAACTAACCCTTTAATACTAAATGCATGCCCTCTGTATACACAAACTGTAAGAGACTACGTAGATTTTGACAAGAATATCTGAGAGTTTATCTTTAGAAAATCATTTAACATGTACAGTGGGTACGGAAAGTATTCAGACCCCCTTAAATTTTTCACTCTTTGTTATATTGCAGCCATTTGCTAAAACCAATCAAGTTCATTTTTTTCCTCATTAATGTACACACAGTACCCCATATTGACAGAAAAACACAGAATTGTTGACATTTTTGCAGATTAAAAAAGAAAAACTGAAATATCACATGGTCCTAAGTATTCAGACCCTTTGCTGTGACACTCATATATTTAACTCAGGTGCTGTCCATTTCTTCTGATCATCCTTGAGATGGCTCTACACCTTCATTTGAGTCCAGCTTTGTTTGATTATACTGATTGGACTTGATTCACTGTGGCTGAGCTCCAGAGATGCAGTCGGGAGCTGGGAGAAAGTTGTAGAAAGTCAGGGGAAGCCTCTCCTCAGTGCAAGACACATGAAAGCCCGCATGGAGTTTGCTAAAAAACACCTGAAGGACTCCAAGATGGTGTCTTGTCCTTCATGTGTCTTGCACTGAGGAGAGGCTTCCGTCGGGCCACTCTGCCATAAAGCCCAAACTGGTGGAGGGCTGCAGTGATGGTTGACTTTCTACAACTTTCTCCCATCTCCCGACTGCACCTCTGGAGCTCAGCCACAGTGATCTTTGGGTTCTTCTTTACCTCTCTCACCAAGGCTCTTCTCCCCCGATAGCTCAGTTTGGCCGGACGACCAGCTCTAGGAAGGGTTCTGGTCGTCCCAAACGTCTTCCATTTAAGGATTATGGTGGCCACTGTGCTCTTAGGAAACTTAAGTGCAGCAGAAATTTTTTTGTAACCATGGCCAGATCTGTGCCTTGCCACAATTCTGTCTCTGAGCTCTTCAGGCAGTTCCTTCGACCTCATGATTCTCATTTGCTCTGACATGCACGGTGAGCTGTAAGGTCTTATATAGACAGGTGTGTGGCTTTCCTAATCAAGTCCAATCAGTATAATCAAACAAAGCTGGACTCAAATGAAGGTGTAGAACCATCTCAAGGATGATCAGAAGAAATGGACAGCACCTGAGTTAAATATATGAGTGTCACAGCATATGGTCTGAATACTTAGGACCATGTGATATTTCAGTTTTTCTTTTTTAATATATCTGCAAAAATGTCAACAATTCTGTGTTTTTCTGTCAATATGGGGTGCTGTGTGTACATTAATGAGGAAAAAAATGAACTTAAATGATTTTAGCAAATGGCTGCAATATAACAAAGAGCGAAAAATTTAAGGGGGTCTGAATACTTTCCGTACCCACTGTATGTCAGTAATAATATTGATATTGTGTTTATCAGGGATGGATACCAGCAGTTCTTTGGTCATCTCCATCAGATGTCTGTTCCTCTGCTGATCTTCTCTGCTGGGATTGGGGATGTGTTAGAGGAAGTGATCAGACAAGCTGGTGTTTTCCATCCTAATGTCAAAGTCTTTTCCAACTACATGGACTTTGACGATTCTGTGAGTATTTCACTTTATAACTCAAGTTTATATTCTTACTTTTTTTTCTCAGAACTGCAAGATATAAACTCACAATTCTGACTTTTTTCTTGCAATTGTGAGTTTATATCTTGCAGTTCTGAGGGGAAAAAAAGTCAGAATTGTGAGATGTAAACTCACAATTCTGAGAAAAAAGTTGCAATTATCTTTAAATTTGTTTTATTCCGTAGCGGAATCAAGCTTCCATATTCTTAATTGCACATTGTTCTAAAGAAAATACAATTCTTCTTAATAAAAATTTGTAATATAATTAATCATTAACTGACATTTAACAATTTGTGAGACCAGTGTAGTTGAAAGCTAAATTAATTGTCATGTAGAACAAATGACATATGTATGGGGTGCTATAACACCACTGTCTTCCTCTCAGTCTATTTAAGACAGTTTGAATGATACAACATAATAAAAGTTCAGTAGTAGCATGAGTACAGTGCAGTACTGTGTAGGATGAATGGCCATTGTTGTCTTTTATTTAAGAGGATTCACACTGACAGCAACACGACACGACAAAGCAATTATCCGCAATTCATGCATACAGACATAATGTTATGAAAATGTCATGCATACCTGCAGTGCTCAAAACATAATGACCAGTTGAGATTATATTATATCACATTGTCTCTTGTAGTGTCAATGAGTCAATTAGATTGAGGAAAGAAGATTTCAGTAGTTTATGAGAGCTTATTTCAATGAAATGAAGCTGTACATGTGGCTCAAAAAATTTTAATTCCAGAAAACACTGTTTGAAGCTATCAATATTTTAACAGAATTTTTACAATAACCAGGTTCAGGGCATTTAGTAGCTTTAACTTCAAGCAGAGCATCATTCAACCAATGTTCACCCAACAACCAACAACACCGGTCACGAGTAGTGGTCGACCAATATCCTTTTTTTTTAATGGCTGATGCAGCTATCTTAGAGAGCAGGTGGGTGATGAACTATATAAAGTCTATATATATATATGGTGCTGCTTGAAAGTTTGTGAACCACTTGCAGAATCTGTGAAAATGTGAATAATTTCAGCAAAATAAGAGGGATCATACAAAATGCATATAATTTTTTATTTAGTACTGTCCTGAAGATATTTTACATAAACAATGTTTACATAAAGTCCACAAGACAAACAAATAGCTGAATTTATAAATATGACCCCATTCAAAAGTTTGTGAACCCTTGATTCTTAATACTGTGTGTGGTTACCTGGATAATCCACGACTGTTTTTATGTTTTGTGATGGACATTCACTGATGCTCCAGAAGGAAACACGATGCATTAAGAGCTGGGGGGTGAAAACCTTTTGAATTTGATCAAGATCAAGGAATATTGTACTTAATTTGTCTTCTGGGAAACATTTAAGTGTCTTCTGTTGCTTCTGAAGGGCGGTACTAAATGAAAAAAAGTGATATTTCAACAAAATAAGAAAAATGTGGACATCTTTATCTTGTTCAAAAGTTTTCACCCCTGACTCTTAATGTGTTGTTTGAACCTTTTTTAATAGTTGTTTAGTCCCTCAATTGTCCTCAGTGTAAGATGGATCTCAAAATCATACAGTCACTGCTGGAAAGGGTTCAAATTTGCAAAGATGCTGGAAATCTGAAGAATTTTTGGGACCTGAAGAATAGTGGGCAGTTTAACTGCTCAGGACAAACAAGGGACTCATGAACAACCATCACAAAACAAACAAACAAAAAAAAAGTCATAGATAATCCAGGTAACCACACATGATCCCTCGTATCATATGATGTTTCTAAAATAACTAACGAAAGATAATAAACACAAACAAACAACACTGGGACAACTCCAAAGTATAAAATTAACACAACCAGAATTTAGAAAGAACACAAAGAAAAAGGAAAACAAAATAAGGACAATAAAGCTTGTTTGCTGGTGAATCTCCTTTCGCTTGCCATGCTCCACTTCAGCGTCCTTAATATAGTTTATCAGCGCTCATGCAAGACAAGACGCAGGTGCACGGGGCGACCTAAACAATCAGACTCAGAGAGAAAGACATGACATGACGTCACATGCAGGAGAACATGCACTCAAGGCACAGGCCGTAACACCATTAATAGACTTGTTACTTCCTGTAAAATAATAAATTTCTGCACAGAGCTACAACAACCATAATGAAGTGACCCTTCATAATAGATAATGCTTTACAATAAACTGTTAGAGAGCTACAAATAGCAATTTATCTTTTCAAAAAACAAACAAAAAAAAAGCTTACTTCCCTGTTGAGTAAAAAAAATGCTATCTCTGTGTCACTTTTACAACATTTCAAATCCCTCAGTTCTCATCATCTCCAAGAAGCCCAAGCCATTGTTTATTTTCCTTTTATTACGAGCTGTGTCTCATTCTCTTTTTTGCCAGCAGACTCTCCTCTGTTTTCTTTAAAAGGGGTAATTCCCTGGGGGTTCGAGATTTAGCGTGCTCCATGCCAACCGACATCTAACCTATGCCACTCCCACACACCATACAAAGTAGCTAGAGCAACTTTTCTCTATTTACGGATATGACTAGACACGTATGTGCGTATGCAATCTCCCAAGAAAACCATCCCGATAGGTCTAAAATATGAACACTTACCCTATAGTGAATTAGAGTAAGACAAAACATGTTTTGGAAGAAGGATTGATGGTTTAAATTTTGTTACATAGTGTACCTTTAATTATAGTCAATAACACAGGCTGCATTGAAACAATTTACATGATATTTATAAAAAATAATAATAATTTGACCTTGAAATAAATCAATAAAAGAAACAGATTTATTATTTAGATAGCAACTTCCTGATTCTGTAAACCTGTTATAGTATTTTTCAAAACTTGTATTAAAAATAACAAAAATCGTAAGATATTATCCTTGGCAATATATATCGGGTGACCGTTAGTCGAAGTTGAATCCAGTTGCTTATTTGCCTGTTACTTTTTCGATTCCACATAAGTGAATAGGCTGTAAAGCAGTAGTCCTGTTTTGTATTATTAGCATATTAGCCCCCCTTTAAATATATATTTCCTTCATCTGAGCTTTGAAAATCTAAACGATAAGGAATTTTGCATTATGAATATTTAATTATCATAACCATTCTAAAATGTGGAGAAACCATCAATGTTATCAGTGTATAAACACGCCTGATGGAGACCAGAAACATTAAAGGTTGGCATACAGGTATTTGTTTCAAAAAAATTACAGCATAAATCTCAAAACACCACATCACATTATTAGGTTAATGCTCATCAGTGTGACACGTGTTGGTAACGCATTGCAAGTAATGTGAGTTATGTAATCAGATTACTTTTTCCAAGTAACTAGTAAAGTAACACATTATTTTTAAATTTACAACAAAATATCTGAGTTACTTATTCAAATAAGTAACGCAAGTTACATTGATTTCCCATTTACTGACTGACAGCTCTCCTGTCCACATGTTGAGAGAAATCGTGAGTAAGGGCCAAGGCGTCGTGTGTAAACATGATGGTTATTGTAGTTCTAGGCTAAATGTGAGCAGGCATTTACTCTTCTAACTTGCACAAAAACAGATTCAGTATTCCTCAAAATGAATAAAAACAGTGAAATGCAAACTCATAATATTACACAATGAACCAATGTCTTTGCTGCTGACCTTTGATGATCCAATTCAACCATAGCAAAAATTACTTTAGATAAACATTACATTTGTGTTTCATTTTTGTTTTTATTGTTGAAGAGTGCTGAACTTTATTGTTTGAGTTGTGCCCTCTATTGTATAGGAGTGAATTTGCATTTCCTTCAGCCTGAGGCTTATTTGTTTCACTTATGGTGTTTCACCTTATGGCCTTTGCATTTGCCAAAAATAGAATAACTTTTTTTTTTCTTTTAAAACAATCAAGCAATCCCAGCCCAGATGAAAGTAAAACGTAACGTAACGCGTTACTTTCCATAAAAACTAACGCATTTAGTTATTTTTTAGGGAGTAACACAATATTGTAATGCATTACTTTTAAAAGTAACTTTCCCCAACACTCAATGTGACTCTAAAACTTCTGGTTTAAACTATGGCTGTGCAGGGTTTTTTGCGAGCATTTAAAGGAGAGCTAATTCACATCTACAACAAACGGGAAGGAGCACTGATCAATGTTGAACACTTCAAAGAGCTCCAGAGCCGCTGTAATGTCCTGTTGCTTGGAGACTCCCTCGGGGATCTCAACATGGCTGATGGAGTCCTGGGCTTAAAAAACATCCTGAAGATCGGATACCTCAATGATAAGGTAATAAAAAATGGAACAGTAAATGAAAAAAAAAAAAAAAATAGGAAAAACACTCTAATGAATGTTTTTTCCTTAGGTGGATGAGAGAAGACAGTCATACTTAAACACCTATGATATCATCCTGGAGAAAGATGAAACCATGGATGTTCCCAATGCCATTCTGCTATACATCACAGGACAATGAACTATATTGTTTAGATCTCCAAGATAAGGACAGACTCTATAAAAAAGGAACAAAAAATAAAATTATTAAGGGTTGGAATGTTTTTGTCTATTGTCAAACTTGGTATCTCCATTATGCTACACGTTCCTTCCTTGAGTGAAGATCAAAGGATAAATTGATCTCTATAGCTCATAACTTTATTCTTTTTTCATGTGCTCTAATTTCTTCCATTCTCTCTTTTCACTCTTTACTCACCCAAATAAATCAAGTATTTTAGTGGAGGTGGCAGTTTCTTGTGAGGTTTGTCATGTATGCACAGACTCATTAAATACATACAATGACAAAAAAGAGCAACTTGTTTGTCTCTACCCTAAACATATTTAATGACATGTCTTGTTTTGAAAATGGTAAAATAGGGGAATGGGACTAGAAGGTTGAGTGGAAATTGTTCTTAAGAAAAGAGATATTACAGATTGTGACAAATAATTTTTCCAAAGGGTTAATATCTGTTATATATGATGCTATGTCTGACACATGTACTTCCTCTTTAGAGGATTCGAAGAGTGTTTGTGAAAATAATTTAGGTCATAGAATTGATAATGCAGAATGGTCTGCTGTATGTAACAATTTGTACTTTAAGTGTACTTCATTGGGGGTTCATGAACTTAATTAAAAATGTATTAACAGAATCTATCTCACACAATTGTGTCTAAAAAGAATTATAGAAACTCCTCTGGTCTCTGTTTTAATTGTAAAATGTGCAAGGGAACATTTCTTCACTGCTTTTGGTATTGTGATAAAATCATCCCTTTTTGGACCAAAATACATAATTTCTTACAAGAGCTCCTTAAGTTGCAACTTCAATTCTCTTTGGAATTGTATCTGTTATCTATTGGAGTGGAGACAATGTTTGGCTTGAATGCTAAACACCTGTTTTTAATTTTGGTTTATTTGGCAAAGAAATGTATATTGTTACTGCAGTCATCCCCTCACCTTCTGTCAAAATGTGGATGTCTCAAATATCTACATTACTTCCACTCACAATATACATCAAAAGTCTAAGGACTTTTGGCGGATATGGACAACTCTGGCTATGTTAATAATCTTCCCTGATTCCTTATTCTACTTTCCTACTTGACAGTTGTATTTTTTTTTATTTTTATGTATTTCTTAAATACATTTGTATGTTTCTGAAAAATGCAACCTAAAATATTCAACAGGCAATTATCGGTCCATTTGATTTCACTTTACAAATTCGCTTCCACGAATTCAATGGTTCAAATTTGACAGAAAATACAACACTGCATATCCGGGAACTGCAGGAATAGCAGTAAATTTATTTATAAACTTCAAATAAAATGGACCAAAAATTAATTGTTTAAAAATACAACTTAAAATATTCAACAGACTGAATATGTTGGAAATGAAATCTGAAAGGTGAATATGAATCTTCAAATTTTTATTAATGAAAATGTGTGTGAAATATTTTGAACTGAAATATTCACAGCTTAAATATACAACCATGTTGAATTTCACCCATAAAAATGCAAGCCCTAAAAATACAATGCATTAAAATGCAAGCATGGCTAATGTAATGCATATTTTTTTCAGTTAGTGCAATTCAACAAGCTTTTTATTTTAAAAAACATGGCATTAATAAACTTCCATAGGAGCTGGTGCTCTAGCTCCTTCCATTGGTCTCTTCAGCGAGCACCACTTGGGATTTGTCCCGTATTTTACATAGGCCCACCCATACTTGAATAAATAAACAAGAATGCAGTGCAGTGTGGATAATACTAATAGCAATGATAATTAAATAAATTTCACAAGAAATAGAGAAGTTCACATTTGCATGGGATTGCATTTTAGCATTGTTTCCATAGCGACAGAGTCTCGAGAACATGCACTGTAAATCTGCACTTTTTTTTTTTTTTTTTTTAAACAAGTTGAGCTCACATTCGCCTTTTGAATGTATGACTCTCTCCGGATATAGGGTTGAATGGGGAAAAAGTTATCACTTGGGTCTTTCTGTAACTTATGAGTGCAAGGCAAAAAAATGCACAGTAAAGCATGTGGTGGCAGACACATCCATGCTTATAAAATTTGTTAATCTATTAATATAATATTCCATACACAATCCGAGCTGGTTAGACAGATAATCATCATACTTTTAGACATTAGTAGACAGATTAATTAAATTATTCATTTATCATCCATATTAATCATACACATACATAATAAATAATCCTATCTGTCATGTACAATTTATGACATTTATAAAAGTTCTAAATTATTTACATAAAAAATGGGACAAAAAAATTACATAATAATATAGTCCTAATTTAAGTAAATTAATTAAAAATTAAAAATTCATCCCATCCAGGTAACAGCTGCAGAATTGTCAAAAAAAGTGATTGCTGGTTCAGAATGGCTGTTTGAAAGACACACCAACATACACTATATTGCCAAAAGTATTGGGACACCCCTCCAAATCATTGAATTCAGGTGTTCCAATCACTTCCATGGCTACAGGTGTATAAAATCAAGCACCTAGGCATGAAGACTGCTTTTACAAACATTTGTGAAAGAATGGGTCGCTCTCAGGAGCTCAGTGAATTCAAGCGTGGTATAGGTCCATTCGTGAAATTTCCTCACTACTAAATATTCCACAGTCAACTGTTAGTGGTATAACAAAGTGGAAGCAATTGGGAAAAACAGCAACTCAGCCACGAAGTGGTAGGCCACGTAAAATCACAGAGCGCATGCTGAGGCGCACAGTGAGCAGAAGTCACCAACTTTCTGCAGGGTCAATAGCTACAGACCTCCAAACTTCATGTGGCCTTCAGATTAGATCAAGAACAGTGCGTAGAGAGCTTCATGGAATGGGTTTCCATGGCCAAGCAGCTGCATCCAAGCCTTACATCAAGTGCAATGCAAAGCGTTGGATGCAGTGGTGTAAAGCATGCCGCCACTGGACTCTAGAGCAGTGGAGACGTGTTCTCTGGAGTGATGAATCATGTTTCTCTGTCTGGCAATCCAATGGAGAGTCTGGGTTTGGCAGTTGCCAGGAGAACAGTACTTGCCTGACTGCATTGTGCCAAGTGTAAAGTTTGGTGGAGGGGGGATTATGGTGTGGGGTTGTTTTTCAGGGGTTGGGCTTGGCCCCTTAGTTCCAGTGAAAGGAACACTTAATGCTTTAGCATACCAAGACATTTTGGACAATTTCATGCTCCCAACTTTGTGGGAACAGTTTGGGGATGGCCTCTTCAGGTTCTAACATGACTGCGCACTAGTGCACAGAGCAAGGTCCATAAAGACATGGATGAGTAAGTTTGGTGTGGAGGAACTTGACTGGCCTGCACAGAGTCTTGACCTCAACCTGACAGAACACCTTTGGGATGAATTAGAGCGGAGACTGCGAGCCAGGCCTTCTCCTCAACATCACTGCCTGACCTCAATGTGCTTCTAGAAGAATGGTCAAAAATTCACATAAACACACTCCTAAACCTTGTGGAAAGCCTTCCCAGAAGAGTTGAGGCTGTTATAGCTGCAAAGGGTGGGCCAACTCCATATTAAACCCTACGGATTAAGAATGGGATGTCATTAAAGTTCATGTGCACGTAAAGGCAGTCTTCCCAAAACTTTTGGCAATATTGAAGTGTTCTTCAGAAATAAAATAATCAAATGTAAAATAATAATATAAAATGTGTTTTCTGTTGAAAGTTAACATAGGCTACTTGATCTCATGTGTTTTCATGGTTTATTGCCGAGATGTCGATATTGTTGAGGGTCGTGAATGGGTGTCCCTTATTTTGCCTTACTGAAGGTGGCAACACTAATAAGAGAGTCAACTGGACTCCTACAGAACACTCCAGACTGTGCAGTGACAGGTTTATTTCGCGTAAGTAACGTGACTGACAACACAAGAGATGTGCTTTATCGACATTATTGACAATTCCATTCTGTGATACTTGCTATCCGTGTAACTTTAATATCATTGACGTTACATCCTGAGATGAAGTAGCAGTAGTCTTTAAAATCACGTGCTTTTAAATGCCTTGAGAGCTTCGCCGGTGTATGGGATTGTGGATGAGGTAGATGTAAATGTTAGCAAATGTAAAATTCGGCAAGTTTACTAGACTTTAGTGGAGTCAGCAGTTCGCTTGATAGTAAATACATTATCATTGATACATTATCAATTTATATTTTCAAATCCGTTAAAGGATTGTTAGGCTGCATAAATTAAGTCAGCCGGAACCGGGAACACTTCCTATAACACAAAGTACTCGTTACATCAGAAGAAGAATGACATCTACGTTAATATTAGTCTCTCTGTTTTATCCCGAGGTTTACCGTAGTCAACCGGCTCCTATCGGACTAATGATAGCTACCTGAATCGTAACAAAGCACTGTTCGCCAGAGGAGAACTGGCCCCCCGACTAAGCCTGGTTTCTCCCAAGGTTTTTTTTTTCTCCATTTTAACACCTGTTGCCACATGTTTGCCACCTGATGTCACCTGTTGGAGTTTGGGTTCCTTGCCGCTGTCGCCTTTGGCTTGCTTAGTTGGGGACACTTGACATTTGATATTCAACAGTGTTTTGATCTGCCTGCATTGACACCATTTTCTTTAAGAGCTGCTGTGCAGCCAAAATTATATACCAGTTATCACTGTAAAGCTGCTTTGACACAGTGCTTTTTACAATGCAGATTATTTAAATAAAGGTGACTTGTCTTAACTTGACACGACCACAATGCAGCCCTGAAGTATCAGCAGAGATTGAGTCAACTAGATCATCCACTGTGAAGGCCTCATCGACACGACAGCCAGTGGCACAGTTCCTCAACAAACCGTCCATACTGGTGTGATGAATACAATCCTCAACTGGATGGAACTGGAATAAATACCATTTGAATGTTGCGATCCCATCGGACTTATGATGGCTACCTGAATCGTAACAAAGCACTGTTCTCCAGAGGAGAACTGGCCCCCCGACTAAGCCTTTTTTCTCCCAAGGTTTTTTCTCCATTTTAACACCCGTTTGCCACCTGATGTCACCTGTTGGGAGTTTGGGTTCCTTGCCGCTGTCGCCTTTGGCTTGCTTAGTTGGGGACGCTTGACATTTGATATTCAACAGTGTTTTGATCTGCCTGCATTGACACCATTTTCTTTTAGAGCTGCTGTGCAGCCAAAATTATATACCATTTATCACTGTAAAGCTGCTTTGACACAATCTGCATTGTAAAAAGCGCTATATAAATAAAGGTGAATCGGAGTCTAATCCTAAAGTATCTATTTTCTTTAAATACCATTGCTTTTCATCGGTGGTGAGGTGTGCTATTTTGACCTGACATCTTTCCGATCACCAAGGAGACGCTACACTAGGGTGATCACCTGGCTATTGATCTGTTGCAGGACAATAGATGCGATTTTGCAGGACAATACGGGACACGTGTGAGACAGATAAATTTACTACTATTATGCTATGAGAATATTGATTAGTTGGCAAACTTGATCAATTAATAGTTTTTTTTCAGTGGGTGCCCAGTTCCCACACCATAATATTGCACTTCTGGCAACATTACATCCTGGAGAGAAGACAATTCTAGATTCACGAGTGCATATGCAGGAGGACAAAGTTTGAGCACAAACGTAATATCGGAGCGAGAGAGAGTGCGCGTCCAGTTTTGCGCTAGAAGGGAATCCAATACAATACAATAATGCGCTCTCGACATTTGTCAGTATAATAAGAAACCGTCTTATTAACGTAAGAAGAAAGTCATGTCTGAAAGTTTCAATCAATTTTTTAGTGGTTAAAATGATAGAATATCTCGTGTTTTTCCGTAGGTGCTCGACCACTTCCGTGGGTGGCGCTCAAGCATCCACGGGATCGGCGCATGTTCGTTGGAAATATTTGCCATCAGGATGGATTACATGCTTTAATAGGTTGTTTGCACATGACGTCATTGCTGCACGTGAAATGCGGCTGGAGGGCAAGGAGTGATTTTTCTATATAGGAATCCTATCACAAACTCACAATTCCTATGTTTTGCATCATTTATGGTTGCTCAAATCTATCAAACCGAGAAACCACAATGAGCTTTTATCGTTTATGTAACTTATATTGTTTAACTTTAAAAGTTGTCACCTTTTATAGCATTTTGCGCCTGCCGATATTGAAATTAATATGGATATCTGCTTACCTTTTTTTAGTTTTTGACTTGGTTAAATAATCACATTCTTCATGGTATCATTTGCAGGGAAGAGAAGATATTTTATCATGATCATTTGGTGCACTTTGATAGCGAAAGTGAAAGTGACCTTTGCGGTCGCATCACGGTGCCCCCGCGTTCCCAATTTCTAACGCAGGAGAACAATCGACATAGGCTTAAGAGGGCTCGACATACGCTTGCCCAGGACTGCGGGACAGGTGGATTTTTTGAAGTGAAAGAGAATTTTACTTGCCTGACCAGATAAGTAGCTTGATTAAAATGTCAATAACAACCAAAATTCAAGAATTATTAATTTAGCTTAAGTGGCGATTAATAGTGGATAGTAATGTACTGGCGGTGATGCGCTGTTGAGGCGTAACCTCTTGAGGAGAATTCAAAACAAATGAGGTCTGCTCACACAAAGAATCTCAGTTATCATGTTGCAATAAAAATTCAATATGTGGGGTTTTTATAGCTACACTGTAAGCCCTTACAGGTTGATTGAACTTAAATTTATGGAAACTTGTTGCCCTAAAAAAGTTAATTTTGTCTTGTTGAAAAAACAACACATTTTAAGTTTAATGTACTTAAGATTTCAAATGTATTTAATTGAAAACTTTTAGTTCATTGAACTAACAGTTTTTAATGCAGTGCTATTGAAATTTTAGGTACATTAAACTTAAAACTTTTCAACAAGACAAAATTAACTTTTTTAGGGCAACGAGTTTCCATACATTTTTTAAGTTCAATCAACCTGTAAAGGCTTACAGTTATGCATAGAAAACATATGTGAAATCTACAATATGGATGAATGTTGTGAGTAGATAGAACCCAAAACTTATAATTAAAATAAAGCTATTTACTGTAAATGATTTAATAAAGATACACCTGCATTACAAATAAGGACAAAGGATAACAATGATTTATTTGAACTTACAATTTATTTGAATTCACTTATCAAAATCAGTTTTCAAAGACTGACAAAAACAATGAATTATCAAGTACCAATTACCCAATTTTACATCTTTAAAACAGGTTTTTTAAAACTTTTCCAAATATTTAACAAGCACAGTGTTGTTATACTGTATTAATAAGGAACATGAACATTTGTCCAACACTAGTTCAATGAAAGGAAAGGGAAAGTTTATCCATTGATTCTGAAAGAGAACCAGAAGAAACATGCATTTACTGTACCTGTTTACATGGTAAGCTGATTTGTAACAGCCAGAATCTTGCCCTTCAACTCCTTCTTGCCTAAACCTAGCAAAACTTGAAAAGAAAGGTGTTGCCCATGCACTTTGGGTAGTCTAGGTGCAGTGCGTAAGTTAAACCAAAAAGAAGACACATGGCCTGGGGTATGTTGTCTAAATTGTCCATTACAACATTCCCCTCCAAGATGATTCCCACCGAGGATGGGTGGAGACGGATGGACAGGGGTTGCAGAGCCACATCTTCATTTTCTAAGCTGAGGATTCCAACTGGCACATGTTGGTACGAGTCTCCATCATCAGAAGCCTGGACAAGAGATTGGAGATTACTAAAATACATTTTAGCAGTGTACTGTTTTTTTTCTAGATATTAAATGTTATTGGACATTTTTTTTGTTTAGTTGTATGCAAGCATAATTTTTTGTGAATTATGTACACATGTGCATCGAGGAGTTCAGTTATATTTAAACATTAAGTGTGTATGTTTTTCTTTTGTATACAAGTTTTTGCATATGATATGAACTACTGATTAAAATAAAACGTTATGAGATTAACCTTGATTGTATTTTAGTTTTTCAAATGTGTCATTACATGAATTTAAATTTCTCCCGAATGATTTAAAATTAAAACTTCCTCCTCACTCATTTCATTCAACGTTTATGTAAAATATAACATTGTTTTTGGTGGGTTTTTTTTTATTGTTCTTACTAACATAAATGCACAGTAAGGTTTCCATATTTCCAGCTGAAAATATTATAATAAAACTATGACAGTAAAAATGCATTAATAATACTTACAAAGCATGCTTTGAAGAACTCAGTTGGGTCATCACCAATAAGTACTGGAAGCCCTCTCATGGCAACAAATCGCATGTCAACGAGATCAGAGGTCTGAGGTGTGGTGGTTACAGAGAAAACATTGTATCATTTGACAACATGAAAGGAAGGCAATTTCTATTAATCAAAAAGTATTCTCGTCGCTTCATAACATTAAAGGATTAATCTACTTTCAAATAAAAATGTCCTGATAATTTACTCACCCTAATGTCATCCAAGATGTCCATGTCCTCCTTTCTTCAGTCGAAAAGAAATGAAGGTTTTTGATGAAAACATTCCAGGATTATTCTTCTTATAGTGGACTTCAATGGTCTCCAAACGGTTGAAGGTCAAAATTACAGTTTCAGTGCAGCTTCAAAGGGCTTTAAACGATACCAGATGAGGAATAAGGGTCTTATCTAGTGAAACGATCGGTCATTTTCTAAAAAATACAAATGTATATGCTTTATAAACACAAATGATCGCCTTGCACGTGCTTCCATCTTCCGTATTCTTCAAAAAGCTTAGGTGTATGGTCTATGTCCTATGTCTTCCCTATTCAATTTACGGAACGAACGCAGCGCCAGTACCGTTTTTTTGTGTAGGACATACAGCAAATCTTTTTGAAGAATACGGAAGACGGACGCACTTGGAAGGCGATCATTTGTTTTTATAAAGTATACAGAGTTGTTGTTTTTTTTTAAAGAAAATGACCGATTGTTTCTCTAGATAAGACCCTTGTTCCTCATCTGGTATCGTTTCAGCTGCACTGAAACTGTCATTTTGACCTTCAACTGTTTGGGGCCAATTGAAATCCACTATAAGGAGAAAAATCCTTGAATGTTTTCATCAAAAACCTTAATTTCTTTTCGACTGACAGGGGGGTGAGTAAATTATCAGGAAAATTTCATTCAGAAGTGATCTTATCCTTTAAGGTTGAACTACTATAGTTGATATGACTATTTTAACGATTTCTTTAGTATCTTTCTGGACCTTGAAAGTGGAGGTTAAATTGCTGTCTATGAAACAATATCTAAAAATATCTTAATTTGTGATCTGAAGATGAACGAAGGTCTTACAGGTGTGGAACGGCATGAGGGTGAGTAATTAATGACAGAATTTTCATTTTTGGGTGAACTAACCCTTTTAAAAGTAATCGTATCAGACTGCATTTTAAAATTAAGCAAACAATGGCATCAACTTAAATGTACAAACCTTGGCTTGTTGCAGAAGATCGCTCAAAATCTGCCCGGCGAGACCTCTCTTTGACCTAAAGATCTGAATCAGTTGTGGACAGTGACGATCAAGAGACCCATAAAATTCTTGCTTAAGGTTCTTCCCAACCACCCGGTTGAATTCTTGATACACCTGAAATAGTAAAGGAAAAAAGCATGTTACGGGAACTGTCAAAAAAGAACAAATGTCAAATTAATATCTAACCATCATGTTTATCAATACTCATTTCAGTACAAATGTTGCAAACATAAGCATTTCTCTTCACCTGACTTTCTCTAAAAAGTGCTGGCAAATGTTGAAGTATTTGGCTTACAGGAGGCTTGTTGATCACAACATCCTTCCTCCTCAAGGACAGAGTCATGTCCATCTTCTGATTAATAAAGATGGCATCAGGGTTTTTTCTCTTCATTTCATCCACCAATTGCTGTCTGAGCATTTCAAGACTGGAAGCATCTTGCCCATCTGGGAGGTCAGGTAAGTAGTTGACCTCCCCTTTCCTTGGCTTCTTAATGTTCTTGTTAGGTGGATCACTGCTTATAGAGTATCTTCCTCTTTTCCCAGCATTAACCATGACGTCTGTGTGTCCAAGGCTCCTCATTTTGGATCGGTAATTTCCCATTTTGTCTTTCAAACTGTTTGTCCATCCACAGTATCCAGAAGGCGATCCTGGTTCTTGAAGGCAGGGGTGAGTATTGACTAGTGCCTTTGCAACAGCTCGTAGATCCTCAGTAGTTGGGTATGCTTTGAAGGAATATATGGTCTCTGCAAGTTTCTGAAGAATGTCATGTTTCAATTCCTTTGTCACTTTTAGGTGCGCTCCATCTTTCAAGTAGATTAAATTTGCTTGACGCAGCCTAAATTCAACATCGACAGATAATTTTGGAGTCAAAAAGATATCAGGCCATGGCATTCTCTTTTCCTGGGGTAATTCTGAGGTCAATACTGTGTCTGCAGTACTTGGAGCATCACTCAACATATCACTTGATGTCTCCATTTCACCTGAAGAGATTGGCACCAATTCAATCAACGTAATGATTTTCACAGTTGGCTTCTGAGGGAGCTCTGACAAAACGGTCAGATTGCAAAGTTCGTTATCAAACTCGGGATCTTGAAACTGTAAAGTAAAATTGTAGTCCAGTCTCAGAGTGTTTTTTAAACAACTAATTAATTCTTCAACTGAGCCTGGCTTTGATGTCAGCTTTACTTTTCTGATATCAGCTTCCGTAAGAATAACTCGCAAAGTCATGGTTTCTTTAGAAGCCATCTGGAAGGAAAGTACAAAAGAGAGTTCATTTAGCAAAGAATGAAACGCTTCAATCTCACCATCAGTTTACCATGTACACTATAGGCTAAAAATGGAAGAACATCATTCAGGTCTTTAAGCTGACGTATTCAAAAAGATGGCATATCTGGGCAGCAAAGCTCATAAGAACGAAGGTGCTCAAAATACCATGATGTCATCACTTTGCACACAAAAAGTACCTCTGTATTCACTGCAACAATGTGAGTAATGAACATGATCCAGGTGAAAGTATCATGTCTGTCTTATAATCAGTACCATTAATGCAGACAGATGGTGCAACAAGAAGTGCTTGAGCTTGAGGGAGTTTTTGACCAAGTGCTCTTTGAATGTTCTCTGGGAAGGTGGTAACTAACACTGGTGTAACCTTAGCCATTTCCACGTCCAGCTTGAAAAAAATAACTGCAGTCTATCTGATGGCTAAGAGCCCTCTGGTGTTTCAGTGCAAGTGTCATGGCAACATTCTTGAAGTTCTGGGCATCACGTATAACCTTTTTGAAAAACTTATGTTTTCCTTCAAAACGCATTGTCCAGACTTCAGCAAGTGGACCATGTACCCTAATCAGTTCAGCGTAGTGTTCAATGTAGTGGTGTTTTGGTCGTAGATTAAAGTCAGGGAAGGTTGCCTGCAGAAGGTCCCTATGCTCTGCTACTTTGTAGTCAAGGATGTATAAAGACTCTTCATTAAACTGAGGTGCCACAACTAATGCAACAATGTCCTTGAGGAGCATGAGTATTTCCCATGTTTTGTCACACTCAGGAGTGTTATGGCTAATGAGCAGAGGAAGAAGCCTAATTAGACACCAATTCTCATGGCCATTTCCCCAAATTGTGCCCTTGGTTGAGAAGGCCTTTGAAATCAGCTGAGGCTGATCGGTTTTGTCAGCAAATGTATAAGGAAATGATCTGATAGCTTCATTCAACACATCTAAGGTGATGTATTTCTTTGCCATCAGGTCTTTGAGGCAAAGAGACAACTCCGTTGGGACTATTCCCTCAAGACGTCATGTAATATGTCAGGGGGATAACCACCAATGACATGAAAATGCTCCAAATTTGCTGTGAGTGGGCATTGTCTTCTCACACCTGTGTTTCGACCTGAATTTGGATCTTGCAATGTTTCTTGCACATGCCTGTTGTGTGTATCTCTCTCTGAGTTGAAATGTGCCAGATCTTACCTCTTCTTGTTTTGTGTCAATCCTGGATGCCATGCAAAATCTGCAAAACTTGTCCACAATGAAGCTTTCATAAAATCCTGCAAGAGAATGGGCACTGAGGTTATCTGATGACACAAAGAGTACTGTCCCTTTAACAGTCTAACAGTTTAAATGTAGACCCCATGCTGTTCGAGAGTGGCTAAATCACAAAGAAGTGGGTACAGAACTCTTTCATAACCACACTCTTTAAGTCAAGTCAAGTCAAGTCAAATTTATTTATATAGCGCTTTTTACAATTGGTAATTGTTTCAAAGCAGCTTTACATATTAGAAGCACAGAAAAAAGATAAGTGGTTAAAAATAAGCTGTACAAGCAAGCGTGGTAATATGTAACATATACAAGATGGTGCTACATTAAGCCAATGTCGGCTGNCTGTGAATGCCAGGCAGCAAAGTCTCCACAGCTTCCCGATCTGGCGAGGACAGATCAGAATAACATACATCGGATAAATCCGCCATTAGATCGACAAGGAAGGTTAGTTTAGAGGGAAAAAAATAAAAATAATAGACGGTAGCTAGCCGGCTAGCGGGCTATGGCTGACACTAGGTGGGCTAACTCTATAGGCATTACCAGAGGAAAGTTGCGCATTACATATGATGCTCTCCTTTTATTAGTTGCAAGACATCCATTTTTTCCACATGATTTGGACAATATGTCACTCTCTGCCACAGTCTCAACCACCTCTTTCAAAACTGACTCATCTACATCTCCAAAGTGTTTCTAAAGAACAGCCTTCACATTCTTGTGCAAAAGTGGCAGGGACAACTGAACTATTTGGCAAAGCTGTTGAATTACTTCCTGAACAGAGTTCTCTGGTATGTGAAGGATGGTTTGCATTTTTAAAAAAAAGAGCTGCTAAATTATGTTCCAATTGTTCTCCTAAATCTTGAGATTGTGTTTCACTTGCTTCTGCATTGAAATCATCTTGGCCAAATTCACCTGGAAGCATCTCCTGCACAGCACATTCCTGAGTGTCAATTACACTGTCATCAGTTTCATTCTCATTACTCTCTATTCTTACTATTAACTCTGGTTTAAACATTCTCTCATTTTGATCTTGGTGATGCTTACTTTTGTGTGCACTGAACGTGGAATATACACTGCTTTCAAAGCTACAGCCTTGAAATGGACATTGAACTTTTTGGTGGTCTTTGAGATGTCTACGCCGAAGGTGGGCAAAATATTCAGTAATCTGACAGGGTTCAAGAAAATCACAAAGTTGACAGCGAAACTTAGCTTCAAATTTTCCCTCCGATTGTTGTTTTTCAGTTGCTGTATGAAAATGGGATAAATGTATTTTAAGGCTACTGAAAGACTTAAAACTACATAAACATTCTTGATATAGGCATGGAAAAGGCTGGCTTCTTGCATAGCTCCCATGTTTAAGTCTGTAATGTTTTAACAAGTATCCCCATTTGTCACAAGCAAATATGCAATACTTACATTTCCAGATCATCTTGATTAGCCTTGCTTTGAACTTCAATCTGCAGAGTAACAAAAAACATTAGATTGCTTTTTACATGATGACAAGAAAAAAATATATATCTTTTGATCTGTTATCTACAAAATTTCTATCCAAAATAAAGTACTATCTATTTATTTAGCATGTCATGATAGACTCGCATTAACTGAAATGTTCTAGCTAACACCACGCTGATGAGCACGAGGTTGCATTTCTTTAAGACAACTACATGGGCTAGCATTTCTTGCGGGCAGTCGAATTTCAATTTAAACTATTTTGTTTAATACTTCACTCACAAAGGAATGTAAAAACTTCTAAAAGGTTAATGATAAAGTTGCGCTGTATTTAAGCCATGTTGAACATTTCTAATATGGTAAACCGCCAAGATGCAAAAACACCATCGAAAAAGATATCGTTTTACACAACAGACGACGTTTTCGGTCATTTGTTTAATGAGAATTATTGATCAAAAAAGGTTAAGCATTAGATTTTAAATGTGACGATCCCACAGAGCATGTCGTAACGTAGAACTTTAAAAGTGGCGGTTGCGACTGATCGATACAACACGATGGCGAACGTTGACATGTAAACACAGCCTAAACTTACATTTAGTTTTACTGGCTAAATGTTATACATCTCATTTATCAATGTTTTATAATGTATTCGCTGTTTCAGACCAAAATGTAAAGTCCTTCTCACCAGCAAACGTCAATGAAAATGCGCGCTGCATCCATGTCTGACGTCAGTTCAAAGAGCCAATCAACATCTTCCTTGTATTGCGTCGCATTGACAACAGACTAAAATAAGCTAAGTTAAGTACATTCAATTTAAACAATTCAATAGAATGAAAAATATCATATAAATCGTACAACAAACTAAAAACATGGAGTAATTGTGCAAATATTTGGAGTTTATGTTTATTGTACCCAAGTAGTTTGAATTAAAACAATTTCAGGGATAACAGTGTAGCTATTTACGATATATGATAAAGTTAAGCCTCACACAAATTGACACTAATTTCATAAAACATTCAGTTCAATAAACAAGTAGTTAATATTAATCACTTACGTTTTAGGTGCAATATTGCCTGTTTTTTGTTCTATTGTAGCAGCGAAAATGGTTCCAAACAAAGCAGAATCAGCGCATCTCGCAGCTACGCTCAGCCGTTTTGAATGATTCAGCGTTTTGAACAAATCGGTTGAGTGAAGATTCAATGGCCCAATCAAACAATTCTTGATTCAGCCTTTTGAATGAATCGTTTGAATAAATGACTCTGGCTCACTCATTGAGACGGTCACTTGCCGCCATCTACTGGCGGTTTAATTTCATGTTTAAAAGTATAAATGTACCAACATTTCTTATTTGTATATTCAAAAATATTTAAAGAATCTCATAACATTATTGAATGCAGTTGTACTTTTTCAGTGTCAATTATTTAATTTGGTAACAGCCCTATAGTGTCTTATTATTTTAATTCATCAAATGTAAGAATTTGAAATAAAAGATGAAACATACATTTAATTAGATTGGGGGTAAATGCCCTTTATAAAGGTTAATAAAATGCCCCCAGGGTAAATAAAAATATGCAGATTTAAATATGTCACTGCTGATAAAACAGAGATGAGAATGTTGCTTGTTTCAGAATAAATTATATTTACAACACACACAAAAAATATTTTTTTTCCCCCAGAAGCGCTACTTTTTTACTCTGACAAGTAAATGACCAATTTAGTTGTCCAGAGGAAAAGCACAAAACAAGGCTTAATGTCGAGCACTGTATTTTGTATTTATATTCTCTCCTTTAATGGTAGCATCCCTCTTATATTTGATACTGACACAAAGGAGAAGGCACAGCCCTACAGAACAATTTTATTGTCATCAGATGTAGCTTTGCACACTACCAGCATCTAGAATGATTTTGATCAACATTTTATTGTTCATAGCAGAGGGCTCTCTCAACTTGTTATATTTTACAGTTTGTCAACTGATACGATTTTGTAGACTTTGCATATGTTACGGAGGCCCGCTAGGAGGTCCGCGACTGACGCTAGAGGTTGCAGCCTTTAGACTCCTTGTTAGAGCGTCCGACTTCCACTCCGGAGACCCAGGTTCGAGGCCCTCGCAGAGCGGGGTGAGTAGGACCTGGGTAGAGGGGTTTCACATGCACCCATCGAAAGCCTTAAACCACAGAGCCCCCCCACATAACAAATCCCCNCCCCCCCCCCCAAAATATTATTAAACTGCATTTGGATTCTCACTCCCTCTGCTGTATGCCTTCATTCCACCTCCACCAAAACATTACAGGAATGAATTAGTAAATTGTGCACACGATTTACTTATTTTTCCTACATGTCATGTGGCTCCATAAAAAATAACATTAAATAGGATAAAATGTTGTGCTTTGAAGTGGTGGAAAAAGTGTGAAGCACTTTAAAAAGTCAAGTCATCTTCATTTATATAGCGCTTTTCACAATACATGTTGTTTCAAAGCTGCTTCACAGTTAAAATAGGAAACTTTAGCTCGATAATTTTTGATTGAATCACTTCCGTTGTAAGAATTGTTAATTATTACTTTAGGGGCCGCTTAAATGACACCTTTCCTGCTGAAAACCGAATACCTTTAATGCATTCTTGCCGTTCATTTACATGTTTAGTCTATAGGTTTGAGTGTGTATGTGCGCAGAATCTTGGTCTTTTTAAAAAAGTGATATTTGCCAAATTACCCGTCTGGTCCGAATAATACAGAAAAATTAGTTGTGTCCGCGGATCTATGCGAACTGGAATAATTTTGATAACGTTTTATCTATACATAGGGAAAGGAAAGGGAAGGAGGCCTTCACAGTGGATAGTTTAGTTGACACTTCAGGGCTGCATTATCGTCATGTCTAGATGTAGGTCTTTCATCTCATCTG
Organism: Anabarilius grahami; assembly: GCA_003731715.1. Taxonomy (NCBI): domain Eukaryota; kingdom Metazoa; phylum Chordata; class Actinopteri; order Cypriniformes; family Xenocyprididae; genus Anabarilius; species Anabarilius grahami. The sequence continues at coordinate 504,089 of RJVU01042596.1, forward strand.
GATACGGCCTGGATCTGGCAGGCTGCGGCAAACCTTGGGATAAACAGAGAGAGACTAATATTAGCGTAGACGCCATTCTTCTTATGATGTAGCGAGTACATCAGGTGTTATGGGAAGTGTTCCCGGTGCAAGTTTAAACAGATGTGTTTTTAATCTAGATTTAAACTGACAGAGTGTCTCTGCTTCCCGAACAGTGATAGGAAGACTGTTCCAAAGTTTAGGTGCTAAATACTTCAACTTCATTCATTTATATAGCACATTTTACTGCAATTTCAATTGCCCAAAGTGCTTCACAATATCACAAACATAAAGCAAAATATACAAAGGAATTTAAAACAGATAAAAGATCAAATAAAATACATAAAGGCGAGACAGATGAAAGATCAAATGAAATAAAATATATAAAAGCATCAAGAAGCTATCTCTAAACATGGTCTATTCTCAACAAACGCTAAATTAAAAAGATACGTTTTTAACTGAGACTTAAAACCTTCTAAAGTTGAAGCCTGCCAAATCTGCAAAGGGAGGCTGTTCCACAGTTTTGGGGTGATGACCATGAAAGCTCTATCGCCCCTAGATTTTTTTGAGGAGCGGGGAACTGCCAATAGAAGTTTATCTCCTGATCTCAGAGACCTGACTGGAGTATGGCCCTTTAAGAGGTTGGTGATATAACGATGTTGTGAAAAGCTTTAAAAACCATCAATAAAATTTTAAAATCAATTCTATACTGGACTGGAAGCCAGTGAAGAGTAGATAATACTAGAGTTATGTGTTCTCTAATTTTTGTGCCCGTTAAAAATCTGGCTGCCGCATTCTGCACTAATTGCAGACGAGATAGATTGTGTTTACTTATCCCAACATACAGAGAGTTGCAATAGTCCAGTCTTGAGGTGATAAATGCATGCACTATGACCTGTAGGTCTTTAGTATTAAGGAAGGGTTTCAGCCTGGAGATCAGTCTAAGTTGATAAAAACTACTCTTTACTACTGACTTAATCTGGTTGTCAAAGCTAAGGGAAGAGTCAATGATAACACCCAGATTCCTAACAGTATTTTTTATAGGTATATCCAGAGGGGCAATAGCACTAGACATAGCTTCCTTTAAATGCGATGGTCCAAAGATAATTATCTCAGATTTTTTCTCATTTAACTGAAGAAAATTGTGCGATAACCAGATTTTGACTTCATCCAGGCAGAGTACTTTAACTTTAAAAGGCAAATATAATTGAGTGTCGTCGGCATACATGTGATAAAAGATGTCATGATGACGGCAAATTGAGCCAAGAGGGCTCATGTACAAAGAAAATAAGATAGGCCCCAAAATAGAACCCTGAGGAAGACCATATTTTAAAGATGCCGGCGAAGAAGAGTTATTTGCAAAATTCACAAAGAATGTTCTTTCATGCAAATATGACTTAAAACCATTTTAAAGCAGTTCCCTTAATACCTACTTCATCCTCCAAGTGTTTCAAAAGAATTGAATGATCTACCGTGTTGAAGGTGGCACTGAGATCCAGCATAATTAAAACAACCCCCAGCCCAGAGTCGACTGACATCAGTAGATCGTTTACTACTTTAACTAACGCAGTCTCTGTACTGTGGCCAGCTCTAAAACCAGATTGGAAGTTATCTAAAATGTCCTTTTCAATTAGAAAAGGAGTAATTTGAGAAAAAACTACTTTTTCCAATACTTTTGTGAGACATGATAATTTGGAAATTGGTCGATAATTATTCAGCTCTGTAGGGTTACAGCCAGATTTTTTGAGTAAAGGTGAGACCACTGCGTGCTTAAGACAGGGAGGCACCACTCCATTCCTCAGAGAGCTGTTTACAATAGATAGAATACTAGGGCCCAAGATAACAAAAAGATCTTTTAGAAAGCGAGGAGGTATAGGATCTAGGGGAGTATGATAGTTTCATGTGTCTTATAATATCCTCCAGAGCTGGAAGAGAGACTGGGTCAAAATGATCAAATGTACTGGAGTTTGGGGTGAAAACTGCTAGAACAACATGAAGGCGTGATATCTTCTCTGATTAATTCAATCTTCCTTTGGAAAAAAGTTAAAAAATCCTCACAAGTGTAAAGAGAGGAATCAGTAGAGGTAGCTATAGATGGATTAAGTACTGAATTTATTGTACTAAAAGTTTTGGGGCAGTGAAGAGATCTATTTATTAACTCTGAAACATATTTAGTTCTAGCAGCTTTAACAGCATACTGATATTTCTTAAGGGACACCTGTAATAATAAAATCTGTAATTTATCATTCCTCCATCTACGTTCAGCTTGTCTACAAACCTGTCTAAGAGCCCTTGTATCATCATTAAACCAAGGCCGGGGCAAAGATTTAGGCTTTTTCTTCTTAGTTGGGGTGATATCGTTTATAATGTCCAAGCAGACTGAATTAAAAGCAACAGTCAATTCATCCGTGTCCATCAGAGGACCAGCAGTTTCTAGTAATGATGAAATAGGGCTATTTGCATACGCCTCTGCAAAATGATTTGCCGTTGACTCAGTCATCGAAAGAAAATAAACATCTGTAAATGATCTCTTTGATGGGGCAACGGCTAGATCAAATCTAAAAAAGACTGGTCTATGGTCCGATATGAAATTATCCTCTGTAGCAACAACCTTAATGGGTAACCCGATGGATAAAACCAGATTGAGAGTATGCCCCTCGACTGTGTGTGGCATCGAGAACAAATTGTGTTAAATTAAAAGAGTCAATGAGATCAGAGAACTGCTGACCGAGAGGGTTTGACGAGCAGCACAGATGAATATTAAAATCCCCAACAATTAAGAGGTTGTCCGTAATAGGTACAATGTGTGAGAGAAAATCAGCGAAGTCCTGAGTGAAGTCCTTGTTATATTTAAGAGGACGATAAATGAGAGCGCAGTAAAGAGTCTGTGCCAGGTTTAGTTTGAACAGCTGTACCTCAAAGGAAGAGTATTCCCCTGCTGATGCAACAGAACATTTAAAATGGTCTTTAAACAGCGTAGCCACCCCCCCCCACACACACCGTACAGGATAAACCGGCCAAAGCCACGACCAAACGAACCGAGCGTCATTCACCCGGTTTGCCCGTCTATTTTTTTGAAGTTCTCGCCAACCAGCCCCCATGTTTTCCTCGTCGTTTTTGACGCTTCTTTTTGGAGAAGGAGCCACGGTAACTGCGGCAGATCTCCGGCGGAATATGCAGCAAATGACAAACAAACAAACAATCTCTAAAATGCTCAGGACCCAACGGCATGCCGTGCAACATGCTGGCGCCATCTTGGATATGATAGGAAAAGGATCTACCACCTGCAGTTGATTTTTATATTCTAGGTATTATCAACTGTCCAGAATTCTGAGATCGCAATAGACGTGGAGGACTATAATGCATTAAGAGCTCGCTCGGGTACTGGGGAGCTAAACCATTTAATGCTTTGTACAGTAATCTAGCCTTGAGGTCATGATCGCATGAACTAACTGTTCCGCATTTGTCATTGTGAGCATATGTCGTAGTTTAGATATATTTTTAAGATGGAAGAATGCGGTTTTACAGATCCTAGAAACATGGCTTTCAAATGAAAGATTGGTATCAAAGAGCACACCCAGGTTTCTAACTGACGACGAAGACTTAACAGAGCAGCCATCAAGTGTCAGAGAGTTTTCTAGGTTATTACGTGAAGACGTTTTTGGTCCAAAAATTTGAATCTCAGTTTTTTCTTAATTTAGTAGTAAGAAATTTCTGGTCATCCAATTTATGTCAGCTATGCATTCCTTTAATTTTGTGAATTGGTAAGTTTCGTCAGGGCTCGAAGAAATATAAAGCTGAGTATCATCAGCGTAACAGTGAAAACTAATGTCATGCTTCTTAACGATATTTCCCAAGGGGTAGCATGTACAGAGTGAAAAGCAACGGTCCTAGTACTGAGCCTTGCGGTACTCCATATTGAACTTGTGATTGATATGACATCTCTTCGTTTACTACTACAAACTGATAACAGTCAGATAAGTAAGATTTGAACCATGCCAATGCAATTCCACTAATGCCAACATAATTTTCACGTCCATTCAAAAGAATATTGTGGTTGATAGTGTCAAAAGCAGCACTGAGATCTAATAACACTAATAGAGAGATACAACCACGATCTGATAAGAGCAAATCATTTGTAACTCTAATGAGAGCCGTCTCAGTACTATGGTACGGTCTAAATCCTGACTGGAAATCCTAACAGATACAATTTCTTTCCAAGAAGGAACATAGTTGCAAATATACTGCCTTTACAAGTATTTTTGACAGAAAAGGTAGATTCGATATCGGCCTGTAATTGACTAATTCTCTAGGATCAAGTTGTGGTTTTTTAATAAGAGGTTTAATAATAGCCAACTTAAGTTTTGGTACGTATTCTAGTGATAAAGATGAATTGACATTAAGAAGAGGATCTATGACCTCTGGAAGCATCTCTTTCAATAGCTTAGTCAGTATAGGGTCTAACATACATGCTGTTCATTTTGATCAACGACTCAGTAGCAGATCGATGTGCTTTTATTTGCAATATATACAATATCAAAAGTAGCAATCAGTATCTGGTGTGGCCACCAGCTGCTTTAAGTCCTACACTGCATCTCCTCCTCATGGACTGAGCCAGATTTACTAGTTCTTGCTGTGAGATATTACTCCACTCTTCCACGAAGTTCTCACACAAATCTGGGGGAACATATGCAGGGATCAACGCTAAGGATTTTTTCTACTGTGGTTCAAATTTTTTCTTGCCCTGCCAAAATTTTCACTGGCCTCACCACAAAAAAGTAAATAAATAAGTTAAAATATGTTATTGTATTGTTGTGTTTGACCCATGCAACCTTAACTAAGGTTTTGAAACAAAATTTCAGATACCAGTGAGATTTCACAATTCTTGATTCCAATTTTGCTACGTCAAAAACTAGCCTAATTTAAATTTTATTAAAGTAAACAGTCAGTAATAAAATGTAGAAATAATTATAGCAATTAACTACAATAGAACAAGCATAAAAAAAAGAAATAAGCCATGCTTTTCAGGATTTTCAGGTGGGTCTAACAGTTGAGATACAGAAATTGAATCAGGTAATCAAATGTCAAATAACACTGTATAGTCTTAACTGTATAAATTGAAATATATATTAATCCTTATTAAAGTAACAAAAGTTATTCAGACAAGAGCAGTGAATGATTTTTTTTCTTTGTCCTTTGTTTGATTAACATTAAATGCACAGATGGCAGCAGGTTTATTAGGCTGCTGTTACTTTAAAGACATAATGCCCGGATTGAATATAGCATAATACATGCATTTTATTTTTCAACTGTTTACACTCACTTAAAGGGGTCATGAACTGCGTTGTTTTATTGTTTTACAATGTTTCCACTTATAATGTTAGTATGCTTTTTACATCAAAAATCATCAATTTAGAAATAAAAAAGTTCTTTTCCTACCCTGATTTTAGCCCTCTTATTTGAATGCTCTGTTTTAAGAGGCAGGGATTTGTTCATTTTTATTTATTCATTTGTTTTCATATTGTACATTTTCCCAGTTCTGTAAAAAGAAATGTACATTGTTATTGTTACTCAGTGAAAAGGAGTAAGGAGGAATGCTCAGGTAGCTAGCTTTAAGCCAGTGGGGCTGTCCATAGGAGTCTTTATTGCTTATCCAAAAGGTATTGTATGTGTATATGTGCATTTGTCTGCATGCAAGCGTGTGAGCGTGTGGTTTCTACAAAATGAACAGAGAAATACAGAGTTTGAGTTTACCAATAGTAGATCAGTTACAAGGCAACTACAAATACTCCATTGAATTCATAGGTAATCAAGTAATATAAACAATACATGAGGAAAAATAACAAGCCTGAAATAAACACTTAGGCCAAACTTAAGTCAAACCAAATAATCTCTAAATATCAAACAAAAGCACTTACATAGTCAATTACGCACACGCAGGAAAAAGAAAGGAGGAAGAATCAGTCCTCTGCACAGTACAGCCACATGCAACAGAAAGTATGGTGTGGGCACAGGTGCAGCTAATGAAGCCTGAGGGAGTCCTAATTGTCTTGAGATTGGTTGGGTGGAGCTTGGGGCTAACAGGTAAATGAATAAGCTATAGAGGGGTGTGGTACTTGTTTTGAGGCTGCAGCTTAAGCTGAGTGCACACTGTGCATTTTATAATAGTCCTTTACGATGGTTGCTTGTCAGACTGTACGTTCATGATCCTCATGTCACACTGTCGGATCTCAGCTGTCATTTATGTCAGACTGTACGACAGTCAAGACACGTTAAAAGCGGGCACGCGTCACGCGCGCATGAAAACTTGTCCGGAGTTTTACATCAATCCACACACATTCGGTGACTGTGAACTGCATTACATGCGGGACTCAAATGGTGGCTAACAAAGACATCTCTAGTGTTAATTTTGATCATGGCTTGTCTTGAAAAACAAAGACAATTTGACGTTTGTCGTAGGAGAAGTCACACTGGAGGATTGTGCGGCAAATCTTCTGACACTAACAGAATTTCGTCAGAGGTAAAATTTGATCCCAACGGTCATTATCCGGCTGTCTGTGAACATGTCAAACTAGCAATCAAAGACTACAGATTTTAGGCTAGGATTATAGGAATCTTTTAGGATTTGCAAAATTTGTCTCAGACGACCAAATCGTGGCCAAAATCGCACAGTGTGAACCAGCCTTTATGGACACAAAACTCCCCAACACTCAGTGTTGTAGTCAAGACCAGCTCATTCGAGACCGAGTCCAGAGAGGGTCGAGTCCGAGTCGAGACCGAGACCAGAAAGGGTCGAGTCCAAGTCGAGACCGAGACCAAAGAGGGTCGAGTCCGAGTCGAGACCAAGACCAAAGAGGTTGGAGTCCAAGACAAGTTCAAGTTCACACCAGGTTGGGTCTGAGACAAGACCTAAAGAAATCTAAAGACCTAAAAGAATATGTAAATGTTTGGTGGAAACAATAAAATTGGCACCATACTCAATATACCATGGCATGTACACTGTATTTTATTTACATAGAGTGATATTGGTTTAAAAAATATTATTAGTTAAGGGCAGACATGGGGACTTGTGACTTGGTGACTTGGACTCGAGTCGACTCGAGTCACTATTTTTATGACTTGTGACTTGACTTGACAAAAAATAAAATACTTGAGACTTGACTCGGACTTGGAAGTTAAAGACTCGGGACTTGACTTGACTTGAGACACGATGACTTGAATGACTTGAGTGTTAATCACATCATGTTTTCAGTTTGAATATAAAATATATAAATTATTTTAAAAAATAAAATTGATTTCCCAGCTGGAGCGCAGGCTGAGAATAGCGTTGTCATGACCAGGGGCGGCGCCAGCCGATTTTGCCGGGGCTTCAGCCCCGAATGTTTTGAAGTGAAAGTGAAGTGAAAGTGAAGTGACATGTGGCCGAGTATGGTGACCCATACTCGGAATTTATGCTCTGCATTTAACCCATCCAAGTGCACACACACAGCAGTGAACACACACACCGTGAACACACACCCGGAGCAGTGGGCAGCCATTGCTGCGGCGCCCGGGGAGCAGTTGGGGGTACGGTGCTTTGCTCAAGGGTCTCACCTCAGTCGTGGTATTGAGGGTGGGGAGAGCGCTGGACATTCACTCCCCTCACCGACAATCCCTGCCGGACCTGAGACTCGAACCCATGACCTTTGGGTTACAAGTCCGACTCTCTATCCATTAGGCCACGACTGCCCCCGAATACATTCGGAGTCAAGCCCCGAATGTAATGACTGTCACTGAGCATATGAAACTAGACAATAGCCTATGTAAACCCCCGAAATCATAAGTTGCTTTAATTTCATTGCGCTTTGGCTTTTGCATATACTGCATACAGGCATCCATACACCGGCAGCGCTTTCTCTCTCTTCTCTCCAACAGCGCGTTCACGCCCACCGCAGCTGAACACAGACACGCCTTTTGTCACTCACTCAGCGCAGCGGCAGGCCTTGAGACTCTCGTTCGGTCCGGTTGAAGGGTTTTTGTTATGATATGAACAGCTGATATTACAACTTTAGCACATTTGTCAGCTAAACATTCATTCAGTGTTTCCCAATGAGTATTTACAATGCAAATCCAAATTATTTTAATTTACTGACAGTTACTTATATCTTGTCTTTTCACTTTATTAAGATCAGATTCTGCAGGTAAAATGACAATAATAAAGTGACTTGACTTGGACTTGACTTGACCTACTACAGGACGTGACTTGACTTGACATAGCTTGTGACTTGACTTGACTTGAATTGCCCAAGAAAAAAATACTTGGGACTTACTTGAGACTTGAAGGTTAAGACTTGAGACTTACTTGAGACTTGCACATGTGTGACTTGGTCCCATCTCTGGTTAAGGGTAAAAAGGCCACATAGTAGGTGGTGTAAAGGTCATTTGTTAAAAGATTTCTATTTTGAATAAATACTGTTATTTTTTACATTTTTAAATCAAAGTTTTTAAATCAATCGACTGAAGGATCACAGCATGTTATAAAAAATATTAAGCAGCACAACTGTTTCCACTTTCCAACTTTGAAAATTAATCAGCATATTAGAATGATTGCTGAAGGATCATGTGACACTGAAGACTGGAGTAATGATGCTGAAAATTCAGCTTTGCATCAGAAATAAATTATATTTTAAAGTACATTCAGTCAAGTCAAGTCACCTTTATTTATATAGGGCTTTTTACAATGCAGATTGTGTCAAAGCAGCTTTACATTGATAACTGGTACATAATTTTGGCTGCACAGCAGCTCTTAAAGAATAGAGTCAATGCAGGCAGATCAGAAGATGTTGATTAAACGTCAAGAATACTGTTGAATATCAAATGTCAAGTCAAATGTCAAGTGTCCCCAACTAAGCAAGCCAAAGGCGACAGCGGCAAGGAACCCAAACTCCATCAGGTGACATCAGGTGGCAAACAGGTGTTAAAATGGAGAAAAAAACCTTGGGAGAAACCAGGCCAGTTCTCCTCTGGCGAACAGTGCTTTGTTACGAATCAGGTTGCTATCATAAGTCTGATAGGATCGCAACAATCAAAGTGTTTATTTCAGTTCCATCCAGTTGAGGATCGTATTCATCACGCCGGTATGGACGGTTTGTTGAGGAACTGTGCTACTGGCTGTCGAGTCGATGAGGCCTTCACAATGGATGATCTAGTCGACTCGATCTCTGCTGATACTTCAGGGCTGTGTTGTGGTCGTGTCATGGCTCCGGTCCTTGGTCTCAGCTGGATACGGCCCGGATCCGGTTGACTACGGTAAACCTCGGGATAAACAGATGCCATTCTTTTTCTGATGTAACGAGTACATCTGGTGTTATAGAAAGTGTTCGCGGTTCCGGCTGACCTATTTTATGCAGCCTAATAATCCTTTAACGGATTTGAAAATATAAATTGATAATGTGTTATGTGTATGCCAGGTTTTAGTCTAGATTTAAACTGACAGAGTGTGTCTGCATCCCAAACAATGCTAGGAAGATTGTTCCAGAGTTTAGGTG
>RJVU01042597.1:11640-51500 GCA_003731715.1 Anabarilius grahami
TACCTCCGTGGCCCCCTTCTAACTCGGTTCCCCCTTGGACTTCTCCAGCCATTGCCCAGGGGTGAAGGTCACAGAAAACATTCTTTTATTAATTTTTTTTTGTGTGTGTGTCTCTGTAATAGTGTTTTGCAGTACTGTAACTCTGTATAGTACATGAGTTTGTCTGTCAGTTTAAAAACAAAGTTGTTTTAATTTTGAGATCTCTCCAGATTAGTGAGTTTTATTGCAGGGTGTTTGATCTCATGTTCTGTCTTAGCAAGAAATCCAGTCTTACATTGACAATACCAGTTGATTTCACTGCAGCTAGGCTGTGTTCGTTTCAGAGTTATTGCCCTATTTCTTTCAAAGACTTCACCATCCACTTTGAGCAGGACATGATCAAAGATGACAAGTATTTTAATCTTTCACAGACTCAAAATGAACATAATGCTGCTCTGAGCTCAGTGAAACCTCTGCGAACAGTGTCGTCTATTTACCTGTCTGTCTTTTAACTATATATTTCAGTGCTCATATTTCAACTACATATTTCTGTCTCTGTGTGTCTTTTCAGTGTTTGTCTCTTTTTGCCTGTAGTTTCAGATATGTTGTGTGTGGTTCTTTTAACACAAGACAGTGATTCTCCACATAGTTTCACTCTTTTATCATGAGTCCTTAAAAAAAATTTGGTTCCATTAGTTCTACTATAACAGGTTTAATTTCTGACAAACTCCACCCTCTTCAGTCCTATATAAAGATGCAGATTTGAAAGGAGTTTCAAAATAACTTCTCAAGACACAAGTTCAGTGGAGGATCAAGAAACATAGCCATTGTCATTATTCATGGTAAGTAAAGACTGCTTCATAAAATATTGACATATAGATTTAAAAGTATTGTGTTGTAAAAAATACATCACAATAAGTGCCTTGGGATTGTCAAAATCATGTTTGGTAACATTTGTTTTTATTAGTGCTTGACACAAATTTCTTGATTCCAATCTTAATTCAATATTGATAAATTAGGTACAGTAGCTACATGTTAATTTTTCTCAAGGAAAAAAAAAATCAAATGTTGTAAACATACAGGGAGACCTGTCAGCTGGAGTTATTACTAAACATTAAAATTAACAACTCATTATAATGTTAATTTTTTTTTTAATTATGAGTAAAAATATAATAAATATGTAATATAGTGCATTTATTGTGCAAAATACTCTTCTCTAAAGTTAATTTACCTAGCTAACTCTCATGCTGGTTATTAAAAGGCTTTCCTAGGGTAAATGTAATGTCAGCTGTAATGATAAATAGTTGACCCAGAAGTGGGAAATAGAGTAAATGAGATTTAATAAAGAAGCCAAGAAATAATACAGACAATCAAAACAGAAAAAGTAGTCCCAATTTTTTGATGAGGATGATGAAGCTTGGCAGGTAATTTCAGACCCTAAACACAAAACCAAATCTTCAAACTACACTCAGAGGTCACCTGACTCTTCTGTCAAAATCAAACCTCAAGCTCAAAACCATTTTTTCTGTGCTCAAAATTGAATATTACTTTCAAATCATACACACAGCAAATTAATATTATAAACACTACAGATCATTAATTTGATACTACATCAAAAAAGAGAACACAGCATCCAAAGCATGAAGTTGAAAGAAAAAAAGTATTTTGTAACAAAGTCAATTTACAATTACATAAAGAAGTATTGTAATCGGCTCCTGCGTCACCATCACACGCATGCGTCGTGCTGCTCACGTGTACGGCGTCAACCAATACCGGCGTTTAGATGTAAACATGGGAGTGCTTACTGCGTCAACTGTGTTAGTACAGGGGCAAACTCGTTCCTTGGAGGGCCGCTGTCCCTGCAGTTTTGCTATAACCCTAATCAAACACACCTGAACCAGTAATCAAGATCTTCAGGATTACACGCAGGTGAGTTTTATGAAGTGAAGTGAAGTGACGTGGAATACTCGGAATTTGTGCTCTGCATTTAACCCATCCAAGTGCACACACACAGCAGTGAACACACACCCGGAGCAGTGGGCAGCCATTGCTGTGGCGTCCGGGAGCAGTTGGGGGTACGGTGCCTTGCTCAAGGGTCTCACCTCAGTCGTGGTATTGAGGGTGGGGAGAGCGCTGGACATTCACTCCCCTCACCGACAATCCCTGCTGGACCTGAGACTCGAACTCATGACCTTTGGGTTACAAGTCCGACTCTCTATCCATTAGGCCACGACTGCCCCAAGTCGTGACCTAATGGCCAGCTTATCAGGGTTGCAGCTAAACTCTGCAGGGACACTACATTGGTATTTAAAAATACATACCGAGTTTGGCCACCCCTGGCGTAGGAGACTGACATGGAAGAAAAGAGACTGTTAAATAAAGTCGTCTTTTTTTTTTTGCTCAAAATATTCTTGTCGCATCATAACATTAAGGTTGAACCGCTGTAGTCACGTGGACTATTTTAACAATGTCTTTACTACCTTTCTCAAATTAAATCGCTGTCTATTGAGGAGTCAGAAAGCTCTCTGACTTTGTCAAAAACATCTTAATTGGTGTTCTGAAGATGAACGTAGATCTTACGGGTGTGGACATGAGAGAGTAATTAATGACAATTTTTATTTTTGGGTGAACTAACCCTTTAATGAATCTGAGGTGCTGTCCTACATAATTCAAAGTAAGGCAGACAGGGGGCGCTACAGGTGTGAGAGTCATTAGGTGTGTTCGACATCGGCTGCGGCTGGATGCAGGCGAGAGTAGCCGCGTGCAGGAGCTGAAAACGGAGACGTGAAGTCGGACACTTTCTGCTTCCAGCGAGTGATGCTCGTGCTGTTTGCATTCTTTATCACAGCTGAAGTGAAATAAATGCAATATTTGACTAATACACTGATGTTTCAGAGACAATTTCATTCAATACTTTATGTACTGCTTACAGCGTCTGTTTTTACAAGAATAAATTAACATAAGCATGTATTTTTAAATACCAATGTAGTAGGGTCTATGCTTTTTATTAGTTTTATTTTGATAAACATGACAACATCACGACTACATGAAAAGAGCTTTAAATGTTATAATAATAAAGATTTGTGATCATTAGTGGAACTGAAGGCGTGAGAATAAACACAAACATGCGATTCATGTGGTGATTCCGGCCAATCGTGAAACAGCTGTGTTGTCATCACAGCTCGTGCAGCTCCTCTTGAGAAACTGCACTGGCTGACTCTGCTGGCTGATCTCGAATCGCTTTGAAGCCAGACGTCACAGTCACATGGCGTCGGCGCTGTTTCAAGTCGGACAAAATTTCTTACCGGCATGCACTGCTTCATGTCAGTCGCAGATCGGTCTGTGCAGCGCTGCATCAAGTCGAACAAGCTTCAAGAAAAAAAACCTTCAGCTGCCTGTAGCCTTAGTATTATGAATTTCTTTACTGACAGTTGCAGTCTTGTATTTGCATTATCTTAAGGTAAAGATGTCCTGCACTATTCTGTATCCGCTGCTGCTGCTACTGGTGTTCAGCTGTGCCTGTATATCTGAGATCCAGCAGACTGAGAGGACTGAGTCTTTACCCAGGAAGAGTTGTGCTGCTGAGAATCAACAGTCCTGCCTCACAGGAATTTGCCCACTGTTGGCAGAGTTGACCTCCACCCTGCAAGCCAACATGGACCAGGAATCTCTCAGGAGAAAAGGTAACGAACATGTTATACTTACAAAAATGAAGACTGAACAGTTGATAAAAAAAAAAAAAACCTATAAATAGATACAAATATGTTGGTCACAGTATTATGTTGAAACTTATTTTTCACACAGACGAATATAACATAGCGTTTGCTGCTACACTTGGAAACGTACAAGACGTTGGGCCCTTCAACACAGATGTCACACTGGTTTACAACAAAGTCTTTGTGAATGCTGGGTTACATTACAACCCAGGAACTGGTACGTGGTTTCAACTTGTATCAATATTCGATTGACAATATGAAGCCTACATTTAAGTAATATAGTGCAATTATGTGAAGTGAGTGTGAAGTGAGTGAAGTGAAGTGACATGTGGCCAAGTATGGTGACCCATACTCGGAATTTGTGCTCTGCATTTAACCCATCCAAGTGCACACACACAGCAGTGAACACACACAGCAGTGAACATACACACCCGGAGCAGTGGGCAGCCATTGCTGCGGCGCCCGGGGAGCAGTTGGGGGTACGGTGCCTTGATCAAGGGTCTCACCTCAGTCGTGGTATTGAGGGTGGGGAGAGCGCTGGACATTCACTCCCCTCACCGACAATCCCTGCCGGACCTGAGACTCGAACCCATGACCTTTGGGTTACAAGTCCGACTCTCTATCCATTAGGCCACGACTGCCCCCACAGGCCACGACTGCCCCCACAGGCCACGACTGCCCCCACTATCAATATCAGCGTGTTTGCAAAAACACGATACAAAATTCATTATTGGCAATGCTGTTACAGGCATCTTCACAGCACCCGTCAATGGAGTCTATTTCTTCAGTTTTTCTGGCCATAACAAGACATCCAAACCCATGGCTCTAAGAATTGCTAAAAATGGAAAGTCGATGTCAGTTATTTACAATCATGCTCTAATTGACGCAGGTTTCAGGTATGAAACATTGTCCAATTCCATCAATTTGATGCTGGAGAAGGGAGATCAAGTCTGCATGCGTCTCTGGGCAAATACATGGGTGTTTGATAATGATGAAAGTCTAACTTTATTTACTGGCCATTTGCTCTTTCCTCTTTGAACATTTTATCACAGTTTTTCCCAGTTGCTTTGACATCTCTTTTTTTTCTTTTTTTTTACACCAGATTTGGATGTCTTACTAATTTAAGCAAATTGCAGGTGTTTTGGCATGTGTGCAAAAAAGTACAATTGTCAACAGTACAAGTACAACAGGGGTGCCCAATCCTGTTCCTGGAGATCTACCTACCTGTAGAGTTCAGTTCCAACCCTGCTCCAACACACCTGTCTGTAAGTGTTCCTGAAGATCTTAACTAGCTGATATCAGTGTTTGATCAGGGTTGGATGTGAACTTTGCAGGAAGTTAGATCTCCAGGAACAGGATTGGGCACCCGGTCTACAATTTGCACAATAGCTAAATGCACATGGAGGCTTTCTGATGAGTTGATTGTCAGTGAACACTGTCATACATGTCACAACTTTTAAAACATTCTATTATCTTGTAAGGAATCATACGCAATATGTATATTCCATAAACATCTCTGACATGGAATGCTTAAAGTTTGCTTAAATAACCTCCTATTGTAATAAAACAAAATTCATTTTTCCCATTGGACCAGTCAAGTCCAGATATCCAGGAGCTTGCCTGGATATCATTGTGTATGCTGCATGACAATATATTGTATTTTCTGATTACATGTAACACATCTCTATCAAATAAACATACTGTGAGCATTCAAACGTCTATATTCATTTTCTGTGTACTGACTTCTTTTGGACTGATTTTAATTCAATTTTATCTTGGTTAATAAAAGTCAAATTCTTCCTGTTTTAAGCACCCCTTAACTCCTTTCGTTATATAACCTTTGTTAGAAAATACAGTTATAATTTTCTTTTTCACACAAAAGTTAATAATCATTTACAGTTTCTGTGGCAACCTCAAAAGAGTTTCCAGTCCGTAGAAGCAAAGCAGCCTTTTAAAATTTCAAGGCTGTCATTAGACCAAACAGAAACTGTCTTTGTCTTTAATCCTTTTTAAAAGTGTCCTATAAGTTGGAATCAAGTGAATCGTGTTATGATCACAGTTTGATAAAGGGGGTTTAGACTTGGCAACATATGCATCCTTCACATTCCCATAACATTTATCTAAAATCTTATTGCCTCAAGTATCACACTTGATATACTGTTGACATACCCTGAGAGCGAGAGTTTCAGTCTGCAGTGGTTAAAATCACCAAGAATAAAAATCGGAGCTCCTGGAATGCGCTTTAATCAGTTATGCAGCTGGCTGCTTTAATGGCGTTCCCACTCGGTGGAACATATCTATAGCCACGTTTCAACCGCAGGAACTTTACCCAGGAACTAGGAACTTTGGGGTGGTACTCAGGGTGTTTCGACCACAACAACAAGGTAGTACTTTTTCAAAGTTCCGGAACTTTCGGGGGTTGGACTTGCACACTGAACATGCTGACTGGTTGAGTTCATGCAGCATTTTGATTGGTTGACTCCACGCAACATTTTATTTCAACCATTGTTTCTTTAAAAGTCTGTTACAGTGCGTGCAGTAAGAGTTGTTTGACATTCGAATCAACAACGGAGTTTAAAAAATATGACCGATGGACTGACGATGAGGTTCAGGCTTTATTAAGCTTATATGTGGAGGACAAAATCCAGAGGGAACTAGAAAGTTGCGTGCAGTCCTGTGTCACCGGACTATCTTCACGATACCTTAGACCTCTGTGGAAACACAGCTAGCAATAGGTCTGGGGCGAAAAAAAAGATTCTGGGAAAAAAGTTCCTTGGACAAATTGTTCCGGGTAATTTTGGTGGAAATGCGGCTAATGTTTCCAAATTCTTACGGAAGGTAAAAAGGCCTCAGTGACAACCACATCAGAGTTGCACAATGTTTCACTCACCGTATACTGGCAGCACCATCCATCCCTTATGTAGATACAAACGCCACCATCTCTTGTCTTTCCCGAGTTTTCTGTCTGCTTAAACAAGGGAAAACCCTTCAAAATAAACCATAGAACTAGGGACATCATGGTGGAGCCAGGTCTCTGTAAAGACCATCAAGCAAGAGTCTCGATAATCATGGCAAATCCTTGAGTTTTTGAGTAGCTCCTCTATTTTGTTTCTTAAAGAATACACGTTGCTCAAAATCATGGATGGCAGCGGTGGTTCATTACCCCAGTTTCGGAGATGGATTGCACCGCTCTTTCCTCTTCTTCGGTGTTGTGTAGGATGAACATGCTTCCTCCTGATATCCTCAGAGGATGGCGTTGTCCTTGCAGGCCTCAGTGAAAGCAGCTCCTGTCTAGTGTAGCAAAACGTTTGCACACCAGCAGAGCGTGCAGGTGTCACTCGATTCGAAGCCAAATTCTCCTCTCCGATCAGTACCAACAGTAAAAACTGCTCCAGAATTAAGTTTGTTTAGTTAACACTTGATACATGAACACATAGACAAACAAGCTGGCCAATGCACACGTGTCCGAGTCGTTTTTTTTCTCAAGGAAAAAAATCTCTCATTGAATGCTGTAAACATACAGGGAGACCTGTCAGCTGGAATTATTACTAAACGTTAAAATGAACGACTCATTTCCCCAGTATCACAGACAAGGCTTAAACTAGTCCCAGACTAAAATGCATGTTTGAGCTGTTATATCAGAACAAGCTGCTTTCAGTTAAATCTTAAAATATGTCAGTGCTATTGTTTTGTCTCAAGATGCACACCAGTAATGTTTTTTTTTTTCTTCTCAAATGTGTACTTTTATAAAAGCTACTTAAATATCCTAATTAAACTAAGGCCTAATCCTGGTTTAGGCTAAGCCCTGTCTGTGAGACCGGGCCATTGTGATGTAGTTTTTAATATAAGAGTTTATCTAGCTAACTATCATGCTGGTTATTAAAAGGCTTTCCTAGGGTAAATGTAATGTCACATGACATACAAGCTGTATTATGGACCTCTTTCAAACACCGATGAGAATATGGTTGTGTGGCATGAGAGTGAGAGCGGTGTCAATTGCACGAGTCTCACGCTGAATGCCTGCAAGTTGGCAGCCCTGGCACTAGTCTCATGACACAGACCAAAATTTCAATCTCTGAAACTAAAAACTCAATTTACATAATGAAGTATAGGATCATGAAGTACAGCTGAAGGATCACAAAGGGAAAAATACGCAGCAACTCTCACAAATGTCTCCATGGTTGCAAGGCACGCTCCCTGTGCAAGCAGGGGGTCACAAAAAAAAAAAATTGCAACTTTTCATTTTCCGTCGGTCTTAGTACACAATGTAACTACAGTCAAGTTTTAAATAGGAAAAATATTGAAACTCTTTGGTCATTTTTGAGCGAGATGCTAACGGTCTTATCAGATTCAATTAACTATGCTAAACTACGCTAAAAGTGGTACCGCCAGACCCGGAGATCGGCTGAATGGATTCGAAAACTGTAAAACTCAACTGTTTAACTCTAGGGGAGTTGGAAAATGAGCTTTCCTTTAAGGCTAAAAGTAGCTCCTAGTTTTACCAATTTGTGAGAACTTCTTAAAATATTGGGCATGTCACTCCTAATTTTAGGACTCTTTTTTTTTTTTTGCTCCAAGAGTATTTCACAAAGCACTTTAGAGCTAAAACTAGCTCCTAAATCTGCGAAAAGTTAGAAGTCAAGAGGTGTGTGCTGACCCTTTTTTTCAAAAACGCAATCAACATTGTGATTTATAGATTTTAATCTGTGATTACATAAACATAAAGGTTCAATTATGTACAGACAAAATGTATCAAATGATGGAAAATAAAACATTGCGGTCAAGTTGAAAATAATGTCCTGTTGTCGCCACTGATAGACTTGTAGGCAGCTCATGTGACCCAGGTTCGAGTTCCGACTCATGGACCTTTCCCAATCCTGTTGCCCCCTTTCTCTCCCATTTCACTTCCTGTCTACTCTCTGTCCTATCATAATAAAAAGGCAATAGGAACCAGCTGAGAGTGAGGAACTGGGTGGCGGAGGGATGCATAAAACTGTTGAGGTAACTAGCCCTGCGTTCCATTTGGAAGGGGTCATCCCTATGCCCTAAACCCTTCAGAGGGTTTACCCTCCGGAGTGAGAGCTTCGAAAGGATGAAAGGTGTAGGGGTCAAAAAAACTTCTTTTTTTTTTTTTTTGGAACGCACTTCTGCGTCATCTTAACGAGACAATCAAGGAGGAGTAGATTGTGCAAGCTGCGCCCTTTGTTTAACGTTAGTTTATCTATTTTTGGTTTATCGCACCATATTGTCTATGCATTTGTCTATGCATTGGCATAGGGATGACCCCTTCCAAATGGAACGCAGGGCTAGTTACCTCAACAGTTTTATGCATCCCTCCGCCACCCAGTTCCTCACTCTCAGCTGGTTCCTATTGCCTTTTTATTATGATAGGACAGAGAGTAGACAGGAAGTGAAATGGGAGAGAAAGGGGGCAACAGGATTGGGAAAGGTCCATGAGTCGGAACTCGAACCTGGGTCACATGAGCTGCCTACAATGGACTGATAAAGGGAGCTGTAAAGTATTTTTGTTGAAGTGCAATGTCGTTTTGACCATAATAATGTACCAAATCTAACTCGTATAAATATTACAGTAGTATAGAAAATATTATACAAACCTTTATAGGTCAAATCGAACTGTACTCATTCTGTGACGCCGAACAACTTCCCTGTGCAAAGGATCATGGGGGCCCGAAGTGTCCATCAGTTGTACCCTTCGAAATCCTTCATTCCGAAGGGCCCTTTGAAGTGCCAGTTTTGAGCACTTTGGTTTGGAACGACCCTTCAATATGGCGGCCATGATTGTTTTCACTCCGAAGTGCCCTTTAGAGGGCAATATATCCCGTTTGGAACACACCGATGGTGAGTCGGCTGTGTATTTATATGCCTCTTCTCGAGCTGATTAGATAAACCATTTGAACGTGCTCCTCCCGAACCTTGTTTATAAAACATAATTTGTCGCTTAAATTCTTTAATATCTCAAAATGCAGACATGTAAGAGGCTGATAATTAGCTGAACATATTGTTTAATTAGTGACTGTCACATTTTGAGCTTATTTTTTGATTCTTGTGTTCCATCATGTCTGAATGTCATCGTTATCTCTTTGTTAATTAGTTCAGTTCTCTCCCTGTTTGTCTCCATGGTTACTGATTTGATTAGAGTCCTTAGTTCAGGTGTGTCTTATTAATTAAGTCTTGTTAGCTCCTCTGTTTCCCATGTATATAAGCCCTCAGTTTCTGTCAGAGCTTTGTTTATGCAAATTATTACATTATAAGTCACCTGAATAGATCTCTTTTGTTGTGTGCTTAACTACAGCCACCAATCCTGACAGTGATACTTAACCTACATTTTAAAATCTTTGAGTGTGCAACGGAATACCTCATTTTACAAAAATGACAGACTGTGGACATAGTAAGCAACAGCTTGTCTCAGCAGCTTTGTGAATATATGTTTTAAGAGAATCTTAACTAAGCACTTTTACTGCTATTTAGGAGAACTCTTAGTGGTAAGATAAAATGTTTTATGAATACATCAGCAAGAGGATCATACACTTGTATTTAGTGGGGTGTTTTGTAAGCTGTTTCAAGTATCACTGGATCAGGCTGTAGCCTAATTTATGGAAAACTTCAGTTGGACCCATACCCAAGAGAGAGAAGGCCCGTTGTTCAAACCTCGCTAGTGATGAAAACCTTGGAAAGGGAAGTCAAGTCTCAGATTATATCAGTAATGGTTAAGAAATTAGATCCGTTACAGTTTGCAAATCGCACTAAAAGAGGTGTGGATGATGCAAAATCATTTCTATTGGACACTCTCCATCAGCACATAGAAAGTGGGAATTCTTTTGCCAGATTGTTGTTTGATTTTTCATCAGCATTCAACACAATGAATCCTATTATCTTGGTTAAGAAACTTGTAAATTAATTAAACATTTGTCTTGATCTGGTGTGATGGATCCTGGACTCCCTGACCTGTAGGGAGACAAAAGGTTAGGATGAATGGAGTTTTATCAGAAACACTGTGTACTTTGATCGGATCTCCACAAGGCTGTGTATTGCCATTAATTATTTTTATCCTGTATACGAATGATTGTCGAAGTTATGAGGAAAACAGTCGTGTTGTGAAATATATAGATGATAATCATGCACTTTAAGTTTTTCACATGGTGCGATGATGCAGAGTTGAGGTTCAATATAACGAAAACGAAAGAAATGGTGATGTCAGAAAAAATGCTCCAAAGATTGATAGAATAGAGTATAAGTATTTAGGAACCATTTTTGAACCCTAAAGTTTAAGCAAAATACAGCAGTTATTCTGAAGAAGGTATACCAGAGAATGTTTGTTCTGAGAAAACTGAACTCATTTAGTGTTAATTTATCAACTTTTAGTATGGTCAATAGTATTGAAAACCAGCACACACTGAAAAAAACCGAAACGTGACATTTAATAAACTAAAAAATTATTCCACAAACAAAGACATGATTATTTTTTAGATTTGCATTTCATGTTATAATATAAACTGATTGAAATACAAATTTCATCTTTAAATAAGATAATTGGAGTTTATCACATGGCTTTCTATATGTGAATCTAGAATCCTTTATCTCAATCAGTTCAAATGATGGCTGTGTGAATAATGGACATTTTTCATCCTGCAGTACTCCACAGCTGCCTCAAACTCCATATCTGCACCTCTTCTCATTTCTGCTGTCTCAGGATTCTTTCTGCAAGAGACTCTGCAGAACATAGGTGGCATTTTCTGCACATATTCTTACAGATTAGGAATGCACAGGAATAAAAATTTTGTGCCGAAACTGAAAATTCTGGATACACTTGGCCGAAAACCGAAACCATAAATGACTTTTAAAAAAAATCATTTTTTATTGGATAATTGTATCATTATTAGACATTTTAATTAAATTCAAATACTGAAAATGCCATTTTCGGATGATAATTTTCAGCGGTTTAAATTTTGGTGCATCCCTACTACAGATTTCACGTGTTGTTTACAAACTAAATTTAAAGGAGTTACTCATCATTTGCTGAACAGTGGTTTGACAACTATAAGACTCACTGTGATCAAATTATACCAAAGTCAGATTTAAAGTTAAGAATTGTTGTGTGTCCCAGAAAAACGCCAAGAAACAGCGGTGTAAGTGGGCTCGGCAGGAAAGTAAAGTCAGGTCAGTAGCTGATTTGACAGAAGTGTAGGAAACAATCTAACTGGAGGAAAGTAAAGTCTTTTTGCTTCTTTCTCAAAGAATCAAATAAGAGTTATTTTTTTTCCTTTTTTTTCCACTTAACACTACACATGAACATTGGGTCTCACCAAGCATGCATAAGCACCATTTTGTGTGTGAAATCTGCATACGAACGCTTTCACAAACAAATCATGATTAATAACTTTTCTAAAATTGATTCAACATTTTGGGGAAAAAAATGTAGGAACAACTGAAACTACTAATATGGAAAAATTCAATTATTAATGGGTTACTCTTGGTGTCCTTATAAATATGTTGATGAAATTTTAAGCATAGATATAGATATTGAATAGGTTGTATTTCGTCACATATACGCCTATCAGTAAAAGAGTAAGAAAAGGTGTGTTATGTGGGGCAGTTGTGGCCTAATGGTTAGAGAGTGGTACGTGTAACCCGAAGATCGAGTCTGTTGGTGAGTGGAGAAAAGACTTTGGGTGAAAACTATTTTAACAAAGCATGACTGCAAACACAATAATACTTGGTCAGACAATAATAGCCTCAACAGATATAAGTTACAGTTACTTACTTTTTATTTTTAGAATATAAAATGATTGAAGACAAAATTAAGATGTAGAATAGTCAAATGTCAGCATCATTATTTAATTAAATGACAGGTCCATTTCTAATGGTGAAACATACACTCCTTTACGCTTCCGGCTTTTCTTCTAGACCTCCATTTCCACTTAAAATGACTTGAAAAGAGAGATGTTTGTTCTTCCTGCATCTTTCCACATCTGCATATTCGAGGAGCAGTGCATCATGCATCTTTTGGTGAATTGTCATGAAGTCATTCAGTCTTTTGAGCCTCCTTCAGGTCCCATTGAATTTTCTCCATTATGCCTTATGTACGGTTGTCTTGAGAGAAGTTCTGAGAATTTAAAGTACATCTCTTATCTGTTCACATTTTAAGGACAACACTTTACCTGTTTTTTTGACTGTCTAACATTATTGTAGACCTTACTCAGTTGCTGGTACACAGGGCTTGTTCCATGACGTCCTAGATCGCCTAAAGACCATTTAAACTTTGAAAGAACTGGACACAAATGCCGTAGTGATGTATTGAATAATAATTGTCTTAAACCTACCTAGCATCACTCCAGACCACAGGGTGGGATGTGGAATGAAATATTTGGCCAAACTGGAAATGAAGAGATACCCCTCGCTGCAGACTGTAGTGCGGTGACGTCACGTATGTTACGTATTGCATGTCTTTAAAATGCATGCGCCATAATGTGGTGACAGCGCATGCGTGTCCTATGTGAGTTACGCGGTATTGTCACGTGTTTTGACGTCTTGTGTGACATTCCACGTCTTTAAAACGGATGCAAAAACTTGACAAGTTAAAGGTGATACAGAGGATCTTTTCGTCGACTGAGAAAACAAAGACTGTTACTGAGTTTTTAAAATGAGCGCAAGCGTAAGA
This sequence comes from Anabarilius grahami, assembly GCA_003731715.1. Lineage (NCBI taxonomy): Eukaryota > Metazoa > Chordata > Actinopteri > Cypriniformes > Xenocyprididae > Anabarilius > Anabarilius grahami. Next base: position 25,015 of record RJVU01042597.1, read on the forward strand.
ACAACCCCCCTCCTTCACAGCTCATTTCGAGGGAACGCCTCCCAAAACTCGTGCACGAGTATGTTTGTTTACCACCGGCATTCGCTGTGTCGTGTTAGTGGATTCATTATGTCGGACTCACCGCAGGTAACTCATAATCTGCAGTTGTTACTCCTGACAAAAACATTGCATGCGGCGCCTGTGGAGTGTGGAAAGTTACTGGAGCGCGCAACCACGCACGTCTCTCACAAGGAACGTAATGGCAGTGATTGACAAGCCAGAGGGCCAATCGTTTATGCGATGATCGCGTAAACGATTGGCTGATGTTTTTAAGGCCCTACCTCGTGCACAGATGATGTATATTAATATTATTCCTTTCAGTGCACCTAATAAATAGTCTTTTATCAGTTAGTAAAGACAGTTTCAAGTAATATTGCAAAAATGTATAAAACAAAACATCCTCTGTACCACCTTTAATATGTAAAAATGTTGAAAACGACAAAGAAATAATAAAAGAAAGAGCATTATTGGCAAGTGGGCTTGCACACACAAGCAATTTTTCTTGGTGCTGAAGCTTCCAGTGCACATATACAATACAAATACAACAAGAACATAGTAATACAAATTCTAAGAATAAAAAAAAGCAAAACTGAGTACACATATCCATGGTTTTGATCATGCCAACTGAGGTAAAATTATATAATTATAAGGAATTACGGAGTATACTCTAAGTATTTTATTTAAAAGGTTATTTCCACATTCTGTTGCACTTCACTGTGTATATTGCAATATTACTGTAAACATTAATGGCACCTTATATACTTATTTTAATAGTTCCTCTGTCATGGTTGTTGTTTATTTTTGTGTACTATATTTTTGGACAGTTTCTGTCGCTTTGGCAATTCTTCATGTAAAACATTTCTGCTAATGAAGTAGTTAAAAGTTAAACTGACTACATAAAGTATATTTTCAGTCTCTGTATCCCATATGCATACCAACTAAACCAAAAATAAATCAAACTGATAACAGTGATAACTTTCTTTTATTTCAAAACAAAGTATATATCTATTTTACATATATATATTTATTATTTACATATGTGTGTATATATATCTCACATGAAAATTCATTCAAATCTACTGAAATTCCCCTCCATCATTAAAAAAAACAGTCAACAGAGCAATATCCCTCAACTTCCTTAACTGAGTAAAATCCTCGCAGGACTCTCCTTCTGCCATCGCCAACATACCCAGGTGGGCAGTCCTTGAACAGTTCAGTGCAGTGCAAGCACCGAGTCAACGAGTATGGCACCCAAAACTGTTGCTTGTATTGTGTCGAAAAAGCACACCAGTTCACGACACCTAAATTAGATTAAATACAGAACAAACAATATTAAATCATTTTGAAGAAAGGCATTAACATAGTACAGGGTCATACAAGGACAATGTTTCAAGTATTTTTAAATGCATTATAGGAAGATGTTAGACAAAGATATGATTGAGTGTTATTGGATTTGTCTGTAAAGACACTTTATGAACAACATAAACTAGATAAAAAAAATTGTCAAGACAAACTTTAGATTGAGAGAGCCTAGCCTGAAAGTTTTAAATAGTTTTAAAAGCAGACAGACAGACAGACTTACTGTCCAGCCATATAAAGTGCCTGTTCTCTGAATTTGGGATTGCTGACAATGTCCCTGAAAATCTGGCATGTCAGCGAGAGCCTCAAGTAAGCCACATCGCCATCATCTATGACGACTCCCATCAGGATCCGCCACAGGATCTCAGGTGGCATCTGTCCAAAATAGCCAACAGTTAGTCCAAAATGTAACTTTACATAAAGAAAACTGATAGATTGATAGGAGTTTATACTGTACTTACCTTGGTCAAGTAATCAACAGGCAGGGTTTTTTTTTATCACCTCTAAATTGGAAAGTAAAAATAAGAGTAGAATTATTTTCAAAACGGTGTTATTTGTGCTGTTCAAGAAATAAAGTGAAACCCATACCTGCTCTCTCTACTCTTCTCTTTTTCCGGAGTTCATTTCTTTCAGCGTCTGACCTTCAAATGTTTAAAATATAAAGAGCTCATGAAGACAGTTTGTTCTTAATGACATCCCCAGGACCAGGATCCACTTGTTTAGATTGATATGTGTAATGGATAGTAGTATTTATTTTAAAAAGCTAAATTTTTATTACTAAAAAGCTATGTTCACAGTTAAGTTGCAAAAATTTGATCTAACTTACTTTAAAGAATAATTAGTCAGTAGAAGCATGCACCACCACCTTCTTGATTATTTTTTTGGTTTAGTTGGTATGCATATGGGATACAGAGACTGAAAATATACTTTATGTAGTCAGTTTAACTTCAAACTACTTCATTAGCATAAATGTTTTACATGCAGTATTGCCAAAGCGACAGAAACTGTCCAAAAATATAGTACACAAAAATAAACCACCACCATGACAGAGGAACTATTAAAATAAGTATATAAGGTGCCATTAATGTTTACAGTAATATTGCAATATACACAGCGAAGTGCAACAGAATGTGGAAATAACCTTTTAAATAAAATACTACAGACACATTACAGAGTATACTCCGTAATTCAAATAATATTTATTATATAAAAATGATATACACACACAAATTATATAATATATATATTTATTATTTATATATGTGTGTGTATGTATGTATATTATATATTGTGTAAAACTTATGNAAAACTCATGCGCATGAGTGGTAACGCATACGTGACGTCACCGCACTACAGTCTGCAGCAAGGAGTTCTTGGGGAAATGAATGCCCCCTTTGCTGCAAAAGCATCTGTAAATGGTTGTAGTGCTTTTCTCTGTTTGCTCCATTGCAGAGACTGCAAAAGAGGACTGCTGAAATAGAAACCACCTCATCCATCTCTTTCAGCATAGTACAACACGCAACGAGCCTGAATATGTGCAGTGCAAGCTTGTGGTGTTGTGGAATTCTACAAAGAAAGCAATTAAAAACTCAACATTATTATAATACATTTAATTACTATATTAATTACTATATTAAACTATATATAAAGCAATCATAAAATATGTACTTTCTTGCAAAGATCCTTGGAAATCTTCATGATGTGACTTAAACATCTATGAAGAATGGGAAGTTTAAATGTAGGGGTGGTCGACTCCGACTCCCACTGTAGGAGTCGATGGAACCGACTCCTCGACTACATTTACTGTACATCAAAACGGTCATAAATAAGCCAAGATGGCAGTCCTTACACACTTAAAGGATTAGTCTACTTTTAAATAAACTTTTCCTGATAATTTACTCACCCCCATGTCATCCAAAATGTACATGTCTTTCTTTCTTCAGTCGAAAAGAAATTAAAGTTTTTGATGAAAACATTCCAGGATTATTCTCCTTATAATGGACTTCAATGGGCACCAAACAGTTGAAGGTCATAATTAGTTTCACTGCAGCTTCAAATTGTTCAACACGATCCCAGATGAGAAATAAGGGTCTTATCTAGTGAAACCATCGCTCATTTTCTGAAAAAATTTAAAATTATATAAGTTTTAACCAGAAATGCTCATCTTAAACTAGCTCTCTTCTTCTCCTCTTTTAGAATTTCAGCAGTGTAGACACTGCTAAGCGTAATACTGCCTTCCACAGGTCAAAGTTTGAACTAATTGTTATATACTATTGAACTAGCATATTGCATATAAAAATTTGTTCAAACTTTGACCTGTGGAGGGCAGTAATACACTTAGCAGTGTCTACACTGCTGAAATTCAAATAGAGAAGAAGAAGAGAGCTAGTTCAAGATGAGCATTTAAGGTTAAAACTTATATAATTTTCAAATTTTTTCAGAAAATGAGCAATGGTTTCACTAGATAAGACCCTTATTTCTCATCTGGGATCGTGTTGAACAATTTGAAGCTGCAGTGAAACTAATTATGACATAAGGTCTTTTATTTGTGTACACTCAGAGTAAAAACAAAATGATCTGCTTTTTGCAAAATAAAGAAAACTAACATGATGCGTGATCTGCCGTCTCTTTTGCAATGAAGTCCAATCTGGTAGTCCTCAGAAAATGAACTATAACTTAGTGAATATTAATCACAAACATGAGAGACATATCTAAAGAAACGTTGAAATGCCAGGTTTTAAATAATGAAAGTCAAAACGTAAACTAATATTCTGTTTATGTAATCAGTTTGAAAAGAGAGAGGTGTCAGTCGTTCGCGAGTCACCTCATTATCCACTAATCCCACGGAGCGTGTGCACTATTCAAATGCAAATTCTGAGGCGATACATGCAACAGAGAGTGAACGGCCACCTCAGCTCGGAAAAATGCATCAAGCTTAGATTCGTGTAGATCGATTTGAGATGCAGTGAGGAATAATTCTGGAAGAATTTACCTCAGAGGAAGAGGACTTTCAATTTCATTTCGATGCAGGATCAAATTGACCAAGCCGTTCTTATCGTGATATAGGGTCTGAATATTAAACTGCAAAAAGACCATTTAAATATGAATCCTGAATGTTCTGTCTCTCTGTATGAATGGCACAGTCGTGTGTTTCGTTTATACATAACTTACATTAGTAGACATGCTGTTACGAACCCCACTTTCAAAGTGCTTGTTAGGGAAGGGGGCAAGTAACATAAAAAGGACACGCAAGTCAAAAAGGCATACGCTCACATTTAGGGCTGGGCGATATATCGCATGCAATTGTCACGCGCATTTCGTCAGTAAAGCCGGTTCCCTGATTACCGCTAAATCGCCATCACCTGCTTTCAAATGGAGTGGCATTTAATAGACAGAACCGTAGATCACTGACAAGCCACTCAATATCGCAGATGAATCGCCTTCGATAATGAACGCGATATTGCGTGGCTTGTCTATTAAATGCCGCTCCATTTGAAAGCAGGTGATGGCGATTTAGCGGTAATCAGGGAACCGGCTTTACTGACGAAATGCGCGTGACAATTGCATGCGATATATCGCCCAGCCCTACTCACATTGAGCTAAAGACCGATGGAAGCAGCACAAGATCGACACACAGCAGTCCGCACGTCTACACTCTCCCATCTTACATCCAACCCGGAGCGTCATGAATAGGTCGCAGGTGTTCAGGGACAGAGCTTACCCTCAGGAGAAGAGAATGGACCAAATCAATACAAAGAGAAAAATATACACCATGCTAAATAATAATAAATATGGAGGCTTTAGCCATAACATTGCAATATTGGCTATTCACAAACTATATTGCTAAACTGAGATGAGTGAAATCAACTACATATATAATACATAAAATGTCATAGAGGTCATATGAATATTTACATGATTTCTTTGGGCTGTTTTGAACAGATTGTGAAGTGTTTACTGTGAAATAGTGCCATATCAATGAAGCTTTTGTTCACAACGAATAATGAAAATTCAGATTTGCATTATAGAAATACATTAAATTTTAAAGTATATTACAATAGAAACCCATTATTTTAAATTGTAATATTTTTTTGATAAAATAAATTCAGGCTTGATGAGCATGAGACAACTTTCAAAAACATTAAAAATAGTAATGTCTATCAGCATGCTCACAGAGGGTTTTTTCTTTTATCTCAGATTTGAGAATCGGAGTGACTAGATAATGGCCCACATTGGACTGCATGCATATGATACTGTGATCACTCACTGGAAGCAGGAAAGTGTAAGTCTTGTGAAACAAAATGTTTAGTATGTGTTTTGATGCCTTATTTCAGGGACTTATTTTTTTGCAAAACCATGCATATACGTAATTCTCTCTTCTGGACGCATTAACATTTTGAATTTACTTGCTTCATTTGCCCGTGAAATTTACTTCACAACAGACGCAAATTCGCATCTCCAGTCATGTTACAATATGGCTGACAGGGATTTTGTTGAGGATATAGCTGCACTTTATGTGCTGTGGAAGGCTGAAAATGGTGTAGACTCGTTCGATGCCGTGTCTGGGTCCATCGGATCCTTCAGAGGCGCACACAGCTTGGTGAGTTTCACCAACTCCTCCAGGAGCTATGCTTGGATGACGGTCGCTTTCAGCAGTGCTTCCGAATGAGCCGGTCCCAGTTTGATGACCCGTTGTCCTGTGTCGGTGGGAGGATTTTCCCTCCAGGACACCAACTACATGCTCTCTTCCACCTGCAGATCAGACCAAATGCTAAATAAAGGTAAAGTATTAAGGGCATTTTATCATGCTTGTTGTTGTTTAACTGTAAAATAAACTAAAGAGAAATGAAGATGTCACAAACACCAGTATTATAAATTCATATTTGCTAATATGGAATTGCAATTTGCTTTTATAACAATGTTTATTTTAATTTTTCTCTCTCTTTGAGATATCTTGCCACTGGAGACTCCTTCCGGATCATCACCAGCAGCTTCCGTGTTGGTGTCTCCACAGTCTGCAAGGTTGTCCCAGATGTGGTGATTGCAATCTGGGACTGCTTAGTGGAGGAGTTCATGGCTGTGCCCTCCACAGACGAATGGAGGTCCATTGCAGAGGGTTTTGAGGAGAGGTGGAACTTCCTGCTCTGCTGTGGAGCACTGGACGCCAAGCATGTCCTGATAAAAGCACCCAACACTGTATCCCAGTTCCACAACTACAAGGGAACTTTTTCCTTAGTTCTCCTTGCTGTTGTGGATGCAAGGTATTGCTTCCGGGTGATTGATGTCGGGGGATATGGGCGGACGAGCGATGGTGGAACTGCCAACTCAGCCTTTGGCCAGGCACTCCGTGGTGGCACCCTCCATCTGCTACCTGACCATCCTCTCTCAGGAGCTGACCACAGAGGGCCCCATGTCTTTGTGGCAGATGAGGCCGTTCCCTGGGCGCACCCTTCCCCTAGAGAGATGGGTCTTTAATTACTGTCTCTCCAGAGCCCAGCTGGTGGTGGAGAATGCCTTTGGGATCCTGTCCTCACAGTGGAGGATGTATCGCCGCCTCATAGAGGTTCAGCCTGATGTTGTGGAGAGGTGTGTGAAGGCGACGTGTGTCCTCCACAACTTTATGAGGAGATCTGCAGCGCCACCTGCTGTGAGAGGGGCGGTGCAGAGTGCAGAGGACTCGCTGCAGAGTCTCGGTCGGGTTGCAGTCAATAATTCTGCCAGAGAGGCCATCCGGGTCAGGGAGCAGTCCCGTGGCAACCGACTGAATAATTTTTGTTTATTATATCCTGTGCTGTTTATGTTCATGTTTAGCTTGTGTAAATATTCCCATCCTTTTGTCTTTTCTACTGATTTACACCCCTTATATATTGTAAATATTGCTATCTTTTTTCAAAACAAAAAATTCAAGTTTAGATTTATAGTTTTCTGATAAATGCTGCATTCTCATTACACTATACCACAACACTGGTCCAATCACAAATAACTATTTCTTACTATACTATTGTAAGTGTATTTGCAATAGAAAATAATTAGAATGAATGTACAAATGTTTGCCATATTTTTAAGTAACAAATATAAATTATGATTTATTATGTTGTGCACAAAGTAACACACCAAAACCTTTGGTCATTGTGTAGAACATTTATTTATAGAAAATATAAAAACTATATACAAAGAACATTTACAATTTATTTACATGCAGGAATAAGAAGAGTGAGGGTGAAGGAGAAGAGACAGGAGAGAAAATCTGGTTCATTCCCTGCTGAGATTGCTGCCTCTTTTTCAAAAGTACTCTGTAGGCTCCACTTGTTCCAAATTAAGCACAACTGTGCTGCTTCCATAAATTAATTTGTGTATTTGAAATTTGACAAATTCTTTCGTCTGAGGCAGCGCTGGAGCTACAGGATGGCTCCGGAGTGCTTCTAGGAGCTCCCGCTCCACCTCTGATGACTTATCCCTAGGCCTTCTCTGAGCTCTTCTTCTCGGAGGCGTTGTATCAAATGATAACAGTAAACTCATTCACAAACCGCCAGTGTTGTGTGAGGCTATGAGTGCTTACTGTAAATATAATATGCATGTAAACATGGTCATTATTGCCTGTACACACCTGTGGTACAGCAGCAGATGTTGAATGGCCGGCAGGGAAGCAGAAGCAGCAGGTTCTGGCAGAGGGGACCCAGGCTCACTGCCATCAAAAGAACCAGTCGGCTCTGTCATGACAATATTAATACAACATTACACCAGTCAGAGAGAAATTAATTTAGACTTTTTATCATTAAAAAAAAACATATGCCCTGCTGTGTCTCTTCACTTGTCAACACACCTCCTGTCTCTGAGTGCCCTGCTGCTGCTGTTTCTGTCGCGGCCTGATTCTCCTCATCCCCAATCTCCATATTCCCGCTTGTCTCCCATGGGGAGACAAAGGGGTCGAGGAAAGACAGGACCGCAGAGTTTTCCAATTTTTTCCCTGACCCTGCTGCTGACCCACTCCTCTTCTCCGTCTCCTTTAAGTATGTGTCCCTCAGACTCTTCCACTTCTTTCTGCACACTTCCTCTGAATAAACACAAATGGTCAGCGGGAAAGTAGTTGTAAAATACGGTGAATAAGCTCAATTTGCTGGATTTAGCTAGCTTGTAATGTCAATATGTATATAGCTCAAATTGAGTAAAGTGTAAAGAGCGTTTTATACAACTTACCAGATTGTTTCAAGCAAGATTCTTTTTATTCATTTTTCTATAAAAGTACGAAGATGTATCGTACAGCTCTGGGCATCCACATACAGTGACGATGATTTTGTCCTTCATTGTTGTTTTGGATTTCTCCCTCCTCTGCGGCGTGAAAATTCACCAAAGTTTGGATTTTTCAACTTGAGCGTCAAATGCTCAAATTGTGCCGCAGGATGTCTATTCACGTCTTTGCATTGACTTTACATGTAAATCACTCGTGCTTAACGCTTCATTCGCGTCTGGTGTGAATGCATCATCAGACCCCAGAGGGTTAAACAACAAAAAAGAGAAAATATATCACTGCAATTAGCGAGTTAGTCAGATATACAGTCAAACCAAAATGTATTCAGACACCTTGAACATTTCTTTTATTATTACAGTTTATTCACTTTAGTTAAACAAATGGTAATACAATATGACAAGATCTCAGAGTTAAACTGTGTCAGAAAAAAATACTTAGATAACACTTAAGCAAAACATTGTCAGGTCAAAGTGTGAATAATTGTTGGTCTCAAATTTTGGGGTATAATATGTCAGTTTATTTTGCTATCCTCACTTACATAAATGAACTATAGCGTCCTGCACCCACTAGTAAAAAAATAAAAAAAATTATATCTAGTGTTTGAATGTAATAGGTGGAACCTATCAAGAGTTTTTCTGTGTGTCTCATGATATCTTAAAGGATGCAGCGGAAAGGAAAGAGATCTCAGGCTCAAAAAATATGTTGGAGAAAGTTGGACCTAGAAGATGAACAGACCAGACTCTCCAGGATTAATAAAGTTCTGTGTCATTTCAGGGCACCCTAATGTTTGGGACAAGGAATGTCACAATTCCTTCCTTGATTACATTTGAGTGCTCGATTCTTAAAAAAAAAATAAAAAATTAATTGATTGCAATTTACCCATGATGATTAAGTGGCACATTCCACAGATGAGAATCCATGAACCACATTATTAATCCCTTATATGGACACAGGCATCCAGATAAACGCAGGTACTGATGAAACATGAAGACAATAAATTTACAATTGCAACAATATGGCTAACTGTGTTCTTCTAGGCATTTACAGTGGTGGCCAAAATTATTAGAACAGTTAGATTTTTTTATGTTTTAAAAGAAGTCTCTTCTGTTCAAGGTTTCATTTATTTGATCCAAAATTCAGCAAAAAGAGTAATATTGTGAAATATTTTTGCAATTTATTTCCATGTTGGCAAAGCTGAATTTTCAGCATCATTACTCCAGTCTTCAGTGTCACTTTAGAAATCACTCTAATATGCCAATTTGCTGATCAAGAAACATTTATTATCAATGTTGAAAACAGTTGTACAATTTTTTTCATGATTATTTAGTAAGTTCAAAAGAACAACATTTATCTGAAATAGAAAGCTTTTGCAACATCACTACCATTCAAAAGTTTGGGGTCAGTAAAGGCCCCGATATATTTCAAACAAAGTTCTTTTTTGTTCTTCGTTTAGGGGTAAAACAAAGTTCAAAATACATGACCAGCGATATTCTGTAAACAAACATCTGACGCCGCCCACACTGCTGAGAGCGACGGTTAGATAAATATGTGCCGTGCACTTTCTTCTCAGTAACAAAATAAACAACAAAAAAGTGAAAACTGCAAGCCTTTTTTTTTTTTGTTATAGAAAGCATAAGAAAAGCGTCTGATCATAACATGGGTATTTTAGCACGAGCTCTGCAAATTAGCACTCCAGTCACATTTATTTATATAGCACTTTATTCAATAGATTGCTTAAAATCAAGCAGCTTCACAGTATCAAACATGAAAAACAGTGTCAGTGCCTCATTTTATCAGAAGCACAACTTCATTTTGTACTATAAAGCGGCTATCCAGTGTGTTCATGTTTTCACCCGCGGAGATCTTACCTCGACGAACTCAAACACACGAAATGAGTCAGAGAAGTGTTTCACGCGAGAGAAGGCGGAGCCTCAGCGCACACCTCCTATTACGTTATCGTCAAGGACCAATGATAGTACGAAGGTGTTTTGCAGCTGGAACAAACTTTTTCTGAAAGTTCGCTTTGGCAAGCTGTTCCGAACTTCCAAAAAGAACATAAAACGAATTTCGTTTTGGCCTGATTTTGTTCGAAATGACGTCACATCAGTTCCCTCTTCGATTTCGTTTGAAGTATATCGGGGCCTAAAGAGTTATTTTTGGAAAGAAAAAGAAATTAATACTTTTATTCAGCAAACATGCATTAAATTGATCAAAAGTTACAGTATAGACATTTATAATGTTATGTTTCTATTTCAGATAAATGCTGTTTTTAAAATAGTGTTACAATATTGTCTTGTTCACATGAAACCGTATCATCACAGCCCTAGTAATTTAATTTACTAACAACAATTTTATTGGGGTGGGCAAAGTAAACGTATAAATTAAACGTGTTTTAATGTTTTAATAGCAGCAAATGTTACTTGACTTAGTAATATACAATACTTCAAACTGGAATAACATAATTATATTCTGACTGCAAAGAAAATATTTTCAAGAAAATATTGATCAATGATATGTGCTTGTCTTTTTCTTCCCACTCACCAATTCGTATCTTAAAACTGTTTAGCAAAAATGCATTTTTCCCAAACATTATAGAGTGCAATTTCACAAAGATTCTATAACACTATATGACCAGCAGCCTAATTCCATTAATGATTATTTACAGGTTGAACAGGCAAGCACCAGTGCTGCTGTAGCTCAGTTTTTGGGTAGAATGTATGCAGAAGGTGGTGATAGTGCACCCATCTCATTGTCAGGGTGATGTTACGTATGTTGAATTCTCAAGAAATCATCCTTGATAGAGTTTTAGAAGAGTATGTCGGCATTAAAATGCAGCTTATCGCTGTAGAAAGATTTAATTGGGATCATCTGACAATGAAGGAAGTACAACCTTTAGCCAAAAAAGCATAACGGCTGATTCTAACGCTCCGCCCCCAGCGGTAGGCAGAGAAGGAGACCAGAGGCTTCACTATGCTGATTAAAGGGCTTTTGTGGGGAAATAGCTATTAATTTACTTATTCAACACTAAATACTTTTGCCTGGAACTATATGTACATTTTAGCTTGATAAAAGTTTTTTTTTTTTTTAAGAGAAGGCAGACTAGGGAATATTGCGACTGACGTCACTGCCATTACATGATAGGCTGAGAGGTGCCGCACGTGATTAAGTTAGCTGTTACGCTTTCTCCAATGGTAAGAGATACAGACCCCTCTCATCTCCCTATAATAATACAATCTCTGGTACTGCCGAGTGTTTTGACATTTAGCCAAACATAAGACGTGCAGATGTCTGAAGTGAAGATGGGATATCTGACATGGAAGAGTGTTGGATTCCTCTCACTGAAAGACTACAGTGTCTCTCAACAGATGTAAGCCATGCACTGCTCATTGTTGCTCCAGAGTGTATTGCTGTGTTCAGAGACAGTTCTGGAAGGTACAGATTCTTTGATTCACACTTGAGGACTGCCGAAGGCTTGCCTACTCATGGTGGAACTGCTGTTATGTTAACTTTCAGCCACCTGAGTAACATGACAGAATTCTTAAGATCTTCTGGTATTATTCTCCTGAGGCCAGCAATGAATTCATGCCTGCGTCATTTGAAACAGAGCAACAGTCTAGCCAACTGCCTTCACCATCAGTTTGTGAACAGGAATCACAAGTGCTTTTAGCTCTACCAGAACCAGGATTGCATGTTCGAGCCAAAGTAAATCTTGTTGGCTCAGGAGCTAAAAACCAGGATATGATAGTTAAAATAATTAAAAACAGGAGATGAAAATAAATGCATAAAACACTTAGAATTTCAAAACAAGGTGGAGAACCTACTTACACAACTGCATCTTATGCCATCAGAAAACAAAAAAAAAGGGATTATGAGAGAAAGAGGTATGTCAGCTGTTTGCAATTGCAGGCAAAATAGATGAGGTTGTTCGGTCAAAGAAGAAAGAGTACATGGTTAGGAGGTACAACACAGAAACTCTATTCCAGAGAAAATCGAAGGAGTACATGGTGAGGAGATATGCAGGTGACCCAGAGTTCAGAGCGCATCACATACTGCGATATACCCTGTGCAAGACACAGAAATGTGTCGGTGATGCTAAATATCATGTTCTTCTTTGGTTGCAATGGATCAAAAATAAAATATAAACCACACATCCGTTACAACCAGGAAACACCCCAGCCTTTGTTTAACAAAGCGATGGAAACTGCCATACATGCATTCCGGTGTAAAATTCAGAAAGGCCCTACACATGTCTGCACAGTCTATCACAGAGCCCTGTTTCCTGATCAAGTCTGTAATAGAACGAGTTATGACAAAAACATCCATGTTTCAGCATCTTGCTTAACTGGGAAATATGTTCATGCTTGTGATGGTGCCTGCTCAGGTTCTTGTGTAGTTCCGGAAGAGTTACAGTTAAACACGTTAAGTTAAAAGGATCCCAGCACTTCCATACCGTGAATATGCACAATGTTCTTGCAGCTTTATCAAAGTTGAAAGCAATGCATTCCGAAAACAGAGACATATCCATAAGAGAAACTGCGATATTTGAAAGTCACCTAGATGAGGAAGCTGATGACACAGAGAAGCAACAAGAATTCAATGTTGCTGAGCAGGATAAGAATTTCCAACAAGCTGCTTTGGGACACCACAGGTATGCCACACGTTTCATGCAACCACTAAGAGGCTCTCCATCTTATTGGGAGAAAACATTGAGATCTAGAGGCTATGATTAGACATTTAGGAACCCCTAGGTTTTTTTTTTTTTGTACATTCAGCACAGCCGAAATGCAATGGTCCAAAGTAATAACCACAATCAAGGCCCAGCAAGGTGAACAGATTAACTTTTCAAAGCTTGACTGGATGACGAAATGTGAAATCCTCCGAGGCAACCCTGTCACTGTCATGTGCAAGTTTGAGAAACCAGTAGATGCGCTAATGACTCATCTGCTTTTGTCGCCTGCCCAACCCATTGGTAAAGTGGAGGACTACTTTTACAGAGTTGAGTTTCAAGCCAGAGGAAGCCCACATATCAATCTACTTGTTTAGGTAAAGAATGCTCCTGAGTTTGAAAATGATAAGATTGTGTGCGACTTTATTGACCGGTACATATCATGCCAATTGCCTGATTCCGTGGCTGATCCTGAGCTTCACCAAATTGTCTGAGGTTCAGCTTCACAGCAGGAACCACTCCAAGTCATGTAAGAAAGGAAATTTTTTACATAGATTCGGATTCCCTAAACTACGGATGTCTAGCACCTGATCATTCTGAGAACACAACGTCCTGAAGAAGAGGATAAAGCCCAAAACCAACCAGACAGGAAGTAGTCGAGATGAGATGCTGTTCAAAAAGCAATGAGCGATGCCAGGATGAAACTAAAACCAGTGTGGGATATGTTGAATGATCCCCAAACCTCCTTTAACAGCTTGTCAGAGCTACTGCCAAAGTGTAATTTGACCATGAAAGACTACGAAGACAATGTTGAGGCACTGTCCACTGCCAACGTGATTTTGCTGAAGCGTGATCCAAAGGAGCCTTGGGTGAATGGATACAATCCTGATTTTTTGATGGCATGGAACGCTAACATGGACATTCAATTCGTTCTTGACCCTTTTAGCTGCATCATGTATATACTGTCATATTTCTAACCTAGAGCATGAAATGAATGATGTATTGAAGAACTTAATCAAGGGTGTGCGTGAAACAAACATTAATGAGGAAGATGAAATGAAGCACATAATGCAGGCCTACACCAAACACAGGCAAGTAAGCGCTAAAATGTATTTATACCTACGGATGATGATGTGATGAAGATGAGTCTTCCCCTTAGTGCCTTCTAAAACAAAGATCCCGATTCAGAGGATGTCAGGGATAATAGAAAAATACAGAGTAAGGCCACAAACATGGGAATTTGAAAAGATATGTCTGGCAGATTTTGCTTTGGAATACCGTATTGTGTATGGTCAGGAAACGAAAGGTAAAAATGTTCACCAACTGCTCAACGGTATGGGATTTTTTCAGAAAAGAACTGTTGGTAAGGCTGCAATTTAGATATGCATGGTTTTTGGAAGAAAAACAAACTGAAAAGTTTTACAGTAGATTATTTAAACTTTATATGCCACATCGCTTCAGTGCACAGCTAAAACCTCCAAAATTTCCAACATATGAGCTGTTTTACAAATGTGCATCTGTTAAACTTCCTACACACCCTGGTCTCCTGATGCCTGTTTGTGCCAAAGTGCAAACACACAAGGAAAAGTTTGAAAAACACAGCGATGTAGTGGATAAGGCATTCGATCAGCTGCAACAGCAAGGACCACCTGAAAATGCTTGGACAGCTTTTGCACCTGACATTGAAGTGGACCGTTTGGAGTGCATTGCAGAACGAGAAGACATCAATCCAGATGACGAGAATGTACAAGATGATGTTCCAGAATATCAGATTCTTGAACATGGAGTCGTGCCACAAGTAGAGGCACCGCAGTTGAGTATTGAATTTATTAGAAAGTTGTTCAGAAGTCTAAATGAGACATAGGCAGCCATATTCTACACTGTCTGCCCTTGGTATCAGAAACGTGCATGAGGTCAAAATTCAGAATATTTTTTGTACTTCATTTCAGGGGATGCTGGTTGTGGTAAATCACACGTCATTAAGTGCATATATACGGAAGTGACCAAGATTCTGCGACAACTGCCTCGACTCCGGGAGGAAGGGGATCTCTCCGTACCTACAGTGTTCTTGAGTGCTTTTACTGGAACAGCAGCTTTCAATATTTCTGGTAAAATGCTGCATTCCATTTAAAAACGTCCAAGGAATCTAAAGCCACCATATCAAGGACTTGGAAATGGCCTTGATCACTGTCACTGTCATGCGCATGTTTGAGAAACCAGTAGATGCGCTAATGACTCATCTGCTTTTGTCGCCTGCCCAACCCATTGGTTAAGTGGAGGACTCCTTTTCCAGAGTTGAGTTTCAAGCCAGAGGAAGCCCACATATCTATCTACTTGTTTAGGTAAAGAATGCTCCTGAGTTTGAAAATGATGATGATAAGATTGTGTGCGACTTTATTGACCGGTACATATCATGCCAATTGCCTGATTCCGTGGCTGATCCTGAGCTTCACCAAATTGTCAGAGGTTCAGCTTCACAGCAGGAACCACTCCAAGTCATGTAAGGAAGGAAATGTTTTACATAGATTCGGATTCCCTAAACTACCGATGTCTAGCACCATGATCATTCTGAGAACACAACATCCTGAAGAAGAGGATAAAGCCCAAAACCAACCAGACAGGAAGTAGTCGAGACGAGCAAGATTACGTGACATGGAGATTCTTATCATTTTGATCTTTTTGCCTACATAAACTGGAGATTTCAGCAAATCAAAGGCAGCAAGAAATCTTTTCGGGGGCATCTCTGTCCTCACCATGGGTGACTTTTACCAACTGCCACCTACTGGTAAAGCCAAACCACTCTGTGTATGAAGATGTTTTGGACTTCTGGAAAGACCATTTCCAAATGATTATCCTCTCTGAGGTCATGCGTCAGAAAGAAGACCTTGTTTTTGCCCAGCTTTTGAACAGACTACGAGCGAAGAAGACAGAGCTTTGTTACTTCAGACTGTGAAGAACCACAAAGACTGCCCATGTGATGCACTGCACATATTTGCCACCAACAAGGAAGTTCACGGACACAATACTGAAACAATCCACACTCTTCACACTGACATCAAAGACCCAAGAACAGGAGGGATGAAGAGACAAAAGAAGCATGTCATCGGGAAAAAAGGACAACTTATTATTCCTGATCATTCACCTTGGTGGAAACAGCTTGTGTCGGGAGAGCCGCAATTTCCTGTATTTCCTTCGGGAAATGAAGACTGACCTGGCTGAAGTCTTCAGGATGTTACCCAGAACCAGGCTTCTCTTTTCGTTCATTCTGCTCCGACTGAACCAGCGAGGGCAGATTGCTACTGCATATGGCGTCGAATGGAGCTGGCGGTGGCTCAACAGTGCGATGGCAGGCTTCTTGGCAAAAAGACAGATGCACTGCATTCGTCACTCTAACAATCGACGAGTCCACCTGAGCCCAGAGGGAAATAAGCTTTTGCTGAGTAACCTCAGAGAAGCTCTGCAGGTAGAACTCCGTAGATGAAGCCATCAAATGTCCTTTTAAGCACATTTTTCCAAGTGTGAGAAATTCTGTTTTTCACGTCTCCTCACGTTACATAGTTTTTTTTAGAACATATTGACTCATTGATATCACAATGATAAGAAATCTTATGACTTTTCACATATTAAATTGATTGTATTAATACATAAATCCACCTAGTAAATTTGTGTTCCTAAGTGGGCTGGTGGTAGAAATTTTGTTTAGCATGTAAGAGGTTCAGGGTTCGAATCCAACCTTGTATAGAATTTTTGGTAACACTTTACAACAAGGTTCATTAGTTAACATGAACTACAATGAACTGCACTTATATAGGATTTATATTTATTGTTTATTTCAACATTTACTAAAACATCGATTTTATTTTTTATTTATATTGATTATTAAAGTCACCAGAGTTAAATTGACAGAAAGGATTAAAAGCATTAAAGTCACTAACACATTACATATGTCCATGAATTAGCCAACATTAGAAAATTAAGTACAATATATATTTTTTTCATGGCACCTTTTGTTCGGACAGCTCCCGTGACAATGCGTTTCATTTCTTTTGGTACTTATGGAGCGAAAATAATGAATAACGTTATCAGGAACTCAATCAGTTTATTAAAAAAAAAGAGAGAATACATTTCTACATGTGAGGTACTGTTCTAACACAAGATTAATAAGAGCATAACCACGAGATACATTTTAGTGTTATGCCATGCAGGGTTACCATGCTGAAATCAGGCAAGAAGTTTCAAGCTTCATACTATATAATATTCTAGTACTCCCTTTATCAATAAGTGAGAGAGACTAAACTTAGTGTCATTCAAGTGGTCCTCTGTGTTATTTGAGGATGCGTCGTCATAGCAACTCTAATATAATTACAGTACTTCTCTGACTGTGCCATCAATAACTGAAGAGAACAGCACCAATTCGCCACAGAAAATGAGGAAGAAATGATCCATTTAAGTTTAAAGGGAAAGACAGGTCAGTTTACTACCACATACCCCAACATAACATCTTCTTCTGGACATTGTCTTATCCTAACGAAAATATGGACTGAGGATGGATTCTCTTTTTAAAATATTTGATTTAAAACTCTAATACCATGATTTTATGTGAATATTCCTGAAGTCTCTGACAGTGCGATCTCTCTACGGGTTATGTGATTATCATATTTATAAAAATATATAAAAACATGTCTGTAATTAATATAAAAATTATTGATACAAATCCTTTGAATGGAAATAATTAAGTACTTTGGGTGTCTTGTTCATTATATTTATTTTCATATAAAAGAAACAGAACTTAAATTACATCCAGTTTATCAGCAAAAAAGCACGAGTGTGAATCCCGCGATATCAGCCTTTGATCTCGTAGGTGTCTGATCCACTACTAGAACAGAGAACTGTCCGTCTTTCCTGCACTTTTTTCACGCCTACATTTCAGGCGAGGCTAGGCACATCTCAAACAAGCCTAATATGCTGTGAAAGGGGCGCAGCGACATCAAGCTGGAAAACCTGCTCATCAAAAAACAGCTTGCAGGTCAAACTAATCGACTTCAGTTCTAGTAGACGCTTGAAGAAGTCTGCTTATTCGAAGTTCAATAGAACATATTCCACAAATCTATGGTGACAAATTATAATAAGCCTTGCAACAGTGAATTCCCTTGGAGTATTGTTGAAAGAGATTCTGTCAAGCGGATTGATTTGGAAAAGATCCTCCCCCATGACTGGTTCCTAGNNNTAGAAATGTTAAAAAAAAAAAATAAACAAAAATAAAAAAGCTGACCATGGGGAAAGTAAAGGGCTGAAAACCAAACACCTGTAAGAACAGGCCCAATCTCAGACTAATGACCACCCACAGAATTTAGGTCAAGCTTCCTTTGGAAAGGTTTTTTTGACTTGGTGGAAAAGCTTATGCTTTCATCACAAACTCCTCAAAGCAGCATGTTTCACTTGTAAAGACACAGAAACAGGAGTATCCAGATGAGTGTCCAATGGAAACACAAAGGCTCTCTGGCATTCGGTGGGCTTGTAGGAAGAAAGCCTTTAAGGAAGAACCTGCCAGCAGATGTGAAAATCTTGACCACACTAATGAAACAAGACCCACCTGATGCAGCCATTGGAGAAACCGAGATCCTGCTGCATTGTTGAACTGCATCTGCCTCCAGTGACCTTCACAAGAAAGACTTGGAGCTGCAAACAACACAGTGAGTGGCGCTGTCACTCGAAGAGTTATAAATATAAATATAATTCAGTACAAAATAGAAATACAATAATAATAGTTCTATAATAGAGGATGTTTTCAAAGCTTTTTAGTTGGAGATTTTCTGAAGTGATGACAATAATAATTGTAAATCATGAACAAATACTTTATTTAGGTTTGAATAAAGGTATTTTGCGTTATACATCTGATATTTACCCATCATACAAACAAAGTTTAAGATATCATCAGAGTGAAATACAATAAGTAAGGAAGCTGAAATTTGATTCTTCCTCCTCTTGGCAAAAGGAGCAAAGAGAGGAAAAATTTCAGTTAAATTTACTCAAGATTTATTACAACGGTAATAATGATTAATAATTTTTAAACAGACTTTTTATTATTAAACAAATTGTTTTGCCACTGTCCCTACCTTATGAAATGTAATATTTGGGAAAAGTGCGAACCATTTCCCATAAGCCTTAATAATTGAATTATTACTAGCAGTGATGTAGTTTCTTAAACTGATTTGTACATTTAACATCCAAGATCTTAACCCCTTGAATAAATAGTTGAGGGATATTCAAACTTAAATTACAGTATAATTTATAAGATTTCATCAAGAATAGCAAATTAGAAGGGTTTGCCTTTTTAAACTTAACGTAGTTCTGTTTTGAAGCATTTATACCATATAGTTCAATAAAGTCTTTATAAGAATCAAGTCTCCACTATTCTTTACCAAGACTGACACACAAAAAAAAACCTTATTAAACCAATCAGGAAAGAAAAAGGATTTATGAGATGATAACATATATTGATTATTCCATATGATGTGAGGAGAAAAATTGTTTAAAGATCAGCTTCCATGATTCAAGAGCTTGCTTGTGAAAAGTTTGAAAGCTTCTCGTACATTTAAAATCACAAGAAAGCAAAACAAATAATTATTTTAAAAATCAAATTAGGAATCCAGAACCAAACCTAATTCCCCTTTAAACATTTAACCAATTTATTTTAAAAACCTCCTTTAAGGTAAAATAATAATACTAATGTAAAACATTCAAACCTCCCTTTGAGTACGACTGGATTAAAGATTTCCAGCTGATGTGATCCACTTAATTTTTCCATGTAAATTTAAAAATGAAAGAAAAAAAACAAAACTCTTTGCACATTGTGAGATTTTTATAGTTAAAATAGCCCGTTTTCATGTTTTTTGTTCTAACAGGTTAACATAATTCAATTGTTTGAATGAGAAACCTAATACAATGGTGTTAAATGAAAATTATTTTTTAAATAAACCGAACAGTATCTTTTTGAGTGTCGTGTCGATTTTCTTAACTGCTTTACGCCTGTGCAGTGAGATTCATTTAGAAATGATTTAATTTCCAGTAGTCAGGATTATTGTGTTGTTGAATTATGTGTCTTCAGGACCAACTCAAAACCACAATGATCAGTTAGTGGAGAAGAAGTGCAAGAAACACATCAAAAATGAAATCAAAGATACGGAGACTAACCATAAATCAATGTGATTTTTGGGTTAAAACAAATCTGACTTAAACCAAGAAAAAGAAAAAGAGGTGGAATCAGGATTTAGGAATCTGTGTGCATCAATCAAATTTAAAGAGATCAAATATGACTGGATTAATATTTTCTGGAGGATACTGGTTTTCAATAAAGTTAAGGGCTTCATTATGAATTTCTAATTATACACCAATTCGTTGTCGAAGACACATTAAGAAATACATAACTATACCTGCACAAGTTGAAACCTGCAGTTATCAATCGTTGTATTATGAATGTCTCCTGCTCCTGTCAAACATTCAAACACTGAGGAGAAACTCTCTCTTCAGGCTAATAACTGAAGCTAACATTCAACCTCACGCGGCATTTCCTCGATTAAAATTACACTTTCTGCAGATAAAACGACTTTAAACTCGGTTATAAGTATACTCGTGTATCTCATTTACACATTTTAACGAAACACAGATAAATTAATCACTGATTATTTNGCCTGGGGCCCTGGGCTTAAGCCCAGGTAAGCCCGTGCATTAATGCGGCCCAGAGGATACTGGTTTTCAATAAAGTTAGGGGCTTCATTATGAATTTCTAATTATACACCAATTCGTTGTCGAAGACACATTAAGAAATATGTAACTATACCTGCACAAGTTGAAACCTGCAGTTATCAATCGTTGTATTATGAATGTCTCCTGCTCCTGTCAAACATTCAAACACTGAGGAGAAACTCTCTCTTCAGGCTAATAATTGAAGCTAACATTCAACCTCACGCGGCATTTCCTCGATTAAAATTACACTTTCTGCAGATAAAACGACTTTAAACTCGGTTATAAGTATACTCGTGTATCTCATTTACACATTTTAACGAAACACAGATAAATTAATCACTGATTATTTCCCTTTTAAGACACTTTTGAACGCGAGTGAACAAACCGCACATCTTCCTCCGCTCAGATCTCCCGCGCGCTGAAGCGAGAACGCGCAGCGCGCCCGTGACGTCACTACTGCATTACTCAGAAATAATTTTTCACACAAATTATATATATATACATATGCATAACATGATGTCCAATTCCCCACAGTTACAAACAAAGATCCACTGTAAGAGTATCATCTGCTGCGTGAACGAATGTGTAAGAGAGTCTGAAATATTTATTAATATATTTATGCTTGTGTATTTATTTATATATTCAGAGTTAAGAAAACCGTTTCATTGTATTGAATACTATGTTTAAATAATTAAAACACAGAGGACCACTTGAATGACAAAGTTTTGTCTCTCTTACTCTCACTTATTGACTTCATATATTTGCCTTTTATTTGGAGAAATGCATTTGTTTTTCTTAAGTTATCTGGGATAAAATGTCCTGAAACTGTAGCTTCTTCGTACATATCTCTCTAAATCAACATTTCTCATCAACATGATTAAACTGGGAGTTTTGAATGTTTAAAATGGAGAGATCAATAAATCAAATGGTAACTTATACTAAAGCCATTTTCCAAATTTACACAGATCAACAATTCCTTAATGATTTAATCTTTTTTCATAATCAAAGTGGGTTTTTTTGTTTGTTTTAATTGAAATATTAAGCATTTAAATGCTAAAAAGCAACGTGAGCTTGAGAACATGTGTGTTTAAAGGGTGCAAAAGCCCTCCAGAGTTTCAAAATTTACAGTTAGGGTGAAGTCAGCTAAAATGGGACACCTTTTGGTAAATGACTTATAACGAAAATCAAACAAGCTATACATGAGAACTAATATTTTTATAAATTAGCATGGGTCTTATATATAAATTATGAGAGTTAAAGACTATCAACAACATTCTGGTAAAATGGGCCAAAAAAAAAAAAAAAGGTATAACAGGTAATTTACTTTACTTACAAAAATACATTCTTTTATCAAATGTATTAATTATTGAAACAATGTGAATTACAGTACACTTTTTAACGAGTCGATTTGTTTGACATCAGAAGTTGTAATCATGACATGAAGCTTTTGAAATGTCTTAAAATACAGGCAAGTTCATAAAGATATTTTATGCCTAAACAATAGCAGTTATCGCTTACATGTATCTCCACTGTATATTCTCAGCGTTTGACTACTTGTGTGACGTTACAGCCCGTATCGCCCATATATATGGAAATCTGCTCAGGGTTGTAGTGAAGTTCAGTTGGTTTCTGTATAACAAATCGAT
Organism: Anabarilius grahami; assembly: GCA_003731715.1. Lineage (NCBI taxonomy): Eukaryota > Metazoa > Chordata > Actinopteri > Cypriniformes > Xenocyprididae > Anabarilius > Anabarilius grahami. The sequence goes on from RJVU01042597.1 coordinate 47,720, forward strand.
CTGACTAGTACTACAGTGGTGAAAAATCACTCAAATTGTGTTACATCACTTGATCTTCATTCAATCTGTGCTATAAAAGGTCAGTCGACTTGTGATAAAAGTTAGTGACTGAACATCAGAGAGACATCTGGACCAATGGGGCAACTTACATTTTAGAGCAAGATGCTGCTGCATGTATGTCACTAAGCCCTGTCCCAGAGACAGCAGAAAAGAAGAAGAGAGGTTCTTTAGATGGGCTTTTTCTTGGAAATCCAAGAAAACTACCATTGAAGCCCAACAGAGTCTGTGCAGAAATGACAGCAGCCTCTGAGGTGCTTTGATGGTGAAGTTGAAGAGAAGAGCAACACCCAAAGTACAGCTGAGTGTCATTCCTCACCACTGCGGAGAATGTTAATGAAGTCATTAAACTCACAGCAACAACAACATTGTTCTGTCACTGGACAAACCTGAAGAGAACAGCTGAGTGTCTTCCCTCACCACCACTGCCCAAGATGTTGATATTCCCAGGCAAGAGCAAGAGGGCATCAGCACTAATAACAGTACTTCTCCGACTGTGCTATCAATAACCGAGGAGAACAACAGCACCAATTCGCCATCAGGCAACATTTCATGGGAAAATTAGGACAAAATTATCCATTTAAGTTTAAAGGGAAAGACTGGTCAGTTTACTACCACATACCCCAACATAACGTCTTCTGGACATTGTCTGTCATATCCTAATGAAAATATGGACTGAGGATGGATTTTGATGGATTTTCCCCCCTTCCATTGGAAAACAGGTGGCACTCAAATGTGTGAAGACAAGAGTTGTAAAATGCCTGAATTGTAAGTCGGCTGCCTGGACAAATGCTGGACATAATTCTGTTGTAGTAATTCAGATAAGTTAAACCACGTCCCCTAATCATCTCACTTTAATATAACATAGGGTCTATTTAGCAAATCCCTTCCAAAAGAGGTCACTATGATGGTTCTTCTGAGCAAAGGCTTTCCCCACATCATAAAGCTGCTGGACTGGTACGAGACACCAGAGGAATAAATACTGGTCTTAGAGCGGCCCACGCCATATAAATATGGTGCAGAATCAGCGAGTCGAAAGCACGAGTTGTGATGCGTCAGGTTGTCACTGCTGCAACAATATGCTGTGAAAGGACGTCTTCCACAGCGACATCAAGATGGAAAACCTGCTCATCAACACCTTGCAGGTCAAACTAATAGACTTCAGTTCAGGTAGACGCTTGAAGAAGTCTGCTTATTCGAAGTTCAATAGAACGTATCATTCTACAAATCTATAATAGTGAATTCACCTTGCAACAGTGTATTCCCTAGGAGTATTGTTGTACAAGATGCTGTTTGGAAAGAGACTCTGTCAAGCGGATTGATTTGGAAAAGATCCTCCTCCATGACTGGTTTCAAGTATTGATCCTAAACTAGAAATGTAAAAAAATAATAAACAAAACTAAAAAAGCTGACCATGGGGAAAGTAAAGGGCTGAAAAGCAAACACTTGTAAGAACAGGCCCAATCTCAGACCAATGACCACCCACAGAATTTAGGAAAGGGTTTTTTTTACTTGGTGGAAAAGCTTATGCTTTCATCACAAACTCCTCAAAGCAGCATGTTTCACTTGTAAAGACACAGAAACACGAGTATCCAGATGAGTGTCCAATGGAAACACAAAGGCTCTCTGGCATTCGGTGGGCATGTAGGAAGAAAGCCTTTAAAGAAGAACCTGCCAGCAGATGTGAAAATCTTGACCACACTAATGAAACAAGACCCACCTGATGCAGCCATTGGAGAAACTGAGATCCTGCTGCATTGTTGAACTGCATCTGCCTCCAGTGACCTTCACAAGAAAGACTTGGAGCTGCAAACAACACAGTGAGTGGCGCTGTCACTCGACAGAGACCTAAAGTTTTTTTTTTTAATTGCATAATTATAATTCAGTACAAAATAGAAATAATACAGAACAATTAACATGAACATCTGGAGATACGGAGAAAAAAAATAAAATTTACATAATTGTTCTATAATAGAGGATGTTTTCAAAGCTTTTTATTTGAAGGAGATTTTCTGAAGTGATGACAATACTTTATTTAGGTATCTTGCTTTATGAATCAAGTATTTACCCATCATACAAACAAATCTAAAATCCAAAATATTTAGAGTAAAAGAGATTCTTCCTCCTCTTGGCAAAAGAAGCAAAGAGAGGAAACATTTCAGTTAAATTTACTTAAGTATTTATTATAACAGTAATAATGATTAATCATTTTTAAATGGACTTTATTTTATTATTCAACAAAAAAAAAATGTTGGCGATGTCCCTACCTTATGAAATGTAATATTTGGGAAAAGTGTGAACCATTCCCATAAGCCTTAATAATTGAATTATTACTAGCAGTGATGTAGTTTCTTAACTGATTTGTACATTTAACATCCAAGATATTAACCCCTTGAATAAATAGTTGGATATCCAAACTCAAATTACAGAATAATTTATAAGATTTCACCAAGAACAGGATATGAACATGACTCAAGAGCTTGCTTATCAAAAGTTTTAAAGCTTCATAGGTAGTCTCAATACATTTAAAATCACAAGAAAGCAAAAAAGAGTACATTTCCACATCTTTTAAAAATCGAATTAGGAATCCAGAACCAAACCAAATTCCCCTTTAAATATTTAACCAATTTATTTAAAAACCTCCTTCAAGTTAAAATAATAATAATGTAAAACATTCAAACCTCCCTTTGAGTACGACTGGATTAAAGATTTCCAGCTGAAGTGTTCCACTTTATTTTTCAATGTAAATTTAAAAATGAAATATCAAAAGAAATCAAAGATACGGAGACTAACCATAAATCAATGTCTGATTTTGGGGTTAAAAACAAATCTGACTTAAAGAAAAAGAGGTGGAATCAGGATTTAGAAATCTGTGTATCAATCAAATTTAAAGAGATAAAAAAATGACTGGATTAATATCACTTTGACACTTTCTGTGAGGATATTGGTTTTCAATAAAGTTAGGGGCTTCATTATGAATTTCTAATAATCAAGAACAAGCAGAGAAATCTCTGACATAAGAGTAGCAATCATATCAAATCTATTAAAACCTACACATTAACTAAAATAACAATCATCCATTAGTATCACAACCAACATCAATCGCCCTTCTGATGAAGATAAAAAATCAACTTATCCGCTGAAATGTGTATATTTTATATATATACACCAATTCGTTGTCGAACTCACATGAAGAAATCATAAAAACACATCAAAATACGTAACTGCATAACCTGCAGTTATCAATCGTTGTATTATGAATGTGTCCTGCTCCTGTCAAACATTCAAGCACTGAGGAGAAACTCTCTCTTCAGGCTAATAACTGAAGCTAACATTCAACCTCACGCGGCATTTCCTCGATTAAATTACACTTTCTGCAGATAAAACGACTTTAAACTCGGTTATAAGTATACTCATGTATCTCATTTACACATTTTAACGAAACACAGATAAATTAATCACTGATTATTTCCCTTTTAAGACACTTTTGAACGCGAGTGAACAAACCGCACATCTTCCTCCGCTCAGATCTCCCGCGCGCTGAAGCGAGAACGCGCAGCGCGCCAGTAACGTCACACCTGCGACGCACGCATTACGCAGAAAGAAATAAGAATATTTTTCCTTTCCTTTTCTCACAAACACACACACACACACACACACATATATATATATAGGGATTTTTAAGGAATTTAACAATATGATATAAAAGGTACTGGACAAATAT
>RJVU01042597.1:51560-99009 GCA_003731715.1 Anabarilius grahami
CCTAGTGCTTTTTTTACAACCCAACTCAATATAATGTTTCATATCTATCTGAAATAACAAAATGTTGGGTTTACTTTAGCTCATTTCTGTTCATGTTTATGGTATTTCCCCATAATCAGACAAAGATTTACAATAAAGGCCACATTTGGTGGAAATCTTTAAAATACATATTTTTTCAGAAGAGTAAACTTTAATGTCTAGGCATTTACAAAACATTCCAAATCTATCCAAAACATTTTTCTATAAATGCAGTTAAAAAAAATAAGTGCACAACATTTTCTTTCTCAGTCCCACAGAAATTACATATAACATCTACATCAGTATGAAATCTAAGTTTTAACTGGGTACACCAGATGAAGTATTATAAAATGTACTTCTCTCACCTTACATGTTATTCAATATTTTTTAGGCAGCAATCATGCATATTTCCAGTCAATGCATTAAAATTTAGAATGCCAGGGTTTTGTAAAGATATTGGACTGTATTCTGTTAGTAACTTCCTGATGAAGCAATTATTCCATCTTCTATCATTAATAGTAACTCCGTTAATTGCAACATCAGTTTCCTTATTCACATTTCCTTTAAACAGACATTTTAATCTGGATAATACAGCATCAAACACTATACAATATTCTTTAGGGATTATTGGAATATTATACCTTTGAAGAAATGATACGCTGGTATACAGGTGTATCCACTCATTCTTACTAGCTAGTCCAGAAAGGTAGTTAAAACTGTCAACGTGATTAACTAAACTATCCCCTGCGAAGACCTCCTTCCCTTTCCTTTCCCTCTGTATAGATAAAACATATTCAAAATGATTCCAGTTCGCATGGATCTGTGGAAACGACGAATAATTCTGCATTATGGGGGCCAGACAAGTAAAAAAGACTAAGCGTCTGCACACATACACATTCAAACGCTCATACCTATAGACTAAACGCGTAAATGAACGGCAAGAACGCATTAAAAGTCTTTGTTTTTAGTTAAAAGGTGTCATTCAAGTGAATAATTAATTTCACAACGGAAGGGATTCAATCAAAAAAGTTTTTCCTAGAGCTGCTGTAAAGCCAAAACAATCTCTGTCCATTCATTTTCCTGTTATAACTGTGAAGTTGCTTTGAAACAATCTGTGTTGTGAAAAGCGCTGTATAAATGAAGATGACTTGACTTGACTTGATGGACATCTGTTGGGTCAAAACAAAGTGAACATTGCTGGCTGTGATGTTGGACACTACCTAATAGGAGACCCTGTTCACCCCCCGCAGAGTAATGAAACTCTTTTCAGATTGACCCCCAACAACAGACATACAGGTTAAGCAGTGCAAGGTCTGTAGTGGAGATGAGCTTTAAGAGGCTGAAAGGACTATTGCGCGTCTCCTGAAGAGAAATAATTGCAACCTGGAACTTGTAAAGTAGATGGTGCTGACCTGCTGTTTGCTCCATAACATCTGTGAGGAACATGGAGACAGTTTAAGTGTGGATCACCTATATCGTCTACACTGAGTTCAAACATACGGCAAGTACCTGAGCATGGGCAACCAGAAGAAAATGATGTGCAAACTACAATATTGTGGTATTTTAATTGCCAAGAGTAATGAATGACGTAATATGCTAATTTTATGTGTAATAATAGTTTGTTTTGAATGTGATAATTAACCATTAAAGTTCTTACTATGTTAATTTGTTTTCATAGTATTGTATTTGTAATTATTGTAGTCATAACATTGTAATCAGCTTTGGATGTAATGTGAAAAACAATACAGAAATATATGATGTAGCAAATTAACTCAAAGGGGAAATATTAATAATTATTCATAACTCATTATGATTATTAATTATGAATATGTAAATCCGTTAATCGGATTAACTGGATGTTGTCACAGACACGTCAGGTTCCACCCCGCTGCAATACCCACGCACTCAATCACCGGCATACTAATCATCGCCACCTGCACATCATCATCACCGCAATCACCACCAGTACTTAAGCCCCACACTCACACACATTCACTGTCCGGTCTCGTTGGTACTACAAACATTTGTATGCTTACCTCAAGGACTCTAAACGCTATACTTCCCTGTCTCCATCGTCTCCATTCCTCCTTGTGTCCCATCCTGCCTGTGTGTGAGTGTTCCAGTCATCTGTCTCCAGCGTCTCCACCCAGTATCATCTGTAAAGCAACATCAAGGACAGTATTACCTCTATTCAACCTCAAGATCATCCCATACTTCTTTCACCCACCTGTTACTCTGCTGTATGTTATAATAAACAACCTCAACTGCTTTTATCTCTGCCTCCGGTGTCTCTGTTGTAACAGATGTAGCTACATTAAGATTAATGTTACAATCAATTAACCTGTTCGTCCAGTGAGCACTCAGTGATGATTGTTTATTAATTCTAATAAATGTTCATTTCCAGGTTATGGAAAAATAACATTCTTGTTGTACCGTGCTACTCAGAGCACGTAGTCAGGATCTAAATCACTTAAGAGGCAATTTATTAGCAGACGGAGTCAGAACCAAACATGTATTGTGCACAATCTTTGTTAACTAACTCACAAACACATAACATACAACGAAGGTCACACACATACGTAGGTAAGAATGAGCAATGAGTTGAACCGGAAGTGGAACTATTGATAGAGCTATAGTAAAAAGTCAAAGGCAATCTGGAAAAGAATCATCAGCTTCTTCGGTAATAAAAACACCTTTGCTGACAGAGGTAAGTTTTACACATCAATACTAAATCGCTGTTTAGTGTTCAAATGTACGATACTTGCAAGATGCCTTTAGGCTGAGGAGCATCGGATCTGCAGGTTGAGGATAACTCTTGATGTTTTTGTCTGAAGTGGTTGCCAGTCTTTTCTATGTTGGATGATGAGCACATGGCTGGGTTGTAGGCCGAGGCCAGCAGGCCTGCAGGCCTTGGCCTGGAGAGGCCTACAGCAAGGAGGTCCATCAGTCGTCCATGAAGCAAGGAAAGAGAGGGAGTGGCATTTTTCGCTGGCTTTTAACTTCTGACCGGACCAATGAATTTGTTGTATTTCCGGGTGACAACACACCCCATTGTCGGGGCTTTTACGACTAGGCAGATTAGAGTTTTTGAAGAAGAACTATTAAAGATTCTTGTAATACTAATGTGTTGCACAGGTATGGACATACCACAAGCATTTAAATCTTCTCGATACGAACGCATAGACACTAAACATGGCATAATTGAAGTTACCTTAAATGTCATAAAACTTAAAAATCATAAAACATGTAAATACAATGACTGTAATACCACAACAGTAATAATGGATACCATTTCCTGGGGATGTGCGTGTTCATTTATAGAACAGTCTGTCTATAGTTTAATGAAGGAAAGTCTGTGTTGTGTGGGGATAATGCAGGGAAGATGCAGATTTTCTGTGTCTCTTCTCTGCTCTTCCATGTGGCAAGCACATTCTTTAGCGCAGTAAACTTGTAATGGTGCGTTCACCCCGGACGCGAATGAAGCGGTAAGCGCGAGTGATTTACATGTTAAGTCAATGCAAAGACACGAATTGACATCCTGCGGCGCGAATGACGTGGGGCAAATTGAGCGATTCGGGCGTTTGACGCGATTCGCGCAAGTTGAAAAATCTGAACTTTGGCGAATTTCCGCGCCCCGTTAACCAATCAGGAGCTTGCTCTAGTAGTGACGTGACGTAGCGAGCTGAGGCAGAAATTCGAAACAACATGGAGGACAAAATCATCGTCGCTGTACATCTTCATACATTTATAGAAACAGAAATAAAAAGGATCGTGTTTGAAAGAAAGTAAGTGAGGAGGTCGGACAATCTGATAAGTTGTAAAAAACGGTCTTTACTCAATTTGAGCTATATATATATACATATTAAGACTACAAGCTAGCTAAAGCCGACCAATTGAGCTTATTCGCTGTAATTTACAACTATTTCCCCGCTGACGAGTTGTGTTTATTCAGAGGAAGTGTGCAGAAAGCAGTGGGAGAGTCTGGGACACATAAAGGAGCGGGAGAGCCCCTCTCATGACGCGAATTCGCGTCTGTTGTGAAGGGATTTTCACGCGCGAATGAAGCGAGTAAACTCAAAATGTTCAAGCGTCCAACTACGCGCGAATAGCGCGATTTATTCGCGCAAGTCGCGTCCGGTGTGAACGCAGCATAACTGAGAACTTCTCGGGGGATGGGGGCAGACCCCAGAGTGAGCTTTAAACGCTTTAAAGTATTGGTGAGCTTTAAAGTATTGGTTAACTAATACAAATAACTGTGTCTGATTTGTCTCAGTCGTTACAATGATATCAGATTTATTAAAATTAAAATTAAAATAATTGTAATGTCTAGAACAAACAAAAACTTAAATTTTGTATCATTCTTTTAACAAGCAGACATACATTGAACAAACTGAACAATAATCAAACTGTAAAGTACAAAAAATGGCTATAATAATTGTAAGGACCAAAATCAGCTCAAATGAAATAATTAATTTATAGGGAATTATAAAGAGTCATTTAGTTTAGGACCAAGCAACTGAATCGTCCAGCGTTCATCTGCTCGGGACGTAATAAGCTCTTGTAGCGGATATGAATATCCACTATCGTGACAACACTGATTAGAGCACGGTAACTTTAAGATTGACAGTTTAAGACATTACATTTTACAAGCACATAATACAAGACACTTTCTTTTAAAATCTACAAGACTTTATTTATTGTAACACAAACTAATTAAAACACACACACACACAAACATTCATACATGTTGCAGAAAGAAAGGAAATTAGAGAGAAAGAGTTTTAAGAGAGAGAATGATATGATGAGCAGGATTTCTAGCAAAATATGCACTTCAGAAGACCTGACCTGAACGAATTAATTTAATGCACCAGTTCAGTGTTAGAATCTGGAGGTACTTGCTTGTAAGCTTAAATGGGAAAACTCCTTGTCGGCGTCCTCGGCTTGGGNTTTAGCGCAGTAAACTTGTAACTGAGAACTTCTCGGGGGGTGGGGGACAGACCCCAGAGTGAGCTTTAAACGCTTTAAAGTATTGGTGAGCTTTAAAGTATTGGTTAACTAATACAAATAACTGTGTCTGATTTGTCTCAGTCGTTACAATGATGTCAGATTTATTAAAATTAAAATTAAAATAATTGTAATGTCTAGAACAAAAAAAAAAACGTACATTTTGTATCATTCTTTTAACAAGCAGACATACATTGAACAAACTGAACAATAATCAAACTGTAAGGTACAAAAAATGGATTATAATTATAAATTATATTATAGAATTATAAAGAGTCATTTAGTTTAGGACCAAGCAACTGAATCGTCCAGCGTTCATCTGTTCGGGACGTAATAAGCTCTTGTAGCGGATATGAATATCCACTATCATGAAAACACTGATTAGAGCACGGTAACTTTAAGATTGACAGTTTAAGACATTAAATTTTACAAGCACATAATACAAGACACTTTATTTTAAAATCTACAAGACTTTATTTATTGTAACACAAACTAATTAAAACACACACACAAACATTCATACATGTTGCAGAAAGAAAGGAAATTAGAGAGAAAGAGTTTTAAGAGAGAGAATGATATGATGAGCAGGATTTCTAGCAAAATATGCACTTCAGAAGACCTGACCTGAACGAATTAATTTAATGCACCAGTTCAGTGTTAGAATCTGGAGGTACTTGCTTGTAAGCTTAAATGGGAAAACTCCTTGTCGGCGTCCTCGGCTTGGGAAAGAGGGTTTTTTTTCGAGTCGATGATTTGTTGCAGGGTCTTCTCAGGTCCGGATTGTGTTAGGTGAAAACCAATCCCGTTTGAGGGTGCTGGAAAAATGAAAGGAAGTCTCTTTGAAAAATTGGCAGAGAGTACCATTTAGACATGATTTCTATTAAATGGAATATGATGCATTTTACACAGATTTCATTCAAGCCATGATTTAGACATAAATTAGAGATTTAAATGCATTACAAACATGAAAAACTTTCATTCAACCATTCAAAAGTTATCACATTTACATGAATTGTGGGTGTTCTAAATCATAATTGGTCACAAGTAGCATGTAAAGACATTATATAAAATGTATGCAGTTGAAAGATGTTTGATAAGTCCGTTTCAAATAGTTTGGAACAATTCGATGCAGTTTTAGTAGTAGAAAGAGTCTCTGTGGGTTTTTCTGTAAAGTTAGGTCTCTCAGAGAAACAGGTTTTTTTATCTGGGGATCAAAGACTCTTTATCTTCTTTTCAACCGTTTGGTTTGTCACCTCTCCTTCAGTCAGGAACCATGGGTGCCATAAAAGTACCTAGCAGGGTTATTTTCAGTAGACGGACTGGAGCCGAAAATTAGATTCTCTGAGAACTAAACTCAACCATGGGTTTCTGGAATTATGTTTTGAAAGAATGATTCATTTGTCTGGTTCGTCCACGGTTCCTAGATAATAATAATGTGCAATTGTTGAACAAAAACAAGCTGTTTAGATCTCCTTTCTCTGCTCAGCCTCCATGACAGTGACCATGTGCCCCAGAAGTCCCAGCTTCAAAATATTCCAGCAGGCCCTGGTTACTGTTGCATCATAAGAGAACAGAAACAAATTAAAATGCACAATTTACTGTAAACTAGTGTCATAACACAATGGTTCCCTATGTGTTTTTAATTTATTTGAATGAGAGCCTGGCCAAAAATTATGTCTACACAATTTGGCATGCATCATCACTAATAAAATAATTGACTACAAATACAACTAAGCAGCATATTTATCTTTAACATAGTTTTTATAATATTTGAATAAAGGGTGAAGATGTCAATCTTACTTTTGGCCACTACTGTATTCAAATATAATTTTATTGGAAAATGTTCAAATTTGTGATGGGAGAAAAATTTTTTTTTTTTAAAGCTGTGAGATCTGACAAACACTTCCTGTTTAATTACCTGCTTTCAGTGGTTCAGAAAGCTCATAGCCTACTTCAAAGTGGGCTTTCCTTTGGCTGAATGTACGTTGTGATGTCACATGTCACCAAAATCTGCGGAAAATCTGCGACAATTTGGAAAAATTGCAAGCCCCTCCGAATTTTGCGGCATTTGCTTGATTTTGCGGTAAATTCTGCGATCGCAGAATCACGGAATCCTGGAGGGACTGTATAATAAATACTGCGATATAAAAAAAAAAACCCAAAAAAAAACAGATTTGGCAAATTTGATTTCATGGAGACTTTAAGGAACAGTAATTCTGTCTCGCTTCTCTCTAACTTATAGTGTTTCTGAGACTGATTAAACACAATGTGTGTGGAAACACCCATGAAAACTAAAAACTGGAAGCAGGAATGAGGCTCTTCAGGACCAGGAATGAGGAAACTGCTTTACAGACACGCCTGTTTTACACACGTCACTCAAACACAGAACCAGGAAACAGGAATCACCTGAGTTCAGAGAAACTGAAACTTAAGTGTAGTTGAGCTGTTATGTGTTTGTGTCTCTGTGTTCATGCAGTAAAATGGCAGAAGCCAGATTTTCTCAGGATGAGTTCATGTGTTCAGTGTGTCTGGATCTCCTGAAGGATCCAGTGGCCATTCCCTGTGGACACAGTTACTGTAAGACCTGCATTACAGACTGCTGGGATCAGGAGGATCAGAAGAGAGTCTACAGCTGCCCTCAGTGCAGACAGACCTTCAGTCCAAGACCTGCTTTAGCTAAAAACACCATTCTGGCTGAAATGGTGGAGAAACTGAAGAAGACTAAACTTCCTTCTGACTGTTACGCTGGAGCTGGAGATGTGCAGTGTGACGTCTGTACTGGAAGAAAACACAAAGCCGTCAAGTCCTGTCTGGTGTGTCTGAACTCTTACTGTCAGAATCACCTTGAACAACATGAGAGTTGGTTTAAAGGAAAGAGACACAATCTGACTGAAGCCACTGGACGACTGCAGGAGATGATCTGCCCGAAACACGACAAGATCCTTGAGGTTTTCTGCCGCACTGATCAGAAGTGTATATGTGTGCTGTGTATGGATGAACATAAAAACCACGACACTGTATCAACTGCAGCACAGAGGACAGAAAAACAGGTATGAACTTAAAGAGTCCCATTATGATCATTTACAGGTTCATCATTTTGTTTATGGGGTCTACTAGAATACATTTAAATTGTTTAATGACTGTTTACACACTCTGTCTGAACACTGTTTTAGTTTGTTTCTTTAAACCCACCTTCTGAAAATCACTAAGTCTGCTTAAAACCGCAGTCTGCTCTGATTGGTCATCCGGTCCCAGTCTGTTGTGATTGGTCTATGGCTTAGCTTTTGTGTCAAGAATGTTGTAACACGCTTTACCATAACCAGAGATGGGGAGGTGGAGGAATGCTGGAAGAATTGTCGCTGGGACGGCACAATGACTGCTGATTTTATACGCTTGTAATGATGATTGACAGGACTGAATGATTAGACTTCTAAATACAACCCCTATAAACCAGAAGTTCACATTCATCATTTACTCATGTTATTCCAAACTGGTATGACTTTCTTTTCTGAGGAACACAAAAGAAGGTATTTTAACCCTTTCAAGCATACATTTAAAGGTGCCCTCGAATGAAAAATTTAATTTATCTTGGCATAGTTGAATAACAAGAGTTCAGTACATGGAAAAGACATACAGTGAGTCTCAAACTCCATTGTTTCCTCCTTCTTATATAAATCTCATTTGTTTAAAAGACCTCAGAAGAACAGGCGAATCTCAACATAACACCGACTGTTACATAACAGTAGGGGTGTACGCCCCCAATATTTGCATATGCCAGCCCATGTTCCCAACATTATGAAAGGCATTACACAAGGGCAGCCAGTATAAACGTCTGGAGCTGCACATAGCTGAATCATCAGACTAGGTAAACAAGCAATAACAACAGCGAAAAATGGCAGATGGAGCAATAATAACTGACATGATCCATGATATCATGATATTTTTAGTGATATTTGTAAATTCTCTTTCTAAATGTTTCGTTAGCATGTTGCTAATGTACTGTTAAATGAGGTTAAAGTTACCATCGTTTATTACTGTATTCACGGAGACAAGAACCATCGCTATTTTCATTTTTAAACACTTGCAGTCTGTATAATTCAAAAACAACTTAATTCTTTATAAATCTTTCCAACAGTGTAGCATTAGCCGTTAGCCACGGAGCACAGCCTCAAATTCACTCAGAATCAGATGCAAACAATATAACAGTATACAATACTCACATAATCTGACGCATGCATGACAAACACTTTGTAAAGATCCATTTGAGGGTTATATTAGCTGTGTAAACTTTGTTAAGGCACTGTTTAAGACAAGCGCGAGCTCTGTGGGTGGAGAGCACGAGAATTTAAAGGGGCCGCAGCATAAATCGGCGCGTTTATAATGATGCCCCAAAATAGGCAGTTAAAAAAATTAATTAAAAAAAATCTATGGGGTATTTTGAGCTTAAACTTCACAGACACATTCAGGGGACACCTTAGACTTATATTACATCTTTTTAAAACATTTTCTAGGGCACCTTTAAAATATTCTAGCTGACCCATAGCTGAGTTTTTTTTAAGGCATCCGATATTTGAGAACATTTTCCCTTATTGTTTCTATGGTGACGCGTCATGCTTGTCACGTGACAGATGTATCGCTTTTATTTAGTTTTTTCCTTTTTTGTTTAAAATATTCACAAACTTGCTTACCATGTAATCAACTATCTGATATTCCACTTCTCAAATACGTGTGAGTGTGTTTTGTCATTTAAAAACCTTTATTAATGATCTTGATCTATAATGCGAGATGGGCGCTGCCATCTTTAGTTTGCGGCGCAGTTCAGAGAGTCCTGTCAGTCGGGTTTACAGCAGGTGAATTCATCAGTTTCTCCCGAAATACATCAAAGTGGCCGGTGTACTGGGAGAAGAATAGAGTAAACTTTATAGTTACTTAGGCCCACTATGTGTGTCTGATATGAATAAAAGACATCGGCAGATTATATTTCAATGTTTAGTTATTACAGCTTCCATAGACATCAGTGTGCATTTTACAAACTTTAAAGGGGCTCTATGTAAGTTTTTGACTTTACTAAAGCATAAAAATACCATAATATGTTTGCAGATATTTATTAAACATGCTCAATTCACATACCCATTTCTCTGAAAACCTTTGCTACAGCCAGTTATTTTACTTTGAAATTTGCGTTCCGTGTTGGAATTTCTGTTTTTGTTTCTGTCTGTGCAAGACTGTACATTGCCAATTTACCCAATAGTATTTCTCCACCCCAGGTTGCCAGTTGTCGAAAAACACATGCAGCGAATAACAGCCATGGAAGCCAGCAAAAAAGCTGGGTCAGAGATCGCAGATTCTACCCGACATAAAAAGCCTTCGCATCTATCTAAAAATCTCTATAAACGGGAGCATATTAAAACGCAATATCAACTCATCATAAATCAATAAATCAACTAATTATCTTAGAGTGTGTAAGCCACGTCGCCTTCCAATGTCGCTCCCGTCGTGTGTCTTCAAACTGGCAACCTGCGAGAGTGTCCATCCTGAGGAGGAGGGGGCGGGGCGAACAATATATTGAATTTGAACTGCAGTACCCATTTTAACCACTAGCTGTCATTCTTACATAGAGCCCCTTTAAATGCATTAATTTAATAGTGTATATGTATTTAAATGTCTGAAACCTAAAATGAGCATTATGTGGTTGAAAACACTGCATAGTTGTGATAAATGAGTCCGGCAGTTATGTGACGTCACTGAACGTTCTAAATCCCATACGTGAGACCGTACCACTCAAAAGGTTAAGGAATGTCTCATTTCTCCATTTATTGAAAGTCATTATTGTCCAAAAGTTCTTCAAAATCTTCAAAAAAGCACATTAAATGAAATCCATATAAATCCAAGGTAATCTAATGCTGTGTCCCAATTCACCTACTTACACTGTGCCCTAAAAGTATGTACTGGTTTTGTGAAGAAAGAAAAAAAATAAAACAGTAAAGACTTCTGAATGTGTAGCAGAAGAATTGGCAAGCTTTGGGACATACTATGTCATACAGTGCCCTCCACAATTATTGGCACCCATAGTAAATATGAACAAAGGTGGCAGTGAAAATAAATCTGCATTGTTTTTCCTTTTGATCTCAACTTCATAAAATTTACAAAAATCTAACCTTTTATTGAATTAAAAAATTGAAAATGGAGTGAAACTCACATTATGAAATAAATGTTTTTCTCCAAAACATGTTGGCCACAAATATTGGCACCCCTAGAAATTCTTATGAATAAAATATCTCTGAAGTATATTCCCATTCATATTTACAATTTTTTAGCACACCAGGGTGATCATGAACATGAAATTGTCCAGCCATGACTTCCTGTTTCACAGGAGTATAAACATGAGGAAACACAAAGGCCAAATTCCCTTAATCATTCATCACAATGAGAAAAAACAAAGAATATAGTTCTGATGTGCAGCAAAAGATTGTTGAGCTTCACAAAATAGAAAGTGGCTGTAAGAAAAAAGCTAAAGCATTAAAAATTTCCACTATCAGGGCAATAATTAAGAAGTTCCAATCAACTAAAGATGTTACAAATCTGCCTGAAAGAGGACGTGTGTCTAAATCGTCCTAATGCACGATGAGGAGGAAAATTTGAGTGGCCAAAGACTCTCCAAGGATCACAGCTGGAGAATTGCAGAGATTAGTTGAGTCTTGAGTCTCAGAAAGCCTAAAAAAATATCAAACAACACCTACATCTCCACAAGTTTTTCTGGAGGGTTTCAAGAAAAATCCTCCTCGTCATCCAGAAACAATCTCCAGCATACATCTTGTCAGACAAGACTGGAACTTCAAACGGGACCGGCTTCTATTGTCAGATGAATCAAAGAAAAGAGCTTTTTGGCAGCAAACTCACCAGATGGGTTTGGTGCACACATGGATAAAAAGTACCCCATGTCCACGGTTAAATCGGGGCAGTCGTGGCCTAATGGATAGAGAGTCGGACTTGTAACCCAAAGGTCATGGGTTCGAGTCTCAGGTCCGGCAGGGATTGTCGGTGAGGGGAGTGAATGTCCAGCGCTCTCCCCACCTTCAATACCACGACTGAGGTGAGACCCTTGAGCAAGGCACCGTACCCCCAACTGCTCCCCGGGCGCCGCAGCAATGGCTGCCCACTGCTCCGGGTGTGTGTTCACGGTGTGTGTGTTCACTGCTGTGTGTGTGCACTTGGATGGGTTAAATGCAGAGCACAAATTCCGAGTATGGGTCACCATACTTGGTCACATGTCACTTCACTTTCACTTTCACTTTTTCACTTTCACTTTCACTTTTTCACTAAATATACTGCCGGATCTTTAATGTTGTGGGCCTATTTTTGTGCTGGAGGTCCTGGACATCTTGTTCAGATACATAGTATCATGGATTCTATCAAATACCAACAGATAAAAATCTAAACCTGACCTTCTGCTAGAAATCCAATAATGGGCCGTGGTTGGATCTTCCATCAGGACAATGATCCAAAACAAACATCAAAAGCAACACAAAAATGTGTCACTGAGCACAAAATGAAGCTTCTGCCATGGTCGTCCCAGTTCCCTGACCTGAACCCTAAAGAGAATGAGTGGAGTGAACTGAAGAGAAGAAGCACCAACATGGATCTGGAA
This sequence comes from Anabarilius grahami, assembly GCA_003731715.1. Classification (NCBI taxonomy): domain Eukaryota; kingdom Metazoa; phylum Chordata; class Actinopteri; order Cypriniformes; family Xenocyprididae; genus Anabarilius; species Anabarilius grahami. The sequence continues at coordinate 64,231 of RJVU01042597.1, forward strand.
TCTGAAGGATCTGGAGAGATTCTGCATGAAGGAATGGTCTCTGATCTCTTGTCAGGTGTTCTCCAAACTCATCAGGCATTATAGGTGAAGACACAGAGCTGTTATCTTGAGAAAAGGACGTTGCAATAATTGGGTGCCAATAATGTTTTGGAGAAAAACATTTATTTCATGAGCTTTTCCAACCATTTTCCATTGTTTTACTTTGATGAAAGGTTAGAATATTGTGAATTTTTGTAATGAAAGATCAAAAGGATACATATTTACTAAGGGTGCCAATATTTGTGAAGGGCACTACGTACGCCTTTAATGGACATCTCCTTCACTTAGTTACACAAATCCTGTCACAGTTTAAACTGTCCTTTCAATCATCTTGTTACACTTAACATTCTCCATATTCAATTTAATTTAATTTCCTACTGTTTCAGGGAGAAATGTAGTAGCAGGTTGATCTGCCAGCAGTGGGTCTTCACGAGTTTTCATTACAAAAGTTCACAATGCTGTTGCAGATGAAAAATAATGTGGATAACATTGAATAAAGATCTTTTTGTCAGGTTATATACTGATTATTACTCTCTCAAACATATTTATCTAAACCTTTCTACTTAACCATCGGACTCGTCCATCCACCATGTTTGTAGTTTTTTAACACTTTTTATTCATGTTTTTTAGTTATAATCAAATCCACATCCATCACTCAGTGTGTTGTGGTCAATATTATCCGTTAAGAGTGTGCACCGATCTTCACTTCAGACTCTAAACAGTAATAGTAGATCATCCGGGTATCCTTGGAATAATCATATTATGATTTGAGACACAGTAATTCTAATTTTGAATATTATTTAGGACCATAGTATGCAAATTGAGACATAAATCTTAAGTGATAGGAAAAATCTAATATGTTCGCATGTTTAGACATGTAACATGCATGAGCCAATGAGGTTTGATGTTATTGACGTGTCACTATATTTGATTTGGGCTCTAGAAACAGAGACATTCTTCAGAATATCTTCCTTTGTGTTCTGCAAGAGAAAGTCATACAAGTTTGTAAGACATGAGGATGAGTAAACAATGAAAAAATTTACATTTCTGGGTGAACTATCCCTATAAAACTAGATTTTGATGAAATAATGCTGACACTTATGAGTGAACCTATAACCTTATCATGAAAGATCTTTAACCCTCAATCTCAGCACTTCACTGATACTGGATTCATATTTGTTGACCTGATGATTTATGTGATGTTTCTCCTGTCATTGGTTTGTCATTTAGCACCAGCTGAAGGAGACGCAGAGATCGTTACAGCAGAAGATCCAGCAGAGAGAGAAAGATCTTCAGCAACTGAGAGAGGCTGTGGAGTCTCATAAGGTGAGTCTGGAGAAGAAGAGAAGTTTGAGAAGTCTCAGTCAGACTCACTGAAGCCACTGTGTGATTGTGATGTGTGTCCTAACAGCGCTCTGCACAGACAGCAGTGAAGGACAGTGAGAGGATCTTCACTGAGCTCATCCGCTCCATTCAGAGAAGCCACTCTGAGGCCACACAGCGGATCAGAGATCAGGAAAAGACTGCAGTGAGTCGAGCTGAAGGACGACTGGAGCGACTGGAGCAGGAGATCAATGATCTGAGGAGGAGAGACGCTGAGCTGGAGCAGCTTTCACACACACAGGATCACATCCATTTCCTGCAGGTAACAGAGATCTAGAAGAACAGGATCATAGTGGACTTGAGCAAGAGACTCACAGAGAAACATTTCATGAGAGCAGAATGAGCCGTTGACTGAAGTGTTGATCTGTGTGTTCGGTTATTATATAATCATCAGTCAGACTCTCATCTGATCTTCTTCTTTTGAAAGAGACGCACTTACTAATGCAGTTCAGCTCTGGAAATCTGTAGGAAACATTTTTCTGAAAGATATATTGAGTTTCCAGATGACAACATTTAAAAACTTCACTAATAACTTAAATATTTAGTCCTCAAACAGGAAGTGAGGCTGTATATTAGCGATGCTTTAGTGTATTTAAACAACAAAACCTGACCTTGGGATCGTGTCCTAAGAGTCCTTGTGAGTTTCAGAGCCACTAACTGCTCATAAATTATAAATAATGGTAATCTACTCGTTGATTTTGAGCTGCTTTTCCTGATCAAATCTACTCAACCCTGTCATGTGACTCCATTGATGCTCTTGATCTGTTACATTTATGTTATTGGCAGATGTTTGATCATCAAGTGTTTTCCTAGAAAGTTCACATATAGTGTAAGTGTCAAATGCTAGAACTTACAGCTCTATCATGATATAATGAATATGAGAAGAATGAATCTGATGCTGTGAAAGTGCTGGATTGAGGAGAGTTACTAAAGATCAACAAGAGCTGCTCAAATCTGACAGTAGTGCAGGTTATTGGCTGAAGTGTGGAGGTGATGAGCTTTGATTTCTGTTTTCTGTAGAGTTTCCAGTCTCTCTCAGCTCCTCCTGAATCTACAGACATAAATGACGATCCCTTCAGTTCTCTCTTCTCTTTTGATGGTGTGAGAGAATCTGTCCGTCAGCTGAGAGACAAACTGGAGGATTTCTGCAAAGAGGAGCTGAAGAAGATCTCTGACAGAGGTAAAGTCCTGGAGATTCATCTGCTCTCAGAAATAATCCTCCATCATCTCATATCATGTAGAAGATCATATTAGAAATGTCTTAGGAACGGATGCAGGGATCATTTTCTCTTGACATGATAATCACACTCTTCATGTCTGTTGATTTCCACAGTCACTTTCACCAACATTGTTCCCAGAACCAGGAACGACTTCCTAAAGCGTAAGTCACTAAGAAACTCACTGAGTTTGTTCATGATCTTCCTGTAGAAGGAGAAAGGAAACATGACAGAAGAGTTTCATGAGTTTTCATGTAAATTAGTGTTTCTTAACGGGGCGTTCAGAGAACGTCAGCGGTCACTGGAATCAATATCTTCAAAAGGTGTTCAGGAGTTCTTGGAGGCGTTTAAGCACAGAAATGCCAAAGATTTACAAGATGAAACTTGTAATTTCTTGCAAAATACATTTTGGTAACACTTAAAGCCCTTATGTATAATGCATTATAAAGGTATTTATAATGTTTATTATACATTACTTATGAAAAAATATAATTATAAACAAATTTAAAATGCATTATAATATTTGCAGATTCTGAAATTGGTCGTTTGTCATGCGTTTTAATGCATTATACTTTCTAAAAGTCAACAATGAAATCCAGCTAATTGAGTAATCCATATAAAGAACAGACCCAGAAGAGACGGTGTATCATTTCCATCATTACGACTGTTTACTTCAGTGTTTCTGTCAGCTTTCTGTAGTGCAGCTGCAAAACTTCCAGTGAAAAAAGAAACTTAGTTTAGCATTCAGACACAATATGTTTCCAATGTTTTTTCTTGTTTTCCATTGGAAAAAATTATTATGAATGCTCCTTTGCTGATTGGCAGCAGTTTGTGATAATCTACGTAATTAAGATTTCAGTGCCAAATTTTTAAAGCTTTGGTCCTTGGGAAACTAATGATAATATTTAAACTATCCGGTCAAATCTGTTATGTGGCATTCAGTGACATTCATATATAATATAAAATTCATGATATATAGGTTAATAATAGTAATCACACAAAATTAAATAAGTCTATTTGATCAGTAAAAATATAGTAAAAACAGTAAAACAATAATATTGTGAAATATCTATGATTTTAATGAACCATTTTCTTGGGTTGGGTAAAGGACCTAGATGATGGATAATGATGATTTGCACAGGATATCAGACAGATTGATAATTCCTGATTCTGGTGTGTTTTATCTCCATCAGATTCCCATCAGCTCAATCTGGATCTGAACACAGTGAATAAACGCCTCCGTCTGTCTGAGAGGAACAGAGTGATTACTGGCACTGGCACAGTCCAGCCGTATCCTGATCATCCAGACAGATTTGATCACTGGCGTCAGGTGTTGTGTAGAGAGAGTGTGTGTGGACGCTGTTACTGGGAGATTGAGAGGAGTGGACGTGTGTTTATATCGGTGTCATATAAGAGCATCAACAGGAAGGGAGAGGGTAATGAGTGTTTGTTTGGATCTAATGATCAATCCTGGAGTTTGTTCTGCTCTTCCTCCAGTTACTCATTCAATCACAATAACATAGAGAATAAACTCCCTGTAAAGTCCATCAGCAGTAGGATAGGAGTGTATGTGGATCACAGTGCAGGAACTCTGTCCTTCTACAGCATCTCTGGAGACACAATGAGCCTCATCCACACAGTCCAGACCACATTCACTCAACCGCTCTATCCTGGGTTTTATGTTTATAAAGGATCATCAGTGAAACTGTGTTGATGAATCAGAATAGACTGTAGAGAGATTCTACCCATAATGCTTTGAGCTCATGATGAATCAGTAACAGTGAGATGTTTTAGAGTCTCTTATTTCCTCTTCATTACATTAATACTACAGCTGAACTTCTGTCAGTGAAATAACGTGAAGAATAAAAGTGTGTAATGAATCCTTATATAGACAGTGAGATCAGTGTGTGTGTGTGTGTGTGTGTAGCCCATTTTAGCTGTTACGAGCCCCTGCTCTTTCTCGTTTTCCCTTTTCTTTCAGGAAACCCATTTTAAATTAAAAATAAAAACATGAGGCACAACTGTCTAAAGATTTCAAAGTGTAAAATTTTAAACAAATATGAGTATGGTGTTAAAATTAATTATATAACTGGTGTTACCTGTTTATAGATAAAATGTATTCAAAGCTATTCATTTAGTTATTTTGCATAAAATAGCACTAAGATTGCATGATTCTTACGTTTCTTTCTCATTGTTAATCCTCCTTTGGGCAGATATGGCTAAATTAAAGGTATGTGGCTAAATTCAGTGCAGCGTATTTTACAGACAGTTTTAAAATGTTTTCTATGATCGTTTTACTGACTGCTTTCACTAAGTGTCAATGATGGCCTTTTATTGTACACCAAATGTAAAAATTTAGTCTCATCTTCTTAATTATAGTTGAAGAATAAGGATCTTTGGTCTTATGTATACGTCACTAGTGACTCTTTGTGTCACTGGTGTTACTGTTTTTTTTTGTCTGTCACATTAAATAAAATGTCATGTGACATGATGATAATTTTACATTCATTGAATTCTGCTACGCTCAAGAATTAAGATTTAAAGAATTGCATCATTACTTGTTTATAACTGTTTTCCAAATATTTTCATTGTTATAGCAAATACATGGTTGCGAAATTGAATTAACATTCAAATCACACTTTTAACTAACCTAATTAACACAATCTTCTTATTTTTTGCATTATATTCTGCAACTCTGACTGCATGTGCTGAAAAAATTGAGAAATAATATTTCATAACGTTTAAATTGCCAGAGAAGTAGGGTAACACCAGTGACCAAAAAATGGTACATGCGGTCTTTAAATAAATGCACAAATAAATAAAAAATCATTAAAATGTCATTTGTGTGCATTCATAAATTCAAAGTGTAATATAATAATGTAGTTTAAATGTTAGAAAAATAAATACATTTTAAGACATTTTGTCATACCAAAAGTGGACGTTTCTGACCCGAATACAGCCATGTCATGTAATTAATTAAAGAGTATAAAGTATGTTAAATATTTTATGTTTTAAACTGGTATATGATAAATTGAGCTCCCTCTTACGTAAGTTATTTTGAAGTGACGGTTGAAACGGTTTATTTTCAAATCTTCAGCTTTCAGAGACGATCATAGAGTATCGTGTAGTTCAGCAGTTGATCGCTCAGATCTTTGGAAATATGGCGTTATTTTTAGTATTTGTACTATTTTATATCTATTTACTTTTTATGTCATTTTTTAAATGTATTTTATCCTTACTGACTGACTGATTTGATACAGACTGACTCAACTCGACGCGCTAAATCGTTCGGCGTTTTCTTTGTAATGATTTACTGAGGAAAAACATACAACTCTCATACTGAGGACAGCGGGAAACACCTGGATATATCAGTCGGAATCAGAAATAGATGAAACGGAAAAGCAACGACGTCGTCGGTGAGAGAATATCTCATTTCAACTGAATGATTTTTGGTCTCTTTTGGTTTTAAAATGTCGGTCACGACGCCTTTTGTTTGCCGTTTTTGTTCCGGCAATTATTCATTTACAAACTACCTGTATTTTTATGAGTGTGTAGATATTAATAGCATTATTAACTACAAGTAGCCTAAACTCAAGTCATTGTGATTTTAAATCAAAACAATAATCCTGTCAGTTGCACTGAAGCGCTGACGACATCGGAACGCGTTCTATTCGTGACGTCACAGCGCGGGAGGCTTTAAAGGAGCAGCTCTCGCTGAAAATCTCGCATTTGACTCGTTGCCTTTAGTGTATATGCGATTGAGTGTCGATATACGATTATTTGCATCAGTCTTCAGCTGTGATCAGTGTGCAATTTTGAATGCTAAGTGTACGATTCCCTGTCAGATTGTGAATCTGCATTTTTCTATTCAAGTGTACTATATTCATCTCGATCTGTGTTCAGATCTGTATATTAGTACAGTTGAATTGCACATCATAGCTTTCTGATCTGTCTGTGTGCGGTTTCGGATCATAAAATTGTACTTGGTTGTAAGATTTTGGATCAGCGTACCATTACGGATCAGAAAATGTATAGCAATACATTTTGCGTGCTCAGGCTCCCGACGTGTGTCAGTCCTGATCTGACCGCCGCAGACAGGCCAAGACTGCAGCCACAACCTCCGCCGAAAAGGAGCCCAAAAGGCATTGCAGTGATGATGGTAAGAAGCTTATCAATGTGTTTATTCAACCATCATCAGTCGTTATTAATATTAAGCCTGCATTCATATGTTGAAAGTATTGAGTGTTTTATTCTTATTTATCATCAACAGGAGCTCACTCGCCAGAACAGTATTCGTGTCTCCAGCCGTTCGCAGTCTGTCCAGCTTCCTCCTGTCTTTGGCACTTCCTATGTTAGAGGTGAGCAATCTAAATTCAAAACATAACGAGTATAAAGTAAGCACAAGATCCTTCATGAGAACCATATTAACATGAAATAAATGTGACGTGTTGTTTTTTTTTATGCAGGACTGTGTCCAAATCCACCCGCTCAGGAAAAGACGACGCCTTCAGTTCAATGCCATCAATCATTTGGCAAGGCAGAGAAGGTAACCGAGCAGCACATTGAGCTTCAAGTAGCCAAAGGCCGCAGATACGACTTCATAGAGGCTCGGAGGACAGAAGTGCGTCTGCGTCATGAGCGTGAAAAGGTGGAAATGGAGGAAGCTCTCGCTCTACAGAGAGCCAAGCTGGAACAGGACGTCCATCATGCGCGCCAGAAACATGCCCAGTTTCTGGAAGAGAAGAGGAGGAGGATCCAGGAGCAAGAGATGGTTTGCCGTTTCAACCAACACCACAACGCTCGAGCGAGGGCCGTACACCGATACAACGACTGGAAACAAGGTAAACAGCAATAGATGCATGAATGCTTTTAGTTGAACTCAGTTTAACATGGTACATGAGTTAGTTTGAACACTTGTGTAGCTTCAAAAGCAGATTTACTGTACTATAGTTTAGAATAGTATTATAATATTCACCTGAAGATGTCTGCAAAGATTAAATGTTATTGGGATCTGCTCCTCTTTTCAAAATCCAGAACATTACAGAACAGATATCTAAAAATACTCTTCTAATACACAAACACCCACATGTCAAGAGAAACTAGTATTAAAGCCACAGTCTAACTTTACATGAATAATTCCACATTAACTGAGCCATCATTACTCTCATTAAAATAGAATGATGGCATGTTTTAGCAGAAGAAAACACTGATGCTTACAGATTATTCATGTGTTCTACAGCAAATGGAGTCGAGTAAAATTGCTCCAGTACGCTCAAGTTGTACGACCCCCTCAAGCAGTTGGAAATGGTGAATAATGAATGATAAGAGGGCTCCTTCTCATCATGGCGGACGGCCTCAGGCTCCTCCACTCGCTCACGGACGGCAGCCGCCCCTCCACAACCCAGGCAGCTGGCAGCGAGTTCGTCCGTTCCCCTGGCGAGTTAATCCAGCCCTCAAGCATCCACTGCGGCAGAGTCTGCTCAGACGTGCTCGCTGGCACTGCGGATTTCCCACAGTTGCGTTCCTCCTTTCTTCTGTTTAAAGTTCACAGAAGAAGGAGGTGGGAAACCAGCGAAACACGTTCAACACAATGCTTTAATCATAAAATCCAAGCCTGGTCCTCTCTCATAAAAGGCCAAATTAACCAGATAAAATGCTCTTGCAAATAATATTGGTCAAGACCGAGCATGAGCTGATTGCCTTAAGCTTTTTATAAGTGGTGGGGCTAGTAAACTAAACCAACGGCTTGGAGCAGGAAACATTTATTAAAAACATTTATTATTAAATAATAACATTATAACATCATTTACATCATAAAAAAAAAATAAAAACATTTAAAAATTGCATTGTCATTTTTCATTATGTATTTTAAAACTACACACATAATTCATTCTTAAAATGAAACATGGAGTAATGATAAAAGATTGAATTCATGACTGTACACATTACTATCTAAAACATTAAATTCTACGAATCAGAAAGGTGTTTTATCATACATTTGCAATAGGGACTAACAATGAGTTTTTCAACCCACTCTTTTTCAGCGATCATTTTCCAGGACTTTTTCCAAGACAAGGATCACGCCCTAAAGTAATATATTGCTCTCTAAGTCTTTAAAAGGCATACAGTTTATTGCCATGACTTAACTATAAAATCAGTTTTTAATATGAGCTCTTAATCATACATTATGACAATGGAAGCTTGTTTCATCCACAGAATTAAAAAAAAAGTCGCAATTACCTTTTTTGTATCTCACTATTCTGACTTTTTTTTCTCGCAATTGCGAGTTTATATCACAGTTATGCAATTTATAATTCTGACTTTATAACACAATTGCGAGTTTATATCACAATTATGTAAGCTCTGAATTTTTTTGAATTCTGAGATAAAAAGTTGCAATTACCTTTTTTATTTTTTATTCAGCAGCAGACACTTCCATAGTTTATTGCCATGAACTATAAAATTAGTTTTTAATATGAGCTCTTAATCATACATTATGACAAATTGTTCTTGTTACCATTGTCCATATCATAGCCAAAAATATTAGAAACTATTTTAATGTTTTGTTTAACTATGTGAAAATAAATATATTAGTCAAAGACAAAGTTGATGAACAACAAAGAAACCCATAACNTAAAAAAAAAAAGTCGCAATTACCTTTTTTGTATCTCACTATTCTGACTTATTTTTCTCGCAATTGCGAGTTTATATCACAGTTATGCAATTTATAATTCTGACTTTATAACACAATTGCGAGTTTATATCACAATTATGTAAGCTCTGAATTTTTTAGAATTCTGAGATAAAAAGTTGCAATTACCTTTTTTATTTTTTATTCAGCAGCAGACACTTCCATAGTTTATTGCCATGAACTATAAAATTAGTTTTTAATATGAGCTCTTAATCATACATTATGACAAATTGTTCTTGTTACCATTGTCCATATCATAGCCAAAAATATTAGAAACTATTTTAATGTTTTGTTTAACTATGTGAAAATAAATATATTAGTCAAAGACAAAGTTGATGAACAACAAAGAAACCCATAACACGTAATAGAGTATGTGGCAGGTCTATTAGTTATTTCTGTCCCGTCCAATGCTGGTTATCACCACGTCAATCAATATAATTTTGGATTCAATCCTGCATTTAAATAAATTAGTCATTTCCAAAACTTTGCAGTGTGTATACTTAGCAGCATGAAAAACGTTCAAATTGCGAATGCAGCTGTCAATAACTTCAGCGCGAACTCACAAAGTTCTGCACTGTTGTGAAAACTCCTGTTATAATCAATGAAGCTAGCTACACTGCACAATTAATCTCTTACTAACCTTATATCGCATCAAAATTATTAGTTAGCAAGTTACTGAATTAGGTAGCTACTTACTAATTAACATTTTCTGCATACATTTGAGCAGTTAATTGCTAACTGCTGCAAGTAGCAACACAAGACTAACATATCATCATGTGGTCCTGAGAAACATGTAAATGTATCAGCATCATGTGCTCTTGTAAAAAGATTTTAGTTTAGCTAAAACACTTTGGTCCTGACATTGAACCACACAACCTTTTTCTGAGAAAAATTTAATGTGAAGAACTTGACTTCTTGAGTTTTTCTTCCAAATTTTTTTTTTCTCTCATGCTGTCTACTTGCGAGGTCCTGAGTAGTCTTAATTTTACCATTTTCTTTACGTTACCTGAAAAAGAAAAAAAAATTATGAAAGGTGAAATGCAGTAAGCACTGACATAAATACAAACTTTGGACTATGATCACAATTTTTTGCACACAATTTTTCATTTAGGAATGGTAGGTGTGTGTGTGTGTGTTTGTGTGTGCATGCGTGTGTGAGTGTAAGCGTGATGTGTGTGAAAGAGAGTGTGTGTATCTACAATATAGTGTATACTGTACAATTATGTCAGCCTTCACATTTGCATGTCAGCATCTGTGTGTGTACTTATGTTTCTGAGCGCGTGCGTGTGTCTGTGTGGGAATGAGTGCAAGTGTTGGTCAAAACAATTAATCCGAGTTATATTTTCTCCCTATTATCACCCTGTCCCCTGACCTTTCTCTCTCCTTTCTTCTGTACTCCTCAAGTAACACTGGATTACTGTATATTTTTTTCCCTATGCTTGAATCATAGTCTAGCAGATTTTTTTTTAATTCAAGTTAATTTAACATTTTAAAATTTGCATCAATTAATATTTGCATCAATTAATATTTTGTCAGAACTTCTAGTTCATGTTATTTTGTTTAGTTGTCATTCAGAATCGTGTATAATATATATATACACACATACACATATTTTTTTTTTTTTAAGTTTTATATTTTATAAAAACTTTTATAAAAGTTTACACTAATTATCAATACTTTATTGCCCAGTCCTAATAGAAACATTGTTAACTGAAAATTACAATTGAATTAAAAACACTCTCAAACCTGTGGGGTGAATAAAGCCACAGCTCCACAAGCTTCAGCCATGACAATACTGATAATACAGCACAGTCTTTCATAGCTTAATGTGTAAAAATAACAATTATAATTACAAAACAAAGGAAAAGCATCAAAGATTCATTATCACTTATCCTAAATGTGTTTTTTTGCAGCTCAGGTCGTAGAGCAAGGACTAGTGGTGGAGGAAATCAAGGTCGTTGACCTCTCCGAAGCCAATGGTGAAGTCGTGATGATCACTGAAGACTAAACTGAATTCACAGCTCCTGCTGAGCTTCTTGAGCAAAGTGTAGAAGAGCTCATTTAGAGTTTTGCACAAGATCTATTGAAAAAATAATTTGTTAAAAATAGTGAAATGTTAATGAAATGTGTAACTGATATTTCTTTTTGTTAGCATCTGTGGTTTAATTCAATAACATACTTATACGATAAGTAAATGTATAGTTTATACAGATAGATAGTAATATGGTTACATTTGTTTATGTTTTAAAGTTAGTATTTATTTACAATAACTATCTTGAGACAACTCTGTTCCTCATGATTTTGGTAATTTTGTGATCTTTTATTTTGTTAATTATTTTGGTGGTAACAATGTGAATAAAACATTTTGAATTTGTGTGTGTACCCTAATATTAATAATTATAATGTTATTAACAATTTGAATATTCCTATAATGACCTTTTTTGCTTTTCTTGGCCATGTTTACTTCACACACACATCAAAAGCAAACTTACAGCTATCATGAATTACACGATTTAGTTTTAAACTACTGTCACTATTATGATTTTATGAGATGATGCTGTATATGAGGTAAGTTTTGCTATCAGGACTACCCTTCTCTACCTCTATCCATTTATTACTGTTTGTTTATTCATTGGTATATTCTACGATGATATCGTAACATCCTCACAAACTTATCCAAAACACGAGCATCTATTATATAACACTCACAGTACATTAATTTCGTACATTAATACGATGTTATAGCGATCAGTGAGCTGAACACATACACGGTTTGTTTTCGCGCCAATAATAACGGACTCGCGCGTGCCCAATATACAACTCCTGTATGTCTCTGTAATCTTCATTACCTTCATTACAGTCGTCATCCATCAAGAAACTTTATTAGCGACATGTTTTCTTCATCCAGCTGAGAGAAGCAGTTATCCCGTGTTTATGAAGCGGTTGGGTGTTTCTCTAACTAACGTTAGCATGTGATGACGAACATGGAAGAATCGACGTCACGTCATTACGTCTGACAACGCCCACAAAACATTTGTCATCCAATCAAATCATTTAACCAATACTGAACTACGCAAAACTTAGTTTAAAACATGAATGAAAGTTATTCATGTTTAAATTGTTTAAATTAAATAAATATTGAAATAAATGAAATTGTGTGATTTCTTTTTTCTTTTAAGCCCCATTTTACCTCCCCCACCACACATAGTTAAAGGTGCTAAAGAGGATGTTTTGTTTTATACATTTTTGCAATATTACTTGAAACTGTCTTTACTAACTGATAAAAGACTATTTATTAGGTGCACTGAAAGGAATAATGTACATCATCTGTGCACGAGGTAGGACCTTAAAAACATCAGCCAATCGTTTAAGCGATCATCTCGTAAACGATTGGCCCTCTGGCTTGTCAATCACTGCCATGACGTTCCTTGTGAGAGACGTGCGTGGCTGCGCGCTCCAGTAACTTTCCACACTCCACAGGCGCCGCATGCAATGTTTTTGTCAGGAGACAGGAGTAACCACTGCAGATTATGAGTTACCTGCGGTGAGTCCGACATAATGAATCCACTAACACGACACAGCGAATGCCGGTGGTAAACAAACACTCGTGTTCCAATACTTCTGCACGAGATTTGGTAGGCGTTCCCTCGAAATGAGCTGTGAAGGAGGGGGGTTGTTCTTACGCATGCACTCATTTCAAAAACTCACTAACAGTCTTTGGTTTCTCAGTCGACGAAAAGATCCTCTGTAACACCTTTAAGTACTGAGGAATATTAAGTAACTACATGTACTTACTATAGGGGTAAGATTAGGGTTTGGTTTGGTTTAGTAACAATGCATAATTTACTGTTATTACTATAGCAACTACATGTAACATTTGTAACAATGACACTGTAAAATAAAGTGTTACCCAAAGAATTAAGACACTTAAAGCACTCTCACCTTTGATTTTCAGCTGATCCATCATATAGCTGAAGAAGGCCTGCTGCCTTTCATTCAGCTTCTCATGGGCCAAAACAGCTCCATGATCTTGTCCAGGTCTTCAGTTCAGGTCTGTTTTTAGGCTCTGTTTACGGCTTTCATTTTTTGAACAATAAAAATGTGTCATGTTGTGACTCTGGATGTGGAGACGTCTCCCCTAATTTTATTGTTCATTTCTATTTTTCCCCTAGACTATGACATTTTGAACGTAACTATGAAGCCACTGGCCTTTCTAAAATATACCGTCATTGTCTGTTCTGAGAGACATAATTTCTGTTGACTAAACTCCAATGAAATTTGTTAATGTCTCTGCTTTTTTTGTTATTTTATTGTTCATGTACTTGGGTGCGGTTCAGCCGAGTGGTGTTCCACACATGCTTTTTGTCTCCCTGAAGAGAAGGGATTTTCTGAACACTGAATGTCTGGTTAGTGAATAGCGTATTTCTACCTCATAAATATCAGGTGCTTTATTGACATGCGGTTCCTCCTAGAATTCCTTCGGACATCCACTCTCTGCCAAAACATTGGGAATACCTTTGCCTAGAGCAGGGATGGACAACTCCGGTCCTGGAGGGCCAGTGTCCTGCAGAGTTTATCTCCATCCCTGATAAAAACTCACTTGCCTATAACTTTCTACTAATCCTAAAGACCTTGATTAGCTGGTTCAGGTGTGTTTGATTAGGGTTGGAGTTAAACTCTGCTGGACACTGGCCCTCCAGGACCGGAGTTGTCCATCCCTGGCCTAGAACATTGGTTCTCAAACTTTTAAGTCCTAAAACCCCCTAAACTAACATTGACAAGAACTTGTGGCCCCCAATGTGCTACTTTTCCATTGTTTTTCTATGTAAACATGCGCTAGACCAGGGGTGTCCAAACTCGGTCCTGGAGAGCCACTGTCCTGCAGAGTTTAGCTCCAACTTGCCTTAAAGGTGCCCTAGAATTTTTTTTTAAAAGATGTAATATAAGTCTAAGGTGTCCCCTGAATGTGTCTGTGAAGTTTCAGCTCTAAATACCCCATCGATTTTTTTTTATTAATTTTTTTAACTGCCTATTTTGGGGCATTATTATAAATGAGCCGATTCAGGGTGTGTGGCCCTTTAAATCTCGTGCTCCACGCCCACAGAGCTCGCGCTTGCCTTAAACAACATAAAAAAAGTTCAAACAGCTAATATAACCCTCAAAATGGATCTTTACAAAGTGTTCGTCATGCAGCATGTCTAATCGCGTAAGTACAGTGTTTGTTTACATTGATTCTGAATGAGTTTGAGGCTGTGCTCCATGGCTAACGGCTAATGCTACACTGTTGGAGAGATTTATAAAGAATGAAGTTGTGTTTATGCATTATACAGACTGCAAGTGTTTAAAAATGAAAATAGTGACGGCTCTTGTCTCCGTGAATACAGTAAAAAAACGATGGTAACTTTAACCACATTTAACAGTACATTAGCAACACGCTAAAAAACATTTAGAAAGAGAATTTACAAATATCACTAAAAATATCATGTTATCATGAATCATGTCAGTTATTATTGCTCCATCTGCCATTTTTCGCTGTTGTTCTTGCTTGCAGACGTTCAGACGTTCTGCCCTTGTCTAATGCCTTTCATAATGTTGGGAACATGGGCTGGCATATGCAAATATTGGGGGCGTACACCCCGACTGTTACGTAACAGTCGGTGTTATGTTGAGATTCGCCTGTTCTTCGGAGATCTTTTAAACAAATGAGATTTATATAAGAAGGAGGAAACAATGGAGTTTGAGACTCACTGTATGTCTTTTCCATGTACTGAACTCTTGTTATTTAACTATGCCGAGGTAAATTCAATTTTTGAATCTAGGGCACCTTTACACACCTGCCTGGAAGTTTGGACATGGAAGACTGGTAGTGTCTTACGTTTTTAGATGCAAAGACATGTTCTGTGTGAATGAGCCCTAACTATGTTACATTCACTTCCACTATATTTACTGTATATAAAATTAATTTAGGCTTACTTTTCAGTGGGATGGGTGCACTTGTTTTTCGGAAACACAAAAGCTTAATCTGTGGCCTGATGGTGGATACGGTTACTCACAGATCACCCTCAATGTAACATCATTTCATGTATGTAACAACTGAATATATATCTAATGAATATCAGCAACTGTGAAGAATTAAGGCAGGAACACACCAAGCCGACGGTCGGCCGACTAAGTTTTCTCAGTGTGTTCCACACCGTTGGCTGAAGTTGGTTTTTTGGTCGATTCAACATGCTGAATTAGCGTCGGATTGGTGTTGGAGCTCATCGGTCTGATGATTCTGATTGGCTGTTTAGCTACTGCCACCTGCTGGTATGGAAAAGCATTTCATCTCACGCAGGTGCAGAATGGACATGCTACTTGGCCATCGGCTGTCAAGCGTCGGTTTGGTGTGTCAGGGCAACTTTGGACATGTATCATGATTCGATACACTGATTCATAACGCTCCAAAGCTTCCTGAAGCAGTGTTTTGAAATCGGCCATCACTTTATAAGTCGTTATTTTGGGGGTTTTTGTTGCACCAAAAATATTCTCGTCGCTTTATAATATTAATATTGTACGACTGTACTCACATGAACTGGTTTAAATATGTTTTTAGTACCTTTATGGATCTTGAGAGAGGAAATGTCATTGCTCCCTATGCAGGCCTCACTGAGCCATCGGATTTCAACTAAAATATCTTAATTTGTGTTCTGAAGATTAACGAAGGTCTTACGGGTGTGGAACGGCATGAGGGTGAGTAATTAATGACATAATTTTCATTTTTGGGTGAACTAACCCTTTAAAGTTAACAGCGTCAAAAAATCATTTTTTTGAGTGTGAACCTCTAACATAATAAACTCTGCCAATGAAAGAAATAAAGTTGCTCCTTTTGTAACAGTTGTGGTTTGTATACTATGATATCGCCTTGTCTGAGATGCTCCCAGCCAATCACCAAATGTCAAGATGTGATCACCCCAAATGGTGCAGTGTGGATATTTGTTCTTCTGTGCCATTTGGAGTGGTGTGGTTATTCTAAAAACAATCCAGTAAAGTGGAATTCACTTTTTAGTGCAGGAGACTTGGATTGTTTAACACATTTTATAGTAATATTCACAAAGCAGCTGTACAAAATTGAACTGGTTAGTTCATCCAAAAATTAACATTTTGTCATTAATTACTCACTCTTATGTCTTTTCAAAGCTATAAGACTTTCGTACATCTTCAAAACACAAATGAAGAGATTTTGGTCCCTCCATTTAAGTCTGATGGTTTCAAATGTTCATAAAGAGATTGTAAAATAAATCCAGGTGGTACAAGTAGGACCTTACTGAAAGTTCCCAGCATACAAGTTATAATTACGAACTTTACGAGGACGTGAACGCTTTTTACAAGTTGAAATCTCATAATTACGGCAATTACAACATGGTGTGAACGCACCTTCACATTTACCATATTTGAGAGCTCTCTCATTAAAAATATCTTCATTTGTGTTTCGAAGATGAATGAAAGTCTTACAGGTTTTGAACGACGTGAGTGAGTAAATGATGACAGTATTTAAATTTTTGGGTGAACTATCCCTCTAAGTAAAGTTTCATAGAAAATTGTATTAATGGGTACTAAAATATAGACATACCAGATGACCATCAAACTGCTTTTATTAAGGCAATAAACTAATAGATATCATCATACTTTCACCGGTCGATTAATCACAGTACATTAAAACAACAGTTTTGTATTACAAGTTTTCTGATTTTTTTCTTTAAATATGCAAATGAAGCATTATCTAATTAAATATACAATCATTGGCATACAATTCTGAACAGAATTCTGAATTCTAAAGCCAGGTTTCATTGTCTTGACACATTAGAAGTTAAAGTTTTTTTACAGAGTGATTTATCTTTTCATCAGTTCATAAATCAGAAAATGTCAACAGCCAGAAAAAAAATGAAACCAGAATAAAAATTAAAAAAAACATTTTTTTAGGAACAAAATGCTATATAAATCAGGTGAATGTTTTATGAATAAAACTTTCTATAAGAATATAAAAAGGAACAAAACTGCTGAAGTGGAGATTTCTGATTATATGAATATGAAATCATTTGAAGAAAACAGTCTTTAAAGATAAGTATTGNTCTTGACACATTAGAAGTTAAAGTTTTTTTACAGAGTGATTTATCTTTTCATCAGTTCATAAATCAGAAAATGTCAACAGCCAGAAAAAAAATGAAACCAGAATAAAAATAAAAAAAAACATTTTTTTAGGAACAAAATGCTATATAAATCAGGTGAATGTTTTATGAATAAAACTTTCTATAAGAATATAAAAAGGAACAAAAAAAAGTATTGTAAATGAAATTTACACATGCAAATTGATAAAATGTCATAAAATAAACAATTTTGCATATTTTCTTTCCACTAGTCTGAAAGAAGACTTGTCATGGAAACAAAATAGGACTAAAAGCTAGGACTAGTGCGTTTTCGTTTTAAAGTGAAAAAGATCCTCGTCTACACTGGAGTTTCCACAGCGTTTCAGAAACGACCAAAAACGTATGTCACATGACCGTTCATGCACACTGGGCTTGCGCGTACAAGTGTAAACAGTTGCCTCTTGCGCATGTAGGTAGCTGCAGTATTAAATAATGCAGTTTAACTGCAGAATGGCTGCTAAAAATGACAACAAAGCCAGCAAAGATTGCAGTTCAGTCTCCATGTTATTGTTTAACCGTCAAGAATTCGCAGATCGTTTTCAAAAGTCTCTGTTTTGATCTGTTTATACTGAAACGCAACTATACTGTTTTCAAACTAAAACGGGGTCAGCAGCGTTTTCGAAAGTCTCTGTTTTTGAGGTTCGAAAATGCCGCTTTAGTGTAAAGGACAGCAAAACGTATGCGTTTTAAAACGAAAACGCACTAGTGTAAACGGGGCCTGAGAAGAATGAGGGTCATTTGTTTCTAGTGCAGAATACTGAGAATAATGAGGAAGTTGTTGGTTAGGGTTAGGGCCTTCAATGAGCTTGATTGTTGACGAGTGTGACATTTTGCTCACGGACATTCATTTCTCGAGACATCTGACACCAGGCGCAGACGCCACAGAAAGTGGAGTAAACACAGTCATTACACATAGTACCCTAAAGAGAGAAAGAGAGAGAAACATGATAAGTTCTCCAGATTTAAGATATTGCTTGGATACAACTGGCTTTTAAACACAGAGTCCACTGTTTATCCAAACCTGGATTTTATAGCGAGTGCGCACAGATACCCGCATGGCCATTGTTATAGGAGGAATGCATCCAAATCCATCGAGCAGAGGCAGACAAAGACACTCGCCATGCTTGCGAGCCGTCAAACAGGCAAAACAGGGAAAGCACCAAAATGAGAAACAACCTAGTTAAGGATGAGAACGAATCAAGATGTGAAAGAGTTGTACATGTAAGCAACATATTGACATTTGTTTAAAGACACGACTCTCTGGAAACATTGAAAAGTCAACATGAAATCAACATTGACAACTCTTTATATATATATACAGCTATGAAAAAAATTGAGATTTTTTTAATAATAATTTTTTCCATAGCTGTATATATATATATATATAATTGTAATATTTATTATATTTCTTGTATATTTCTTGTTCGAGAAGATATCGTGCCCAAAACAATGACAGGCTTAATTACTGTACAGTCAACCAGTAATTATAGCTAAATAAACTGATTACACTTTATCCCTTACTTAAATGATTCTGGCACTCCTCCGGGGAGCCCTTTATACACATATTTCAGTCATGTTCAATGATGATGGCACAGCTAGTTTTAGAAACACTATTGAATAGTTACAAAAGTGACACTTCACCCGCATTGACACACCAAAATCAACAAAACAAAGAGAGACTCACACTCGGATACGTTCTGGCAGCAGTCACAGATTCCAGAGCTCCACTGGTTGGAGGAGTGTGACATGACAAAGGGACTGGGCTGTTTAGAAGTCATCCTGTTTATTGCGAAATCTTTGAACAAAAAACAAAACCACACAGACATTTAAGTGCCTACACTGCAAAAAATGTTCTACCTCAAGTTTTTTTGTCTTGATTTCCACATTCCTAAATCAAGACACATTTATTTACAAAGTAAAAGTACTCTTTTCTGAAAAATGTATCAACATTAAGAGACTTTATGCTTAAAACCTGAAACAATGTCTGCCAATGGGGTAAGAAAAAAACTAACTTAATTTAAATGGAAAAGAAGATTTTTTTTACCCCATTGGTAGATATTTTTTCTCATTATTTCTCACTTTACATTTTAAATGTAAAGTCACTTATTTGTGAAACATTTTCACAAAATAAGGCTTATGTAATTTGCTTCTTGATTTAAGAATGTTGAGAAATGAAATGAAAAATGAAATCTAACTAATTAGTCATAGCTGATTCATTTTGATTTTGTGTAAACATATCAACTACAGAACATGCACAAACAGTCAGGGATCATTAATATAGATTATTTCATGCTGGCCCAGTCAGACCTGGACACCTGTAAAGGTGCCAAGAGTTTTTTTTTGGTTCCTCAAAGAGGCTTTCAGTGAACAATTCTTAAAAGAACCTCTTTTTCCCCCAGTAAGACAATTTTTAGTGTGAAGAATATAAATCTTAATTAACTTTTTACACTATACAGAACCTTTTGCACAATGGATGTTAAAGTTTCTTTATGGAACAATAGATACCAATAAAGTACCTTTATTTTTAGGAGTGAGAGATTTATTCCCTGTCTATTTGTCATTAGCATCAGCATAAAAATGCTCATGTGTCATATGGTGATTTGTTTATCATTTTCAAACCATTGTTTTGTTCCAGTGTTGTTTTAAAGACTATCACAAGTTATTCTTGACATTTTGACAAAAACCAAGCTCGATATTCAAATCAGTGTATAGTAGCTGATTGCATGTAATCTGGATTGTATAATCAGATTCCAAAAATTCTACTTGTAAATAGATTATATTATGTTTTAAAAAACTCATATTCAGATTATAGTTACATATTTATTGATTAGACAAGTACTTAATATTCACAGTCATTTATTCATTATTTCCTTGATTCTCAATAATTCTTATTTTCTATCTTTCATCCTTCTTTTCGTCCTTTCGATAACATTTCTTATGTATGTTCAGAAAGTCTTCCAGTTTTGTGGAATTACACAAGTCAAGAGCCCACACGGCCTATAAAATATTTAATTTTTTTTTTGCGTTTTAATAGATTTTTTTACATTTATTTACATTTTTATGGTTTCATTAATTATTGGCTTTTTGTCAACTTACAAACCCTCTGCAGTTCCTTCACAAACCCTAGTTTGGGAAAGCCTGATGCAATGTAACGTTAAATGCACTTCATTTTGTGGATGAAAAATTTTTAAAATAATTTTTATATCACAATTCTACTAGATTATCTTATTCAAACTGTATGTGATAAACTAGTTCATTAGAATTAAAAGTAACATCAAAAGTAATCCAAAAGTAGTAGTAGATTATTTTACCTAAAATGTATCATGTAATGGATTACATTACTAACTACAATTTTCAGTGTGTAATTTGTGTTTAGTAATGGACTACAGTTTGTAAGTAATCTACCCAGCGCTGTGACAACAATTTTCAATATATTACACAAAATCAAATGTTTATGTTTAAAAAATATGATCAACAAGTGTAAGATGTAGACATCAGGCCATCCTTATTGTTGAGCCCTGATTTTTTTTAAAATCTTTTCCAAAAAAATCTTATTTTTGGTCTTTTTTTTTTAACACTGACCACCCAATTTGTCCCATTAAATACATTTACTCTCAACCTGTCTTAAAAACATAAAAACTAAAATTGAATTATCTCAAAAACTGCTCTTACCTGAGTGCGAGGCTAGAGATGACAGACAGACTTGTTCATTCACAATTGAAGAGGCAAAAGGATCTAGATCAAGTGTCAAGACTTTCTCACAAAAAGATACCAGTAGGTGTGCATCTCAGTTAAAGTATTTCCTCAAAGTCACTGGTCAGGTTAGTGATGTCACTGCTGATAACACCTATGACCCTCCACCTGAACATCCATCATAATGATGTTTTAACAGCGACATAGTTTCACTGGAGAATGAAGACTCTATTGTTTATCTGTACGTGTGTGTTAACATTTTTGGTTGGCTGAAATTAGCTATATAATAAAAGCCAAAACAAGCTGTTTGCTACCAGGAAATGTGTGAATAGACAAGTAAAAAATGATCTTCTACTTAATTCAACTAGACGGACCAGTTATCAACACCTACACATCACTTTTCCATTGTGGACTGAAGACGTGCCTTATATATATTGCAAAATAACAGAGAAACAATTGAATGATATTTAACTGTAATCTCTTTTTAGCTTTTAAATAAAGGCTATCAAGCAGTTTTTTTTCTGAGATGATACCTTGACTGTTTTTGGTTATGAACACTGCCTGATAAAATGATAAAATGTTCACATTGTCAACATGTTAAAGTGGTTTTCTCACTTGATATAGATTTGTATGAAAGACATGGTTAAAGAAATTTTAGTCATGGTAATGTAGGAAATGAGGCATGAAGAGCATGTATCTTCAGCAGGATTCTTGATAGAGAATGTGGCGCTGCAGTCATCAAAGAAACTATTGCAATTTCGCTTAAGAATTTGACAATCTTTTTACAATCTTAAAATTGAGGATTAAGATTAGAAGTTTCTGTAATACAGCCTGTGCAAGTCTACAACCTGCCCAGACTCTGGAGTTTCATCAGTCTCAATCCAATCACCGACTTCATTATCATAGAGATAAAGCATTTATCATGAACAATGGCCAACAATTTAAAGAATGGTGCAGGGCACTAGAAGTTAGCATCAGTAACCATATCTACATATTTGACTTACAATGAAGAGAACAGGTTTGCCAGAAACCTCTTGAAGTGTCAAATAAAATATGCATGTAAACAATGCATTTTTTCTTAAAGGCCAGTATTGCAGAGATTAACTTGAAATTCAGCCAAGAGCAACAATCTGTCTTTTACTGTCATTTTTAAAGCTTTCTATTAATTATAAAGCTTATTTATATGACATATTATCTGTATATATTTATAATGAGGACAACTAAATGAAAACATCTTGCTATATAAGTGCAAGTGAAGTTAGTTTATATAAGCCTAGTTGATAATATAACACACACACAGACTTAACATGTAAGCCCTACATGTAGTCATTTTTAAAGCTTTCTACTAATTCTAAAGCTTATTTATATTACATATTATCTGTACATATTTATACAAATTTAAACTAATTGCTTAATAATAATTGTTGAACTAAAATTGTACATTTGTAAAGGATTAAGGGTATAATAATTACATAAATGTCAGAAAACGGACAGAGGACCCAAAAGCAAAGGTACAGGAAATACGTTTTATTCTGTCCATAAATAAACTCAGAAAGAAGAAGAAGGCAGAAAGAAGTTGCTGGACGCAGAATTGGAAAATTTAGGAAAAGGCTTGGAAACTCAGGAAAAACATCTCTTTTTTGACTTATATGCATGTAAATCACACAAACTATTTTTTTTATAAATAATTATTGCTAAAATCCAGACGATTTGTCTTTAAAAATCTTTTTCTATGTAGTCAGTGTGACATTTAGGTTGGAGCAAGAGAAACTGGGGGTCTGTCTTGTTCCATTTGTTGTCTTTAATGTCTATTCAAGCTTTCCTGTCATGTTTAATTCGTTCAAAAAAAAAAATCACCGTACAATTTAGGGTGCGTTTACACGACAATGATGTACTAAAGATGGTAAAATGTTTCCTTTAACGTTTTTGAAAAGTTTCACATAAAACAATCCCTGTTCACGTGGATCAGCAAAAATGGCAAAAAAAAAAAAAGCTGTATTATTCATGCCAAGCCAGTAGATGGCGATGTCATTTTGTAAAGAAACTACGCACCTATAGACTTTTTTATTTATTAGGTTTATCAACAAATATACACATGTATACAACCCTATTAACAACATCACTAAAAAAGTAATACGCACCTATAGACTGTACACGTTAAAAGCATACGCATGACGTCACTGTTTTCACAGATTTGCATTTTTGTAGTTTACATGGAGACGATAATGGTATAGTTTTCAAAAACTTGCACTCTGAAACCCCATAATACAATAGTTTATGATTATTATTCTTTATTTAGATTATTATAGTTTTATATAAAATGCATAATAATTGTTTTGATTTTAAAATAATAATTTGAAAAAAGAACACCCATTTTATAACCGTTTTACAGCAAATCATGAGACTATAAAATAATTGAGTGGAATGTAGCTTTAGGTTCATACAATTTTTAAATCAGTTGATTATATAGTCATATTTTCAATTATTCCTTCCTACTGATACTATCATAACAGTATTGACAATGTGGAAAATTAAAAAAAGATGTGTAATGATGAGCAAATTGCTTAGCGTAATTGCTTTTAATTGAACTAAGCCGGTCAGACTTGTTATAGTATTAAAAGCTAAGCTCCTCTTTCAACAGCTAGAGCTCTTTCAGTTTTTCCACCCATACCAATCCCTCATCACATCTCATGACCTTTTCATGAACTCATCTTCATGATGGCTCAACTGAAATCTTAAGTGGTTTAGTAACTATTTTCATTATGTTTTGAATTGAGATCAATATATCCTGATCTGAATCATATAATCACAGGTTTCAGGGAACTAGATGCGATGCACATCATAGATACAGCAGTGTTTATTGGGTTTTAGAGTTGGCATTGGCACGCGCAGATGCCCGTCCCTTAATCTCACGGCAGATCTGACACCAGAACAGCGAATAGCAAAAGCAGCCATAAAAACAGTCATTGCACACATCACCCTAGAAAAAAAGAGAGAGAGTAAGAGATTTGGAATGATGCCAGATTTACATGAACTTTAATTTTTACATTAACTGTCGTACCTGCAACACTCCATTTCATCACACAGCATCTTGGTCATTATAACATTGGACATTGGTCAATGCCTGAACCAAAGTCTGTCATCAGAATGATTTGGTTTCATTCTCTCCAGTGGCGTCTCTGTCACTTTGCAAAATGTTGAGTGTATTCCCAAACATCTTCCTTTAACGCAAGATAACAATGCAGCATTTATTGTTTTATCCTTGTGCTCTGAGACACAAGTCATTTATAATGTATGAAAAAAGAACCATCTCCGATTGCATCAAAATCCAATTTTTTATTGAAAATGCTGCTTTATTTACAAACATTTGTGATGTTTTTTATTTCACGCTGATGAAAAAATGAAAATTCTGTCATTTATTACTCACCCTCATGCCGTTCCACACCCGTAAGACCTTCGTTAATCTTCGGAACAAAAATTACGATATTTTAGTTGAAATCCGATGGCACCGTGAGGCCTGCATAGGGAGCAATGGACACTTTCTCTCTCAAGATCCATTAATGTACTAAAAACATATTTAAATCAGTTCATGTGAGTACAGTGGTTCAATATTAATATTATAAAGCGACGAGAATATTTTTGGAGCGCCAAAAAAACTAAATAACGACTTGTATAGTGATGGCCGATTTCAAAACACTGCTTCAGGAAGAATCGGAGCACAGATGAATCAGTGTGTCGAATCTGCTGTTCGGAGCGCCAAAGTCACGTGATTTCAGCCGTTGGCAGTTTGACACGCGATCTGAATCACGATCCGACACTCTGATTCATAATGCTCCGATGCTTCATGAAGCAGTGTTTTGAAATCGGCCATCACTAAATAAGTCGTTATTTTCGTTTTTTTGGCGCTCCAAAAATATTCTCGTCGCTTTATAATATTAATATTGAACCACTGTACTCACATGAATTGATTTAAATATGTTTTTAGTACTTTTATGGATCTTGAGAGAGGAAGTGTCCATTGCTCCCTATGAAGGCCTCACGGAGCCATCAGATTTCAGCTAAAATATCTTAATTTGTGTTCCGAAGATTAACGAAGATCTTACGGGTGTGGAACGGCATGAGGGTGAGTAATAAATGACAGACTTTTCATTTTTGGGTAAACTAACCCTTTAAAAGAACTCTCCACTTTTTTTGAAAATAGGCTCATTTTCCAACTCCCCTAGAGTTAAACAGTTGAGTTTTCGAATCCATTCAGGCGATCTCCGGGTCTGGCGGTACCACTTTTAGCATAGCTTAGCATAGTTCATTGAATCGATTAGACCGTTAGCATCTCGCTCAAAAATGACCAAACTTGACTCTTCTGTAGTTACATCGTGTACTAAGACCGACGGAAAATGAAAAGTTGCGATTTTCTAGGCCGAAGTTCCTCGTCAAAACTTCGGTACAATCAAATGCTCTCTAGAATCTGAAGTCCCGCCCCCTCCTACACTGAAGCTGCGGCTGAATTTGGTCATTTGTTCACACATTACTAGTTTCTACATGGTGAATGGCACATAGTGCACTATATAGAGGATAGGGAATGATTCAGACAGTGTAAATATGCTTTCCTTTGATGAGAACGAAGTCCGTTTTCACGTTAGTGTCACATGAACTGCCGCAGCACGAGCACAGTCTGCTCCGGTCCAGAGACACGAGAGCACAGAGCGGATCATATGCACGAGTCGGCTCAGACCACAAAAGGTATCGGACCCATTTGAATTCTGCACAGAATGCTGTATATTAAAGCGATATGAGGTTTTACAGAGTCTAACAGCTCTGGAGAGCAGTAACATAAACAAAACTCCATTGGCTATTTAAAAAAAAGGGGCAGGGCTGTTCGATATATTGCCCTGTCTTCCTGTTTCAGTTGAAATTACGTCAACACACTGAATAATGCATTGAATAATCCAAAACTCTTCAGTGGGCCTTTAAACTATTTAAGCGCAACAAGACAAACAAGAACGCGCTGTCTGTGAATGTTCTCACACACACACACAATGTACAGAATCAAGTTCTCTTTCATGCTTGAACGAATAATAACACACACAATTATGTCAAAATGTCAAGTTTGTTGAGTATACTCATAAGAGCAGTTAAATAAGTCTTAAATAAATGTAAAGAGTTGTGAGAAAACGGTACGCGTGTCAAATCCGCATCATGTGCAACTCGCTTGTTAAGGAACCCCGTTTCTGGGTTCAAGACTCGACTCGTTTCTCTTGAGAATGCCGTCTCTATGAGCGCTATTTACATTTAAAAAAAGTTAAACACTTAAAATACAGTCTACACAACCATCTCCGTGCTCACAGCGTCACAGACATTAATAAGATGAATCACTGTCTGGCTATCTGGGATTTTGGAATGGAGATAAAGGCTGTGATTATAATTTTTTGGTAGTATTAACATCGTGTGTGTATATTAGCACCATTTGTTGTTTTCTTGTGGTATGAGAAAGAGCATTTGGACCCGGAAGCGAATGTTAAATTCAAATTCAAACCACAGTTAATTATGTCTGTAAAGAGTGTTATGCGCAATCTAACTTCTGTTTACGGTAAAACAGATTAGATCGCTTCTGGTTTAGGTCTTTTGTAAGTGCTTAATGAAAAATTTGCTGTTTTATTCAAGATAACTTAAAAGGAGCGAGCAAAGATGAGCATAACTCTAATGGAATTCCTATTCTACTTATGGAACGAATGCAGCGCCAGTTCATTTTTTTCCGTAAATTGAATAGGGAAGGCGTAGGACATACAGCATAAGCTTTTTGAAGAATACTAAAGTGCGGTTTTGGCGACACCACTTGGAAGGTGATCATTTGTTTATATAAAGCATATACATTTACTTTTTTTTTTAAATGACCTATCGTTTTGCTGAATAAGACCCTTATTCCTCGTCTGGTATCATTTAAAGCCCTTTGAAGCTGCACTGAAACTGTAATTTTGACCTTCAACCGTTTGGAGTCCATTGAAGTCCACTATAAGGAGAAAAATCCTGGAATGTTTTCCTCAGAAACCATTTCTTTTCGACTGAAGAAAGAAAGACATGAACATCTTGGATGACATGGGGGTAAGTAAATTATCAGGAAATTTGAATTTGAAAGTGAACTTTAATAGAATAAAACACCTAGATATCAATGTGAACTGGCTAGTTTCGCTGATTACCTTAAAAATCTATAGATATGCCGTCAATTCATACTGCTGTTAACACTCTCTGACAAGCGGATGCAATAGACCAGTTTTCCAGTTTGTTCATGTGAAGTTCGACATATACCCTATTGAACAGGTATTGGAAATAAGACCTTGGAGTTGTGTTAGACGGTAGGCTGAAGTAGTCAAAACAGATAGAAAATATGGTAACAGTTATGGGAAGAAGTCTGTCAATTATTAAGAGATGTGTGAAATATTTACCACAACATTGCATTTCTCAAATTGTGCAAACAATGGTTGTTACTTATTTAGATTATTGTTCAGTGGGGTGGTCGAGTGCCTCAAGTAAAGACTTACTAGAATAGAATAGAGCCGCACAACTCTCTTTAAACTGTAATAGAAGGGCTAATATAATAAGAATAAGAATACTTTAGGTTGGCCACTGGTGAGGGTAACGACGATTATTTCCCTGCTTTGTTTTATACAAAATATTTCTGTCTCTAGAGTTCCTAATGTCCTGTATTGTCAACTTTTGTATAGCAGTATTAGGTTTTTATTCTCCTATTAAGGCAGCATCCATTTAATAATTTTCATAAATATAATCATTTACACTCTATGATATTATTGCATCCTTTTAATGTAAAGGTTTGTTTTTGTGAATTGTGGGGACATTCCATAGGCGTAATGGTTTTTATACTGTACAAACCGTATTTTCTTTCGCCCTACATAACCCCTACCCCTAAACCTACCCATCACAGGAAACTGTCTGCATTTTTACATTCTCAAAAAACTCATTCTGTATGATTTATAAGCCTTTTGAAAAGTGGGGACATGGGTAATGTCCTCATAAGTCACCTCTTCGTGTAATACCTATGTCATACCCATGTCATTATATACATTTGGGTCCTGATATGTCACAAACACACACACACACTGATCTCACTGTCTATATGAGGATTCATTACACACATTTATTCTTCATGTTATTTCACTGACAGAAGTTCAGCTGTAGTATTAATGTAATGAAGAGAAAATAAGAGACTCTAAAACATCTAACTGTTACTGATTCATCATGAGCTCAAAGCATTATGGGTAGAGTCTCTCTACAGTCTATTCTGATTCATCAACACAGTTTCACTGATCCATAAACAATAAACCCAGGATAGAGCGGTTGAGTGAATGTGGTCTGGAATGTGTGGATGAGGATCAGTGTGTCTCCAGAGACGCTGTAGAAGGACAGAGTTCCTGCACTGTGATCCACATACACTCCTATTCTACTGCTGATGGACTTTACTGGGAGTTTAGTCTCTATGTAATTGTGTCTGAATGAGTAACTGGAGGGAGAGCAGATCAATCTCCAGGACTGATAATTACGTCCAAACCCACACTCTTTACCCCGTCCCTTCCTGTTGATGGTCTTATATGACACTGATATATACACATATCCTCCACTCCACTCAATCTCCCAGTAACAGCGTCCACACACACACTCTCTACACAGCACCTGCTCCCACTGATCAAATCTGTCTGGATGATCAGGATACGACTGGGCTGGGTTAGTGTAAGTAATCACTCTGTTCCTCTCAGACAGATGGAGGCGTTTATTCACTGTATTCAGATCCAGATTGAGCTGATGGGAATCTGATGGAGATAAAACACATCAGAAACAGGAATTATCAATCTGTCTGATATTCTGTGCAAATCATCATTATCCATCATCTAGGTCCTTTACCCAACCCAAGAAAATGGTTCTTTAAAATCATAGTGATATTTCAATATATTACTGTTTTTACTGTATTTTGGATCAAATAGCAGAAGTGACTTATTTAAAGGTGCTCTAAGCGATCATAGGTGGAGTAACTTCCTGTTGACGTTCGAAGTGTTGTCAAACAAAACAGAGGCTAGCAAGACCCTCCCTCCTCCTCCCCCTCCCCTCCGTGCTTCCTGAAACAGTCATGAACGCGCATTTAAAATCCTTCTTGTCGGTTATTGGCTGGAGCATGTTTATTATGTTTCGTGGTCCAGGCTGCACCAGGTAGTTTTTGTTGCCGTTTTTGGAGCTTGTGGCGACTACAGAGTTTTTTTACAGTGTGTTCAGGGGACAGGCAGCTAGCGGATAGTGAGGAGATGTTTGCTGTATGTGACAAAAAATGTTTTGGCCTAAAAACGTGTGACATCGCTTAGAGCACCTTTAACCCTCTGGCCCTCTTCTTTTAGGAGTCACACTTGCCTTCTTTAAGTTCAAAAGTGACCGAAGCCTTGAAAATTAACTTTTTTGTTTTTCAGGAAAACCAATGTAATATATTCTTGTTCAATAATATTTTTTGATTATTATATAAAACTTTTAAGGTATTTTATACTATACTATGCAATATTTATACAATATGCGATACTATGCAATATTTATAAAATTTTTGTATACAAATTTAGCTATTTTTTTTCTAACATTTTTAAATCATTTTAAATTAAAGCAGTATTCCATGTTAAAATAGAGACAAGGCATTTAAAATAATTTTTTTGAAGGTAGATTAGTGCTATTTGGAGGGAGTAAAAAAAGAAAAACTTGCAATGCCATGGTGTAACTACTAGATTCCTATAGAGTTCTATATAAAGTGGCTTATAAATTCTCTAGTGGTTTTTGGACACAAACACTTATTTTTATATAGTTTTGGTTTTGGATTTATACTTAGATATTCTCAAAGACTTTTGTCAAGGTTTAGATTTGTTTTTTGTTTTTTTTTATAAATGTTTATTTGAAGTGTCGGTTTTTGCATTAATTTTACTACAGTCAAACCTGAACACAGAGGACATTTTGTCACACATAACATAAAACTTCAATTAAAAATATAACAAAAATTTACAGGTGTGTTTTATAACAGCTTAATAAATCTAGGTCTGATCTAATTTCATCCACTTATTTGAGTTTTGGCTAAATTTTACCATTGTGTGTAAATTGTGTGTTTGTCTGTGGATGTGTGTGAGTGTGTGTTTGAATGGGTGTTTGTGTTTTGTACTCTTGATGTTTTTGTGTGTAACCTCTTTCTTGCAGTTCATTTTTTTGTGCTTTGTGGCTGAATTTTTGATTTTATTTCACACAATAGCATAAACTTGCTCTGAGTTATATTCATGTTAGTTCATATATATATGTGTGTGTGGGCAGGGGGGTGGGGGGTTGGGTGTGTCTATTTTGCACTCTTGGCATTTTAAAATGTCATCCCTTCAGTGCTGTGCACTTTTTTTCTGCACCGTGTCTGATTTGTAGTTTGTACCAACAAAAGATTCTCTGAGTTTTCGTATTTTTCGTATTTCCTATTCATTTCCTATGTCGGTCATTTTTGACCAAAAAGAAGGTAAGTGTGACTATTTTTTTACGACCCTTTAACATGTCCGAATCATGTCCTTGATATTTTTGTGTGTTCATATTGCTAATACGACAAAAGTCACCAAGTGTCATCTCAGAAGTAAACAGTCGTGGCGATGGAAATGAAACGTACTCGGTTACGAACGTAACCTCGGTTCCCTGAGATACGGAATGAGTACTGCGTATGGGGAAAGGTCTCCTTTTCCCCCGCTGCTGAAGCCTTTTTCAATAACACAGTGTAACTGCATGGCCATTGGTTCACTCATGATAAGTTGTTGAACCAATGATGGTGCGGCGTAGCTGCGCGAGCCTATGGGGAAGTAGTGCGCCAAAATTCCCGCCAAAACGGGTGGGGCTTATGGCTATATAAGCGGGCATTTCGCCATAGGATTTCAGGTCATACGACTGAAGTGACAACACTGAAGCCGCAGCCTCGTGGCACGGCATGTAATGCAGTACTCGTTCTGTATCTCAGGGAACCGAGGTTACGTTTGTAACCGAGTACGTTCCCTTTTGATTCTCCACTCGTACTGCATATGGGGAACTAATTCAACCGTGCTGTGCCACGGCAGGGAACGACTGGACTTGTCTTGGACACCGCAGGGGAACCAGTGGACAAGTGAGATGGCCGAAGCCATCAAACCCTTTATTGTTACACTTGCAAGGGGGAGCTAGCTCCCCAGAGAGGCATGACGACAGAGGCCGCCGTATAACACCGAGAGGATCCGAGCTTGTAAGGTCGGGATATCCAGGTTATAAAATCTGACAAAAGTGGACGGCGAGGACCGGCCGGCCGCCTCACAGATGTCCTTAATAGAGACTCCACTGAACCAGGCCCACGAGGAGGCCATTCCTCTCGTGGAGTGAGCTCTAACTCCTATGGGGCAGTCAAGGCCCATAGAGGAGTAACAGAGAGCAATTGCGTCGACTAACCAACGCGAGAGACGTTGCTTCGAGACCGAAGACCCTTTGCTTCGGCCGCCAAAGCAGACAAAGAGCTGGTCAGACTGCCAGAATAGCTGCGACCGCTCAATGTAGGTCCTCAATGCCCTAACAGGGCAGAGTAATTCCAGCTCTCGCTCATCCGACGAAGGAGGCAGCGCTGAGAGGGAAATGATCTGTGCTCTGAACGGAGTCGAGAGCACTTTAGGGAAGTAGCCATGCCTAGGTTTCAAAACGACCTTGGAGTCGTTGGGCCCAAATTCAAGGCAAGCAGGGCTCACAGAGAGGGCCTGCAAGTCACCAACATGCTTAACCGATGCTAAAGCAAGTAGCAGAGCGGTTTTGAGCGTCATGGGCCTGAGGTCAGCTGACCGCAGCGGCTCAAAGGGGGGTCCTTTGAGCGTTCTGAGGACCGTGGAAATGTCCCAGGTGGGAACAGTGAGAGGGCGTGGGGGGGTTAACCGCCTAGAACTTCTCAGGAAAAGCACAACAAGGCTGTTTCTGCCCACTGACTGGCCAGCGATGGGAGTGTGGAACGCTGCGATGGCTGCTACGTACACCTTGAGCGTGCCCATTCCAATGCCCATTCCAGGAGGCGCTTCGCCAGTGCATAGAGGCGGCTGGATGAAAGGCCGCCCTGGTGATTTATGTAGGACACTACCGTCATGCTATCCGACTGGAATAACATGTGGCGTCCTGTCAGGAAGGCCTGGAAGGAGTGAAGGGCTCGAATCACTGCCAGCATCTCGAGGCAGTTGATGTGGAGATGGCTCTCCTCGTGAGACCACGAGCCGAAGGCTGGTCTGCCCTCGCAAAGAGCACCCCAACCTGAGTTGGACACATTTGTCGAGAGCACCATCCTTCTGGACACCGCCTGTAGGGGTACTCCATGACTAAACCGAACAGGGTTCGTCCAGGGTCTCAGAGCTGCAAGGCAGGCCTGATTGACCTTGAAGCACAGGCGGCCATGCCGCCAAGCGTGAGGAGGGACCCGAAATTTCAACTAGTACTGCAGAGGCCACATCCGTAGAAGGCCGAGCTGCAAAACCGGGAAGGCGGAAGCCATCAGCCGTAGCATCCTCTGGAAAAACTTCAGAGGGAGATAGGCTTTGTTCCTGACGGAAGCCACAAGCTGCTGAATAGCCAGAGCGCGCTCTGGCGAGACTATGGCCATCATGTGGACTGAGTCAAAAACTGCCCCCAGGAAACGTGATACGTTGGCTGGGAAGCAATGAGCTCTTGGCAAAGTTGACCCTGAGTCCTAGGCACTCTAAGTGGCTGAGGAGCACGGATCTGTGATGTTCTAGCTCGGTTTGTGACTGGGCCAGAATGAGCCAGTCGTCGAGATAATTCAGAACCCGGATTCCCATCTGTCTCGGGGGAAAGCGACGCGTTCATGCACAGCCCAAAGAGAAGGACTGTGTATTGGTAAGCCACGCCCTCGAATGAGAATCTCAAGAATCGCCTGTGGTGGGGGGCTATCTGAATGTGAAAGTAAGCATCTTTCAGATTCAGTGAGCAGAACCAGTCCTCAGGGCAAATCTGCGCGAGGATCTGTTTCAGTGCTAACATCCTGAACTTCCATCTCATGAGGGAGAGGTTCAGGAGTCTGAGGTCTAAGATGGGTCTGAGACCGCCATCTTTCTTGGGGGCGAGAAAATAACGGCTGTAGAACCCTGACTCGCTCTCTGAGGGGGAGACTATTTCTATAGACCCCTTCCTTAGCAGAGACATCACTTCGGCTCGGAGGACATGAGCGTCGTCCATGTTTACCGAAGTGGGAAGTATCCCGCCATAGCGCGGGGGTCTGCGAGCGAACTGTAGCGAGTAGCCTTGATTTATTATCCCCAGAACCCACTTTGACACTCCGGGGATGGCCTGGCCCGTGTGACAAGGGGTTGAATGGCGTCGGATGACGGACCGCTGACAGGTGGCCCTTACACCGGCGAGTGTGGAAGAGGAAGTTTGCTCTTTCTTTGAGAAGGTAAAACATTTATTGTGTTCACCATAACAATGGCGTATTGCATGGGCGCAACAGCTGTGGACCCAGGAACCACTCATCCAGTCTACTGCGCGTTTGCTCTTCAGGTGGGGCCCACTCGAGGTCAAGTTCTTCGACGGCTTTGGAGAGGATGCGGAATAATTCGGCGTCCATCCCCGGCTTGCAGTCGATGGGCTCCAGTGACGGCAGGTGGGTGGGGTCCTCGGAATCACTGGCCCATTCCTCCGTTTCAGAAGCCGCGAGAGACAAGTAGCAGAGATGGGCACTCAAGTTGCATTTTAACAGACTTCTAAACTCGGACTCGGACTCGACATGAAATGACTTCAGACTTGACTCGACTCGGCACAAAAGACTCAGAACATTTTTAAAATGTCTCAAGTCTTTTACCCTTAACTACTGATATAATAAATAAAGAATTTGTGTTGTGTTTAAGTAGTTTTATAATATCTGCATCGCATATATTTCCTTACGTGTCGTGGTAGATCAGCCTCTTGTCATAGAATTTGATTACGTATGTCCGTGCGCATATACTCGGAACAACGCCGCCGCCGTGAAAACGGCGATTGAGAGGTTCTTTTAGAGCAGCAAGAGCCGCAGGAAAGCTCTTTTAGAAGCGGTGTTTAAACCACGGAAAAATGCTCCTTAAGCGCCGCTGGATGGCGGCAGGAGATGCCCTGAGAGGCGGCCGGAAGTGGGTGGCTCGAGAGCTCGAGGCAGCAATCTGCGAGGGCACCGGCGCAGTCATCGTCCGGTGATCTCAGCTCAGTCCGCTGCAGTGCCTCTTCGACGGCGGTGAGAGCTTCTTCCAGGCGGCGAAGGCTTCAGCTTGGAGATCCAGCGAAGAGATGTGAAGTTGTCGCTGAAGGAGTGAGAACTAAAATCCTATTTTATATCCGCTTATATAGCCATAAGCCCCGCCCGTTTTGGCGCGCTACTTCGCCATAGGCTCGCGCAGCTACGCCGCGCTGTCCTTGGTTCAACAACTTCTCATGAGTGAACCAATGGCCGTGCAGTTACACCGCGTTAATGAAAAAGGCTTCAGCAGAGGGGAAAAAGGAGACCTTTCCCCATATGCAGTACGAGTGG
>RJVU01042597.1:101324-113018 GCA_003731715.1 Anabarilius grahami
AATCTTGAATCTCTTGATCTACTATTACTGTTTAGAGTCCGAAGTGAAGATCGGCGCACACTCTAACGGATAATATTGACCACAACACACTGTACCATGGATGTGGATTTGATTATAACTAAAATAAAAAGAGGTAAAAAACTACAAACATGGTGGATGGACGAGTCTGATGGTTAAGTAGAAAGGTTTAGATAAATATGTTTGAGTGAATAATAATCAGTATATAACCTGACAAAAAGATCTTTATTCAATGTTATCCATGTTATTTTTCATCTGCAACAGCATTGTGAACTTTTGTAATGATATATTTGTCATTGTCAACAAACCTGGAATTTAGGTCACTTTCTCATTTATTTAGGATTGTCCTGTCCACTGCTTGTATGGTAACAAAACATGTAACATCAGTCATTGTACTGTAATTGGTCCAGGTGTACAGCAAAACACCTTCTGAAGATGAATTCAAGGTCATCATTCAAGGTTTTCGTGACCTTTGGGGTTTCCCACAATGTAGAGGGGCTGTAGATGGTACCCACATTAGTATTTTATGTCCACCCCACAGCCCTGCAGACTATTATAACCGTAAAGGCTTTTATTCAGTCATTCTACAAGGGGTAGTAGACCATCGAATGAGGTTCTGGGACATAAATGTAGGCTGGCCAGGCAAAGTTCACGATGCCCGGGTGTTTGGAAATTCATCACTGTACCAGCAGGGCCACAGTGGTACACTGCTCCCCAAGTGCACAGACAGGTTTCAAGATGTTGATGTGCTGATAATGTTATTAGGAGATGCAGCGTACCCACTTCTAAATTGGTTAATGAAACCACACCCAGAAAACAGAGGAGCAACACCTGCACAGGCTGTCTTCAACCACAGGCTAAGCAAGGCACGGATGACTATCGAGAGGGCTTTTGACCGTCTCAAGGGAAGATGGCGTTGCTTGATGAAAAGATATGACTGCAACATCAAAAACATTAACACTAGCATCACGGCTTGTTGTGTGCTTCACATTTTTTGCGAAATTCATAATGAGGACTATGATGAAGCAAATTATGCAGTAATTGAGTCCAGTGAATTGAATGCCCTTGAATCAAGCAACACTGCCAACTCAATTAGAGATGCCCTATGTTCTTATTTTTCAAGCTTTTAATTGTGGGTTCAATTTTTTTGATAAAAAAATTTGTTTCAAAAACAAGAAACGATTCCCTCTCAATTATACACAAATCAGCATGATTGAGTGAACATGGACTTTCTTTTAACTGTCACATAGTTTATAAGTTAAAAATTGCTTGACTGCATTTGTTTTTCTATTCATTTCTATGCCACTCATTCTATTAATTTAATTTTCTATTCCATTTAATTAAGGTTATTGTATGAAATATAGTTTAAAAAGACATCTGTAAAATCACTACTTGATACTCTTTATGTGAGCAAGAGAAATGTACTCTCAATGTGAAATTGTTTCATTACACAACTGTTTTTATGTTTTTGTCAGTCCATACATCTAACAAGGTTTCGATTTCTTCTGATGACCACAGCAAACCCTTTCCGCTCAACCACATTATACGTCATCAACAGCAGTTCACTTCTGCAATTTGGTACGATTATGTTCATAATATCAGAAGCGAACCATACCTGGGTTCACATGAACCGTACCCCAGACCACCCTTTTTAAGCGGACTCTGGTACAGTTCGCGGGTGCGCACCTGAGTTCAGAAGACAGTGTTCACGTCATCCAAACATACCATCAATCGAAGCAATGATGTCAAGCATTGTTGGGGAAATATTCATGAAAATATGAGGAAAACAAAATGCCACAATATTCTCTCATTTATTTATGTAGGATGAAGAGATACAGATCAAGACTCAGTAACAAACTACACTTAAAATGTATTTCTTTAACATTCTAGATTTACTACTTGAGTAACGTGATATTCATGTCTGTCTCAGATTACTGAGCTGTAACTTTGTATGAAGAGTTTCAGAACTATTTCAAATTTCAAACACACATTAGTTCTGTTCTTTTTAATACAGGTTCATATGTTAATGATTCTTCATGATTTTCATCATATGTTAAAGGTTCAGAATTGTTGGAATGACATTCTTCAAAGCTCCTGTTATCTTAAGGGAAACAGTAGGAAACCACTGAAAGTGTTGAGGTTATTCGTGTCTTCATATATCCTCGTGCCAGACCAAAGTCTCACATAGACAACATCTCCAACCTCCAGGATCAATACGACTCCATTAGAGGGGTTTAACGTATTCTGAGTCTGAAAAGCGTCTGTTATAACCACATGCTCCCCATTCTTATAAATGGATGCTTTTGCTACAGTTCCACCACGACCATATATAGAGATTCTGAACATGTACGCTCCTTTCAGTGGGGCTGTGAAAATACCTGAATCAAATAACAAGAGATACAGGATCAGCTGTTTCCTGTATGATTACTCAATTACCAAACACACTGTGTACTAGTTTTTAAAGATGACAGATCATTTAATTCTCTTATACATGTGGCAGGAGGGGTCATTTTTAGCTTATTGGCGGCATCACTGGGCTATAAAAACGGGAACATGCGCGTTACCTGGGATGCGTCACTTGATGAACCATCGCGTCGTTAACGCGCTTCCGTCACTTCCCGGAACTGGATGCGAGTGCTCGAGACGGTAAGAACGCGCTGCTAGTCGTCTTGCTGGATATGACATGGGTGTTTACGAGAGGTGCACTCTCTATCTAATGTGTTTTAGGGACGGCGACTTGGTTGGAGCACTTCTACCTTGACTGTATGAGTTTTGCTGCAATGTCGTTTATTATTGTTTACATGTATTGGGTGTAGACATCGAAGAAGGTAGGTCGAATGCTGTTAATTCCTATTTAACTGTGTTAAGCAACGTATGCATTCGGGAGCGCGCTGATCGAATTGAGTATATTCTTAACTCAACCCCTTTCTTATGCCGAGTTCAGACTGCATGATTTTCAAAGTAGTCGGGTCACTGCTCTTTTCACACTGCATGACTATCTTGGCCAGCATTCAGTCGCTGCTGTGTTCACACTGCACGATGGATCGGCGACAGAAGGTTTCACACTGCATGACTTTACAATATAAAGAATCGCCGACAACTCTGTCTGGCACGCAAACTACGTTTCACAACCAAACACACACGAGATGTGACAAGGAAACAACGCGATATCACGTGTGCAAGACCGGAGTTCTCACGTGAGACTGGCCCTACGTCTCAATCAGCTCCCTAGCTCCCTAGGTCGTGAATCAGTATATAATGAAAGTGAATGTGGCTGATACCCTGATCAGTGCCCTGACTACTGAACTAGGGAGCTGATTGAGACACACGGTGGGATTATTATTAAAAATATTAGCCCGCAAGAAGCTTGAAATACGAATTGCCTGTGCGCTGATTTGCAGCGAAAACAACATAAAGAAAAGAAGAATATGGAGGAGGAAATGTTTGGGAAGACGCGAAGAACAAGGATTGTGTGTTTGCAACGACAGTTGGAACTAAATACATAACTTTTCAACGTGCTGCTGTTGCGGATGGTCAAGCAAATGTTTGTACTTTGTTTCTGTTTGATAGAATTGTAATGTTTATGTGTATGAAGCCATGCTTGCTGATATTGTGGTCTATAACTCCTCCCCGAACTCCCCGCTGCTCTGTATCTTGCTCTCTCATTGGCTGTCGGTCATCGCCGACATAGTTTTCAGTCAGAACTACACACAGCAGGATTTTGAATCGCCAACAGGTCCAGATATTTAGCATGGCAAATATCTCACGGGCGTCGGCAACTCGTCGGCGATTCTCTCAGATCGCGTCTTTGCTCATTCACACTGCGTGATTGTCACTCGCGTGAACGAGCACCGATTTGCCTGCGATTTCGGGCGTTTGTCAGCGATTTCTCTCAACCTGTCGACGAGCCAAAATCGGGGCTAAAATCGTGCAGTCTGAACTCGGCTTTAGCTGTGAGAACCTGATGCACTTGCTGGGTCGCTGTTTCTGTACTGGCGTCTGCTGGAAAAAAATTCTGTTTGTTGGCTCTTCATAGAAACGTTAATCCCTGCAACTGGTAGGTATCCATGCACACGCATGTTATGGTGAGAGAGTATATCTAACAGAGTAACAGTCTCGCTTTGCAGTGCTGTCCTGTTTCCAATTTTGTTTGCTCTTTTCAGTTGTATCAATATTATTTTTGTCTCTGAAGTTTGAATTATTTCATTTTCAATTCTAATTATATCTTTGTGATTTTTCCTTTAGTCTGTTTCTGTTTGTTTCTTCAGTTTGATATCTTGTTAATTTCCACTGCATTTAAAGTAAAAGTCCTTATCGCCCTCGAACCCCCGCCACATACACATTACACAACTGCAGAGAGGTCTGAATGGAGCAGAAAAGTTTATGACTCCATTTCATTGATAATTACCTGTAACTGGGTTGTAGGCGTTCCCTATGTTTGTAAAGACTTTCCTGTAGGTTAGTGTGATTTCAGTGGTAAAAGGACCAATATATCCACTGCCAGATTGCATCAGTCCAGCTGAAAAAGCTATTTCTCTGTCTGTTATTGAAAAACATTAGCAATATTGTGATATATTACTGTATTACACTGAGAATGCAAACACTGAATTTATCATCATTCAAGCACACTTTCACCTCTATTTTCCTTTCTCAACTCCTCCACTTGACTCAGAGTAACATTTGACATTTCTGTGAAGGAATAATGATTGTGTTAATTTACATTTATACTACTAATTGTAAAAGATAAAGACAATTTACACAGCATACACTCAACTTTACACTAACATTTACACTTCAGTGTACTGTATTGGTGTTTTAGTAGAGAATCATTGATAAAAGAGTGAATGGTTTGGTGAGGTACCTTCATTTTTCTTCGTCAACTCTTCAAGGATAAACGTCTGTTGTTCCCTCAGTTGCATCTCTAAAGCTCTGATGTTTCCTCTCTGCTCTGTAACGGTGGCGGTCAGTTCTCTGATGTTTTCTCTCTGCTCTGTAACGGTGGCGGTCAGTTCTCTCAGTGCTGCATGGATGTCAGGGATGCCCAGATCACAGTATTGTTGGCTGTCAGTTGAAGCTTCAGCTCTCAAAGTGTCTGTTTGAGGTGGATTCTGTCTTCCGTCCTCAGAGCTGATCTGTTGACTGATCTCATTCTCATTGAGTCCTCCATCTACCTGCTGCTGGACGACAAACACAAAGGTTTCCAACAGCAGCAGTATACATACTAAACCCTTCATTCTTCACTGATGCACGGCCCCTTTAAATCTCGTGCTCCCTGCCCCCCGAGCTCACGACTATAATACATTGCATAAACAAAGTTCACACAGCTAATATAACCCTCAAATTGATCTTTACAAGATGTTCATCATGCATGCAACAGATCGCGTAAGTATAGTATTTATTTGGATGTTTACATTTGATTCTGAATGAGTTTGATAATGCTCCGTGGCTAAAGCTAACATTACACACTGTTAGAGAATTATAAAGAATGAAGATGTGTTTATGAATTATACAGACTGCAAGTGTTTAAAAATGAAAATAACGACAGCTCGTCTCCGCGAATACAGTAATAAACGATGGTAACTTTAACCACATTTAACTGTACATTAGCAACATGCTAACGAAACATTTACAAATATCACTAAAAATATCATGTTATCATGGATCATGTCAGTTATTATTGCTCCATCTGCCATTTTTCACTGTTGCCCTTGCTTGCTTACCTAGTCTGATGATTCAGCTGTGCACAGATCCAGATGTTAATACTGGCTTGTCTAATGCCTTGAACATGGGCTGGCATATGCAAATATTGGGGGCGTACATATTAATGATCCCGACTGTTGCGTCACAGTCGGTGTTATGTTGAGATTCGCCTGTTTTTCAGAGGTCTTTTAAACAAATGAGATTTACATAAGAAGGAGGAAGCTATGGAGTTTGAAACTCAATGTATGTCTTTTCCATGTACTGAACTCTTGTTATTCAACTATGCCAAGATAAATTAAATTTTTGATTCTAGGGCACCTTTAAACATTTAAAATACAGTCTACACAACCGTTTCCGTGCTCACAGTGTCACAGAAATTAATATTTTAACGATTTATAAGATGAATGACTGTCTATCTGGGATTTTGGTATGGATATAAAGTTTATGATTATAATTTTTTGGTAATTACACCACATTGTGTGTGTATATTAGCACCGTTTGTTGTTTTCTTGTGGAATGAGAAAGAGCGTTTGGACCCGGAAGTGCTGCCACGTGACGTCAGACTTAACAACCGAACAGCGGCAGATCTTAAAGTGACAGCAGCCACTAATGCTGTCTGTCATTAATGTTAAAGAACAAAGGCTCTAAATTTGAAAAAAACTATAAGCATTGTATTTGGATCAAATTTGAATGTTAAATTCAAATTCAAACCACAGTTAATTAAGACAGATTAGATCGCTTCTGGTTTAGGTCTTTTGTATGTGCTTAATGAAAAATTTGCTGTTTTATTCAAGATAACTTAAAAGGAGCGAGCAAAGATGAGCATAACTCTAATGGAATTCCTATTCTACTTCCATTTTTTCCGTAAGTAGAATAGGGAAGGTGTAGGACATACAACGTAAGCTTTTTGAAGAATACTAAAGTGAAGTTTTGGTGGACCCACTTGGAAGGTAGGGATGTTGCGGTGACGGATTTTTTCCACCGGTTAATTGACGTGTAAAAAAAACGGTAATCCCGGTGTCACCGGGGTTGCGTGTCGGGGATTTCGGGTGGCCGAAAATGCGGTCGTGCAGACGTGCACACGTCTCAATTTACTTTCACTTTAATTAGCGGCAATTCAGTAGCATTTTTTTTTATTAATCATGGGTTAATTTATTTTTTTCTTAATAAAAATACACAAAACAATAAGACACTCGCTTGTATTACACACATCTTTATTGCAAAATGAATAATAACTTAAGACACCATTCAAAAACTAAACAAAAGCACTTATGAAACACCTTTAAAGTGCATTTATTAACAAAACGAACCACTGCACACATCGTGCAAGTATCAAACAAGAAATTATATAAAAAAATTCACTATTCGTTAAATAAAGTGCCTGCTTTTGCATTTTGCTTTGAAACCAGATCTTCCGCCATCCTTTGCCAGTTAGCTCGCCTCACTCTCCTCAAATGATAAATGAAATCGGACACCGGCTGCTGCTTTACTGCGGCGCTCGTTCCGCTTACGCTAAATTACGAAGGCAC
Organism: Anabarilius grahami; assembly: GCA_003731715.1. NCBI lineage: Eukaryota > Metazoa > Chordata > Actinopteri > Cypriniformes > Xenocyprididae > Anabarilius > Anabarilius grahami. The sequence goes on from RJVU01042597.1 coordinate 108,572, forward strand.
GTAGTCACTAACTGAATAAAGTGCTTTATTGCTATAGGCTAAAACTTCAACACGATGGGGACGGTGCCGGTGGTCAAGTGCTATGACCAGTAGGTGGGTTAAACACCGTGTATCACCGGTAACACCGACTATCGCAACAAGCCTATTGGAAGGCGATCATTTGTTTATATAAAGCATATACATCTACATTTTTTTTTTAAATGACCGATTGTTTCGCTAGATAAGACCCTTATTCCTCGTCTGGTATCGTTTAAAGCCCTTTGAAGCTGCACTGAAACTGTAATTTTGACCTTCAAATGTTTGGAGGCCACTGAAGTCCACTATAAGGAGAATAATCCTGGAATGTTTTCATCAAAAACCTTCATTTCTTTTCGACTGAAGAAAGAAAGACATGAACATCTTGGATGACATGGGGGTGAGTAAATTATCAGGAAAAGTTTATTTGAAAGTGAACTAATCCTTTAATAGAATAAACACATACAGGTGCTGGTCATATAATTAGAATATCGTGAAAAAGAATTTAATGTTAACACATTTTTAATTTTTTTTAATTTTGATGATTAGAGCGTACAGCTCATGAAAGTCCAAAATCCAGTATCTCAAAATATTAGAATATTTCCTAAGATCAATCAAAAAATTGATTTTCAAAACAGAAAAGTTCAAGTTCTTTAAAGTATGTTCATTTGTACACTCAATACTTGGTCGGCAGCACATATTACAGCAAATGACTTGCTCCTAGCACAAATTACAGCATCAGTGAAGTGTGGCATGGAAGTGATCAGCCTGTGGCACTGCTGAGGCACTATTGAGCCTTCAGATCATCTGTATATTGTTGGATCGACTGTTTCTCATCTTTCTCTTGAAAACATCCCATAGATTCAGGGGTCAGGCATGTTGGCTGGCCAATAAAACACAGTAATATCATGGTCAGCAAACCACTTGGAAGAGGTTTTTGCACTGTGGGCAGGTGCTAAAGTCCTGCTGGAAAAGGAAATCAGCATCTCCATAAAGCTTGTCAGCAGATGGAAGCATAAAGTGCTCCAAAATCTCCTGGAAGATGGCTGCATTGACTTTGCACTTGATAAAACACAATGGACCAACACCAGCAGATGTCACGGCCCCCCAAATCATTACTAACTTCAGAAACTTCACACTAGACTTCAAGCAGCTTGGATTCTGTGCCTCTCCAGTCTTCCTTCAGACTCTGGGACCATGATTTCAACATGACATGCAAAATTTACTTTTATCTGAAAAGAGGACTTTCGACCACTGTTCACTGTCCAGTTCTTTTTCTCCTTAGCCCAGGTAAGATGCTTCTGACGTTGTTTCTGTTTCAGAAGTGGCTTGGCAGTCCTTTTCCTGAAGATGTCTGAGTGTGGTAACTCTTGATGCGCTGACTCCGGCTTCATTCGACTCATTGTGAAGCTCTCCCAAGTGTTTGAATCGGCTTTACTTGACAGTATTCTCAAGCTTGTGGTCATCCCTGTTGCTTGTGCACCTTTGCCTACCCAATTTCTTCCTTCTAGTCAACTTTGCATTTAATATGCTTTGATACATTCAATAATGACCATCTGTGACTTACTCTCTTTGACTTACGCTTATGAATTTTGGGTTTGTATGATTTATTGACTTGACTTTATTATTGTTGAATAATTTTTACTTGCTGGGACCCCAAGAAGAGTAGCCAATATCTAGGTAGTGGCTAATGGGGGTCCAAATAACCAGAAAACCAGGAAGTAACCGTGCATTTGGTCCATTCACGTTCTCTGCAGACTCAAAAATATTGTTTGCCAATCTGTTTCTACAATAATATTGTATTATTACATAGGGTGCTATTGCTTCTGTTTCAGGGTGCTTATATTTCTATGTGACATACATTTTGTTGTTTTTTACCCATATTTTGATATAATCTGTAACCCCCTTTTTTCTTTCTCTAAAAAAATGTAAGTCAGTTTATACATTATCCATTCATATCTATGGAGTTGTTTCAGAATGTTATCTTATTTGCACCTCCATTTCATGCCTCTCTTCCATTTGTGGCGCAGCAGTAGCGAGTAAGGCTCACAGATCCGGCTTTTAACGCAATCAAAGCGGGTTCGAATCCACCTTTTGCCAAGCTGGCATTTATTTTCAATAAAAATTTAAATAATGTTCTAAAAGTGGAAATAAACTGCGAAGGAGTGTTTAATAATATTAAATGTGTTTATTTGATAGGATTAGGGGAAGATGTAGGGAGGGTTTTAATTCTACCAATAAGGCAGCATCCATTTAATAATTTTAATAAATCATTTACACTCTATGATATTATTGCATCCTTTTAATGTAAAGGTTGTGAGGACGTTCCATAGGCGTAATGGTTTTTATACTGTACAAACCGTATTTTTTATCCCCCTACACTACCCCTACACCTAAACCTGCCCATCACAAGAAACTGCACACTTTTACTTTCTCAAAAAAACAAACAAACAAAAAAAAAACTAATTCTTGTATGATTGATAAACCCATTTTTTGAAAAATGGGAACATGGGATAATGTCCTCATAAATCACCTTCTCCTTGTAATACCTATGTCATACCCATGTCATTATACAAATTTGTGTCCTGATATGTCATAAACACACACAAACACACACACTCGCACACACACACCTCTGTCTATATGAGGATTCATTACACACATTTATTCTGACGTTATTTCACTGACAGAAGTTCAGCTGTAGTATTAATGTAATGAAGAGAAAATAAGAGACTCTATAACATCTCACTGTTACTGATTCATCATGAGCTCAAAGCATTATGGGTAGAATCGCTCTACAGTCTATTCTGATTCATCAACACAGTTTCACTGATGACCCAGAATAATAAACAGTAAACCCAGGATAGAGCGGTTTAGTGAATGTGGTCTGGACTGTGTGGATGAGGCTCATTGTGTCTCCAGAGACGCTGTAGAAGGACAGAGTTCCTGCACTGTGATCCACAAACACTCCTATTCTACAGCTGATGGACTTTACTGGGAGTTCAGTCTCTATCTTATTGTGTCTGAATGAGTAACTGGAGGGAGAGCAGTTCAAACTCCAGGACTGATCATTATATCCAAACCCACACTCAACACCCCGTCCCTTCCTGCTGATGCTCTTATATGACACTGAGATATACACATATGCTCCATTCCACTCAATCTCCCAGTAACAGTGTCCACACACACTCTCTCTACACAACACCTGAGACCACTGATCAAATCTGTCTGGATGATCAGGATACGACTGGAGTGTGTTAGTGTAAGTAATCACTCTGTTCCTCTCAGACAGACGGAGGTTTTCATTCACTGTGTTCAGATCCAGATTGAGCTGATGGGAATCTGATGGAGAAAAAACACACCAGAATCAGGAATTATCAATCTGTCTGATATTCTGTGCAAATCATCATTATCCATCATCTAGGTCCTTTACCCAACCCAAGAAAATGGTTCTTTAAAATCATAGTGATATTTCACAATATTAATGTTTTTACTGTATTTTGGATCAAATAGCAGAAGAGACTTATTTCAAAAACATTAGATTTACCAACCCCATATATTTATATCAATATATAATATATATATTTTTTTCTTTATAATATTTCATTTTGTGTGATTACTATTATTATTCACATCACCTATATATCATTTAAAATGAATATCACTGAATGCCACATAACAGATTTGACTGGATAGTTTAAATATTATCATTCGTTTCCCAAGGATCAAAAAAAGCCAAGTGAATCAAATTATATTTATGAGTGTTAAATAAATGCCTTCAAATTTGGCACTGAAACCTTAATTACGTAGATTATCACAAACTGCAGCCAATCAACAAACAGGAAGCATTCATAATATTTTTTTCCAATGGAAAACAAGAAAAAACATATTGAAAACATATTGTTATATTGTGTCTGAATGCTAAACGCAGAAGTTGTTTTCACTGGACATTTTGCAGTTGAAGTAAACAGTCGTGGCTATGGAAATAATATACTGGGGTCTGTTCTTTATATGTGGATTACTTCATTAGCTGGATTTCATTGTTGACTTTTAGAAAGTATAATGCATTAAAACGCATGACAAACGACCAATTTCAGAATCTGCAAATATTATAATGCATTTGAACTTTGTTATAATTATTTATGAAAAGATTATATACATTATAAATACCTTTATAATGCATTATACATAAGGGCTTTAAAGGTGCCCTCGAATGAAAAATTGAATTTACCTTGGCATAGTCGAATAACAAGAGTTCAGTACATGGAAATGACATACAGTGAGTCTCAAACTCCATTGTTTCCTCCTTCTTATATAAATCTCATTTGTTTAAAAGACCTCCGAAGAACAGGCGAATCTCAACATAACACCGACTGTTACGTAACAGTCGGGATCATTAATATGTACGCCCCCAATATTTGCATATGCCAGC
>RJVU01042597.1:117922-193565 GCA_003731715.1 Anabarilius grahami
ATCCTCCTGATCCCAGCAGTCTGTAATACAGATCTTACAGTAACTGTGTCCACAGGGAATGGCCACTGGATCCTTCAGGAGATCCAGACACACTGGACACATGAACTCATCCTGAGAAAATCTGGCTTCTGCCATTTTACTGCATGAACACAGAGACACAAACACACAACATCTCAACTACACTTCAGTTTCAGTTTCTCTGAACTCATGTGTTTCCTGTTTCCTGGTTCTGTTTGAGTGACGTGTGTAAAACAAGTGTGTCTGTAAAGCAGCTTCCTCATTCCTGGTCCTGAAGAGCCTCACTGCTGCTAAGTTTCTAGTTTTCATGGGTGTTTAATCAATCTCTGAAACACTATAAGTCAGAGAGAAGCAAGACAGAATTATTGTTCCTTAAAGTCTCCATGAAATCAAATTTGCCAAATCTTTTTTTTATTTCTGAATATCGTAGTATTTATTATAAATGAATTATCCATGCACATCATTTTGTTAAATTCATGTGTGCTTGCAATCTTGAATCAAAATAAATTCCCCTCCCTCTTGCAGAGACATCTCCTCTCTGATGATGTGTTTACTGGCGTGAGGGCGGGGCAACCTGTCACTCACATGAGATCCACCAATAGCAAACCACAACCATCCAATCAATTCCCTATGGACAAAATCAAGCCCCGCCCAACATTTGTTCTTGTTTCAGAAGCCGTTTCACTCAGATTTGTCACAACAGCGAACAAATTACTATCATAACTTATATTTCATTCTGACATTAATACCTCGTGAATGTTGAATGTTTTCACTTTGAGCATCATTAAATATTTAGTCTTTTAAATGATAAATAGTGATGATTTGAATGAAATCTGTGTAAAATGTATCATATTCCATTTAATAGAAATTATGTCTAAAACGGTACTCTCTGCCGAAGCCAACAATACCGGAGGTAACACTTATGTATGATTGGGGCGGAGAAAAGCCACCTTTTGAAATAAGACTATATCTGATTGGCCAAAACTCCTCTAAGAGGTGGGACAAACACCTACATTTAAATAGTCATATCACAAGACAAAGAACTAGTGAACTAAAGAACAAAGAGTAACCATGGAGTAACAAGAAGCTCATTCAAGCCATCCAACTTTCACTCACTTTTCTTTTCCTTATTTTTCTTTTCCGTGAGAGTCTCGTGTTCTAAGTTTTGCAGCAAAGTTCAACCAACGACTTTTGCCGCTTCAACTTTAACTCCAGCCACGACAAAGAGACTTCCTTTCATTTTGCCAGCACGCTCAAATGGGATTGGTTTTTACCTAACCACCATCTGGACCTGAAAAGACAAATCATCGACTTGGAAAACCCTTCTCTCCACGCCGACAAGGAGATTCAAATTTAAAGTCGACTCAAGCAAGTACCTCCAGATTCTAAAGCTGAACTGGTGCATTAAATGAATGATTCATGGTTTGTTCAGTTCAGGTCTTTTGAAGTGCATATTTTGCTAGAAATCCTGTTCATCAAATCACTCTCTCTCTTAAAACTCTTTCTCTCTCATTTCCTTTCTTACTGCAACATGTATGAATGTGTGTGTTTGTGTTAGATTAGTTTGTGTTAGAATAAATAAAGTCTTGTAGATTTTAAAAGAAAGTGTCTTGTGTTATGTGCTTGTAAAATTTAATGTCTTAAACTGTCGATCTTTGCGCTCTAATCAGTGTTGTCACGATAGTGGATATTCATATCCGCTACAGAGCTTAAGGCTCGAGCAGATGAACACTATACGATTCAGTTGCTCGGTTGTAAACTAAATGACTCTTTATAATTCCCTATAAATTAATTATTTCATTTGAGCTAATTTTGCTCCTTTTCCTTACATGAAGCTCAATTTTAGAACCTCGGCACACATATGTTTTAGCCTTATTGCTTATACAAGTTTGAATGCATTTACAAGTCAGTCTTGCTGGAGTAGTCGTTCTGAGTGCAAGAAGAAAGCAAAGAAATGTTAGTTACATTTCACACAATTATGCAAACTATCACGCTGCCATTTTCTTCAGAACTTTTAAAAAATCATGAATGTGATTTGAAATAAATTACTTGAGCTGCTTATGTGTACCTTCAGACTTTCTGCAGGGCAAAACAAATTGTTGCAGAAGCAGGCCATGATGTGCTCTCATGTTTAAAGGCTGGATTTGAGTAACTCAAGCTGCGTTATTTACCAGCTTTGCGGTACTGGAGTGCCAAGGGTAATAAAAAGGTGAGCTGGAATTTCAAAGATTTCTGGGAGGTACACAGTAACAGTGAAATGCCATCAATAGAGGCACGGGCAGTGAGCCTTGTTGGTGAGGTGTGCCTTGACATGGAGAGGCGGGGTTTGTGTTTCGGACGAAATACCCAGAAGTACATGGATCATGGCATGCCTTGGGTCAAAGCTGTGCTCGGGAGGCTGCCCAAAAGCCTGGACCACGATGACTTGGTTAAAGTCATGACTTTTGTCAGCTGTATTGGAATGATTCAAAATGGCGAGTTCATTAGCTTCGATCAGCTGCGAGTGCTTGTGGAGGAGATTCCAGTCACGTCACGTTTTTTGCTGCCCAAGGTTTATGGGTTTAAACTCTGGGCTTTGCATGAGTCAATACCTTATAAACTAAAGATTGCAGCTGTTGCAGATCAAAAAACAGTGGAGTAGAGAGATTTACCTGAAAGGGTGTGTGAAGAAGTGGATGAGGCAGTTATGGACATTGATTGTCCTACTGAGGTGCAAAATGTGAAGAAGCTTCTGCCTCGTTTTTCGCCTGCTAACTAATCCCTTGTTTGGAGCAGCCTGGAGCTTTCATTGATAGATGTAGACCCTTAGTTGCGTCCGAAAGATGCATACAATAAATATGTGAAGGAGTGCGAGAGGTTGATGGTTCCTGTGCGCAGCAATCGCGCATTCTACCAAAAAAGGCAGAAAATGCCGCACTGAACTGGTTAGACATCTAAGTTAGGCTTTGAAGGTGCTGGTGGTGGGGTAGGGTTAGTGAAGTGTTTTGGTCATGTGTGTGTTTTATTTTGCGTAGTATATTAGATTATATATAGGGTATGTTCATTGTTATAGATTAGTAGTTCTGTCATTACTAGGTAAGTCAGGGTTAGGTGTAGGTTAGGTGTGTTATTTGTAAACCACTTTGTCTTTTTCATTAAACAAAAAGAATGTCAAGAGCTAAGACAACACCAGAAAAGCAGACTTTTTCAACACTCCAGTGAACTAATGTCATTGTCAAGGGCAGGGGTGTCCAAACTTGGTCTTGGAGGGCCACTGTCCTGCAGAGTTTAGCTCCAACCCCAATTAAACACACCTGAACCAGCTAATCAAAGTCTAATTAGGCATACTACAAACTTCCGGGCAGCTTTGTTGAGGCAAGTTGGAGCTAAACTCTTCAGGACAGTGGCCCTCCAAAACCGAGTTTGGAGACCCTTGGTCAAGGGCATGAAGTCCATCAATCCCTACTGCAGATTTTGTTTTAAGCGTCACAGTGTGAAAACCCTGTGGTCAGAGACACTGGCACCAGTTTTCAAAACTGTGGGCTACTGTCGTTTTGAAGATTGCCCAGTTACTGCACGTTGAAGTCACTGATGAAAGCACCCTGAAAGCAGTAGTTTACTCTGGAGGTGATTTCTACAATAATACCTGGAAACAAAATGACCTGAGTTTCATTTGGAGTCTATGCAAACAATTCCACAACTGGTCATCATGACACTCTCTGTCTTCTACAAAAGATGTAGGATATAGAGTACCTGGATGCAACAGAGTGTGTAATTCAGAAAGAGAGAGAGCAGAAGGTCCAACATATTTTGTGTATGAGCTGGTTAGAAGAAATCCATCCAAGGGTGCATCACCTTTACCTGTGGCAACTTATGTCACATGCGGCCACACAACAGCATCTTTGACTCACTTCCTGCAAGCTTTTCAAACTGACCTCATCAGGATGTATGGAAATGGGGCAAACAAAAGGCCAGTCATGATTGTATGTGATGGCTCCCATGTGCTTTTTCATTCCATTTCTATTACATTCTGCAGAAAAGGTCTGGAGGATCTGCTGCACAAGTACCCAGGGGAAAAAAAGTACACTTCTACAATGTACTTAAAGTGCTCTATTTTCACGCACTCATTTTGTACTTAGTATACTAAACATTCTTCTTTAATACTACTTAAGATCATCTTAAGAACATCTAAGTGTACTCAACTATGCTATTTTGAGACACCATGAAATATGAACTAAAATGTGCTTTTTATATACTATCTGTATTTAAAAAATATATTTAGATACCACTTGTAGTACACTATGGGTTCAAATGTACTATAAGTGGAATCTAAATAAATGTTTTAAATACTTTCTCATTTGTTCCTGAATTTCTTTGGATCTTAACATGATGTGCAGCTTTTGAGGATCTTTTGGTCTACTTCACTTTGTCAGGCAGGTCCTATTTAAGTGATTTCTTGATTGCGAACAGGTGTGGCAGTAATCAGGCCTGGGTGTGGCTAGAGAAACTGAACTCAGGTGTGATAAACCACAGTTGAGTTGTGTTTTAAAAAGCACTTTTTCACACAGGGCCATGTGTGAATATATATATATATATATCTCAAAACCAATGTTCCCTCTAAATTTTTTTTCTCGCTGAGCAAAACTTTTCTCTGTTGAGCGCACATTTTGGCCACCAGAGCAAAAACATTCTTCATATCAGACCTGTACAATGAATGTAAATACACACAAAAAAGGTTTTATCATGCAACTGTAACTTTTAACTTTATTGTGCCATTTCTATTTTATTTGACCCTTGATGTAACTTAGTGATATATTAAATAATATTTTTGAAAACAAGCAGTTCAGTCACTAAATTAAGCACATTTTAGGTTACTTGAGATTTTTTCACATTGCTTTGTTAACTGTTACCAGTCTTTACCAAGAAATTCTATTAAAAAAATACTCAAATTTCCTGCAGGACAGTTCAATTCTTTATAATATGAGCAGTCATGTATAGTATGAGCAGTCAGTATAAACACTGATGGTTTGGGACAACTACAGTGGGTACGGAAAGTATTCAGACCCCCTTAAATTTTTCACTCTTTGTTATATTGCAGCCATTTGCTAAAATCATTTAAGTTCATTTTTTTCCTCATTAATGTACACACAGCACCCCATATTGACAGAAAAACACAGAATTGTTGACATTTTTACAGATTAAAGAAAAACTGAAATATCACATGGTCCCAAGTATTCAGACCCTTTGCTGTGACACTCATATATTTAACTCAGATGCTGTCCATTTCTTCTGATCATCCTTGAGATGGTTCTACACCTTCATTTGAGTCCAGCTGTGTTTGATTATACTGATTGGACTTGATTAGGAAAGCCGCACACCTGTCTATATAAGACCTTACAGCTCACAGTGCATGTCAGAGCAAATGAGAATCATGAGGTCAAAGGAACTGCCTGAAGAGCTCCGAAACAGAATTGTGGCAAGGCACAGATCTGGCCGGCCAAACTGAGCTATCGGGGGAGAAGAGCCTTGGTGAGAGAGGTAAAGAAGAACCCAAAGATCACTGTGGCTGAGCTCCAGAGATGCAGTCGGGAGATGGGAGAAAGTTGTAGAAAGTCAACCATCACTGCAGCCCTCCACCAGTCGGGGCTTTATGGCAGAGTGGCCCGACGGAAGCCTCTCCTCAGTGCAAGACACATGAAAGCCCGCATGGAGTTTGCTAAAAAACACCTGAAGGACTCCAAGATGGTGAGAAATAAGATTCTCTGGTCTGATGAGACCAAGATAGAACTTTTTGGCCTTAATTCTAAGCGGTATGTGTGGAGAAAACCAGGCACTGCTCATCACCTGTCCAATACAGTCCCAACAGTGAAGCATGGTGGTGGCAGCATCATGCTGTGGGGGTGTTTTTCAGCTGCAGGGACAGGACGACTGGTTGCAATCGAGGGAAAGATGAATGCGGCCAAGTACAGGGATATCCTGGACGAAAACCTTCTCCAGAGTGCTCAGGACCTCAGACTGGGCCGAAGGTTTACCTTCCAACAAGACAATGACCCTAAGCACACAGCTAAAATAACGAAGGAGTGGCTTCACAACAACTCCGTGACTGTTCTTGAATGGCCCAGCCAGAGCCCTGACTTAAACCCAATTGAGCATCTCTGGAGAGACCTAAAAATGGCTGTCCACCAACGTTTACCATCCAACCTGACAGAACTGGAGAGGATCTGCAAGGAGGAATGGCAGAGGATCCCCAAATCCAGGTGTGAAAAACTTGTTGCATCTTTCCCAAAAAGACTCATGGCTGTATTAGATCAAAAGGGTGCTTCTACTAAATACTGAGCAAAGGGTCTGAATACTTAGGACCATGTGAGGACCATACAGAGACCACTCTGACATGCACTGTGAGCTGTAAGGTCTTATATAGACAGGTGTGCGGCTTTCCTAATCAAGTCCAATCAGTATAATCAAACACAGCTGGACTCAAATGAAGGTGTAGAACCATCTCAAGGATGATCAGAAGAAATGGACAGCATCTGAGTTAAATATATGAGTGTCACAGCAAAGAGTCTGAATACTTGGGACCATGTGATATTTCAGTTTTTCTTTAATCTGTAAAAATGTCAACAATTCTGTGTTTTTCTGTCAATATGGGGTGCTGTGTGTACATTAATGAGGAAAAAAATGAACAAATGATTTTAGCAAATGGCTGCAATATAACAAAGAATGAAAAATTTAAGGGGGTCTGAATACTTTCCGTACCCACTGTATAAAGTGTTTTTAAATTTTTCGCAAAATTATATGTTTATTGCTTATACATTTCCCAGATTTTATATACAGGTTTCAAGATTTTTAGTGGCAAGGAGCCCTAAACAATCCCCTTGTGAGATTTTTTTTTATTATTAGGCTTACATTATAATATACTATAATATAATAAAATTTAAAAACAAACTGAAGCATTTAAACAGATCTGATAGCTAAATATTTTTAAGAAAAGTGAACGTTAACTCTTTTATAGTTATCTAAAACATCCCTGAAACCCACACCACACAAAAAAATCTATTTAAACTGAGGCATATAACTGATGTATTTTTGAGGTTGCAAGCTACACCTGTGGTGGGTGTGTAATTGTAAATGTCTCGGAGTTTTGTTAACATTCTGTGCCCATCATCCGTTATTTCCGCCACTTTTCATTAACACATGTTTTATTTCACGTTTCTTTTCGTTTCGCGGTGCCTCTTGTATTGAGCTATTTAGTCCGCAAACATATTCTTACCGCGACTGATTTGGCTCAGGGCAAGCGCGCTCACACACGCTCAATATTTCACATTTTTGTCAGACTCTGTTGCTGTAGTTCAGTGGGAAAAGCTGGTCAGATACAGGATGTTAATATCTTTATTAGTCCTTTTACAGTTGCACATCCTTTACAAAAAAGAACTGCAGTATATTGAAGTAAAGCTGCAGTACAAAGTATTGAGTCAATACATAAGTGATTTTTATAATTTTTTTTAATAGCTCTATTTTGTAAACCTCTAGAAATGTAGTGTTGCATTTCAACAAGGTATTCGATACACTTCAAGAAGAACAAACTGGTGTAATGTCATTTAGAACAAAATCAGGCCAAAACGAAGTTCATTTGGACTTTGAAACAGCTTTTCTAAAGCAAACTTTCCTGAAATGTTCTGGTGGGTAGTAAAAGATTGTGTATTTTCATTATCTTTAGCTAGATGCATTTACATTGTGACTGTGCCTCAGATGCACAGAGATCAACTCTGTCTGTGTTTGTAAAGGTGTGAACCAAATGGCCCATACAGACGTATGGCCCACAGAAACTGTTGGGTGTGAATGACAAAGAAACAGCCACGCAATATCGCGTTCATTATCGAAGGCGATTCATCTGCGATATGAACGCGATATTGCGTGGCTTGTCGGTGAACTACGGCTCTGTCTATTAAATGGCGCTCCATTTGAAAGCAGGTGATGGCGATTTAGAGGTAATCAGGGAACCAGATTTACTGACGAAATGCGCGTGACAATCGCATGCGATATATCGCCCAGCCCTAGCTCAGAGTAGATTGCAGGGTAGATCGATCTCCTGTGGGAGGTCCTAACAGTGTTCTATTGTTTGTAGCCCTTTTGTCTTCATGTATAAATTTCTGTCCCACACACAGAACTTTGGGTTAAGATATTTTGAAGGTCGACACGCTGACATCGCTGCTGAAGAACTGTGCTACACTACTACCTTCAATAAATTCTTCTCCCCACAAGAACTCTGGTCAAGCGTACTTATGTATTAGAAAAATCTAATACATTGGCGAGCCACCCAATAGACTGCTCAGCCAAACACAAGTCTACAATAGTAGACCTACTATTGGTCTATGGTGATTATGTAATAGGTAGGTGTGCTCTGGGGCTCCACCTTCTTTAATGAGGGCTGTTTGTAGAAATTGAAGTTGTAATTCTATTGAAAGTGACAACCTCTTTTTTCATGTTTTATACTGTAAAGATGCTTGATTTAAAGCAATCTACTGTATAAATGTGATGGGACGTGACTGGGGAGCTGAATTGCAGATCTGGTGCAAACATATCCACATCACTATGATCTGAAGCTTTCACAACTGCGCTTTTCCCACTGCATTTATTTTGTTACTGAAAGGAAAATTCACAGCACATATTCACATATTTATTTAAATGCCACTCGAGATGTTCACTCAAGTCCGCTGCTACTAAGCGAAGACTGGAAAAGAACTTTGCAGTGAGTATATCGGGGGTTTCAGGGCTGGTACAAGACCTCTCTATAACGAAAACTCTTATGTGAACCTTGAGTGAAGGCTCATGTGGTACTTTAAGGTTCCTTTATATCTAAAACTCTTTCCACATAGATCACATATGAACGAATTATCTCCAGTGTGAATTCTCTTGTCCGTGTTAACGGTTCCTGGTTGGTTAAAACTTTTTGTGTGAATTCTCATGTGGCCTTTAAGATGGCCTTTTAGTCTGAAACTTTTTCCACAATGAGGGCAAGTGTAAGGCTTCTCTCCAGTGTGAATTCTCATGTGCATGTTAAGGGTTCCTGATTGGTTGAAACATTTTCCACATTGTTGGCAGCAGAAAGGGAGCTCTCCAGTGTGAATTCTCATGTGGTCTTTAAACGGACCTTTGCGACTGAAACTCTTTCCACACTGAGGGCATGTGTAGGGTTTCTCTCCAGTGTGAATTCTCATGTGGTCTTTAAGGTGTCCTTTTAGTTTGAAACTCCTTCCACACTGAGGGCAGGTGTAAGGCTTCTCTCCAGTGTGAATTCTCATGTGTGTGTTAAGGATTGCTTTTTGCTTGAAACTTTTCCCACATTGTTGGCAGGTGAAAGGCTTCTCTCCAGTGTGAATTCTTATGTGGTCTTTAAACGGTCCTTTGCGACTGAAACTCTTTCCACACTGAGGGCACGTGTAGGGTTTCTCTCCAGTGTGAATTCTCATGTGGTCTTTAAGGTGTCCTTTTAGTTTGAAACTTTTTCCACATTGTTGGCAGGAGAAAGGGAGCTCTCCTGTGTGAATTATCATGTGGACTTGAAGGTGTCCTTTTAGTTTGAAACCTTTTCCACACTGAGGGCAAGTAAAAGGCTTCTCTTCAGTGTGAATTTTCATGTGGTAATTAAGTCTTCCTTTTCGGTTGAAACTTTTTCCACACTGAGGGCAGGTGAAATGCTTCTCTCCAGTATGAACGCTCATGTGGCAATTAAGACTTCTTTTTAGGTTAAAAACTTTCCCACACTGTTGGCAGGTATACGACTTCTTTCTAGTGTGAATTCCCATGTGCCTTTTCAAGTTTCCTTTTCGAGTGAAACTTATTCCACACTGTTGGCAGGAATAACAGCTCTCTCCAGTGTGAACGATCATGTGGACTTTAAGGTTTCCTTTTCGGTTGAAACTCTTACCACACTGTTGGCAGGTGTAAGGCTTCTCTCCGGTGTGAACTCCCATGTGGACTTCAAGGTTTTTATGCTGACTGAAACTCTTTCCACACTGTTTACAGATTAAATTACTTCTAGTCTCTCTTTTTTGTGAGGAAGTCTTTTCTGTCTGTGAGCAACTAAAAGATTTTTCTTCAGTTATGAAATCATGCTGTTTCTCATTCAGACTCTCTTCTTCCAGCGCCATCAGGTCTAAGACAAAAAAAGACAAAAAAAGTTATCCCCAGTTTAAAGGACACAAAGCAATAAACATTAAGGGTGTACTCACACTAGGCATGGTTTCTTTGTATAATGAACAATTTTTGTTTTGCCCTCAGCTTACAGACAAGGTTTGTACTGTAAATATGCTTGATTATTAGAGGTGGGATATTTTTTCCTAATGAAAGAGTGCTCCGACATGACATAGCTCACTTTAAGCAGTTATTTTATCTATGGTTCATAACATTTCTTACAGATTTCTGCTCGTAAATCAGATACAGATAAATTAGCATAGTACAAGTACATTTATTTGAATACATTAATGAGAGAGCGATTGCGAGTTGTGTGCATTAGTCATACCGTCTCTCTATTAATTGTGAAGCAAGTAGTTACTTCAAAAGTATAAAAATATACTAAAGATAGAGATACTTTACTGATAAATCAGCAGCTCAATATAATGATACACATGCGTTGGTCTAAAATCGCTTGAATGTCCAAATTGGCAAGCCTTAAAACACATACAGTTGAAAAAGTTTAGTGAAGATGCAAGTGAAATTTATCTCACTTCGGGGCTCGCCTCTCACACACTGTGTCTGTGTGTTGTCTGAATGTTTGAGTTTGCCTCCTTGTTGCTTCCATGCCGCTGACTGGACGGGCGGACTACATACACGGTAGTATGTTTCTAAGGGGAAAGTATTAACAGGATTAAATAACCAACATGGGAAAATTATGTTGGTTAGAGGTTCTGAATTTGATTAATCATCCAGCCCTAATATCCCTTACCCAACAAGCAAACTATGAGTTACAGTTCTAACTCCGTAATCCCCAAACTGTAACCCCAAACCAGGTACTGGTTACCATAGCAGCAAAAACACATCAGCAAGATGAGACTGAAGGAATCTGAGACAGAAAGGAATTTTAGAGAGTTGCACTCTCACTTATCGAAGTTTCCCATCTCTAGATTTTCCCTTATTGTTTTTGCCTATGGTTTAATTCACACTCTTTTGAAATAGTGTTTTAGAATTGCTTACTGTAGTTAACAAAGATCACATGTATAACGTTTAGTGTCTATGATCTGCAATCATTTAATACACGACTGTAAATCCTCTTCTGAGATGAACACCATCATTAAGTTTGCAGACGACACAATAATTGTAGGCAGAATAACCAAAAACAACAAATCAGCCTACAGAGCAGAGGTCAAGAACTAAGAGAGCTGGAGCCGAAATAACAACTTGATTCTCTATGCAACAAAGATGACGGAGAAGATCCTGGACTTCAGAGGGCTGAAACCCTCTGCACATTGCTCCATAGACATTAATGGTGAGAGAGTGAAGGTGGTGCAGAGTTTAAAATACCTGGGAGTTCATATCAGCCAGGATGCGACATTGACTGCCAACACCTCAAAGATGGTTTAAAAAAGGTCACCTAAGACTTTTCTTTTTGAGGTTGTTGAAGAAAGCACTACTTCCACAACAGCTGCTGGTGAACTTCTACAGGTCGGTTATTGAATCTGTCATCACCTACTGCATTGCAGCGTGGTACTCTGGCTGTACTCTAGAAAACAGGAAGTCTCTTCAGCATATTATAAAAATGGCAGAGAGTGGAGCCTCCTCAAGCAGTGTTACCTCTTAAACCAGGCTTGCGGTCAGTTGCTTATCCTCTGTGATATAAAATGGCCTATATCTCACAAACTATCTTTATGAGATTGAATGTGTCCTACTGGAGTTTTTACAGTAGTCCATGTAGAGGTCTTGTAGAGATTTCATGAGAACTTGTCGCTGCATTTTCGAAATTCAAATGGATTGAAGAACTGGAGATTCAAACTTCTGAGAAAATGCTCCCCTGTATGTTTGACCAGTCACAGGAATCCTCACTACTGACCAAGAGTTGTCATCATCTCCAGGAGTGATCCTGTACAGAGATGCTGATGAGATCACAGAAGGGAAATTTGTGATTGCTCAATATGATGGCAAGCCATTTCTTTGGCCAGATCATAGCAATTCATGGAGATGACATACAAATCAATTGCACAATCCAGAAAGGTGAGAAGAATTCATTTGTGTGGCATTCACGGCAGAAGATAATTGGTGTCATATTTGAACCAGAGCCAATGCATTGTGCTGCTCAACTCACATCTCTTGATTGGCTAATGTTCAACCAGTAAAGGCATTGCCATCACCTCAAACATGGACTCATGAAATTGCGTCAAGCATCTGAATAGAAAAAAAATCTTGAAATTGTTTTAAAATGATGTGTCATGTCTTGCACCGTCAAGGAGTCAAAGTTCATTTTGTTGATAAAAATGTTTTTAAAAATGGTTTATGATGTTGTTTGCATCAAAATTACAGTGGTGTGAATAAGTGCTTGCCCCCTTCCTCATTTTTATTTTTTATTTTTTGCATGTTTGTCTCACTTTAATGTTTCAGATCATCAGACAAATTTAAATATGAATCAAAGATAACAAGTAAACACAACATGCAGTTTTTAAATAAAGGTTTTTATTATGAAGGGAAAACTAAATCCAAACCCACATTAACTAATGAATCTTAATGTAAAGTGTTACCAAAAATTGTGATGCTTAAAGTCATCATGAAATCAAATTTGACCCTTTTACTTTGTTTGTGCGTATTAGTAATTTTGTGGTGAACAATTAATTTGTGCAAGTTAATACACCGTAAAAAATTGTTTGTCGCGATAATCAATCAAAATCTGAAAAATTACTTCCAGTCTGGAATAGCGTTCCTTCTCTGATGACGTCAGTTTGACGGCTTGGGTTAAAAACGAGTAAACCACTCCTCTGCAACCTTTCGTCTGCTATGAGCGAGAGATGGAGAGGAGGAGCACTAAAGTAAAACTGCCCTCTATTCATATACGTCACAACAACACTGGAGAAAAGACGTTTGTAACTTCGGTTCACGGGGACTTTAAACTTGCCAATCACAATCTACTTAAAATGTAATAACACTGTAGGTTTTTAATTCATTCTTATGATTTGAAAAACGAATAAACAAAAAAATAGGCTAAAAGGTAGCCACAAACTAACTACAATGGAATTAAAACATAGGGACGAACTATCCCAATAAAACCCCTCATGTTTCAACTGAAGCGAATGATTGATGTGTGTTTATGACTGAGATCAGCTTAGAGAATGAAACCAACCTGTTTGTTCCTCAGTATCTTCATGTTTCACTCTGAATGTTTCTTCAATCTTCATGTCTTCACTCTCCTCTTTAATAAACTCCATCTTTGTAATAGTGTCACGTGGATCTCAGTTGCATCACCATAAGTTTTTCTGTGTGTTTGTCCTGTTTAAAATAATTAACATGAAGAAAAATAAATCCACACTAAATCTCTGGGTGTGTCTGTCCGAGTCTGTCAGAGTTAATGGACTTCACCTGATTAGACTAAAAACACTAATAAAAGAACTCAAATTATACAAACTCCATATTTACTCATATTTTGTATTATTACACTTTCTATAGACTGTATTTATTGCATTACACAGATTAACATCAGCAGTTAATGAGTTATATTATTCATTTCACATGTTTGTTTGTTTGTTTACATTTGGTCCAATTGACTCGAACCTTTTCTGTTACTCCACATTTTCTGTTACTGTGAATAAGCTCTACTAACAAAAACAACGTTTAATCTTGTTATTATACACACATTCACAGTTGTCTATAAACTGTGCCAATGTAAACACTTTAATGAATACAAACACAAACCTTTCTTCAGTCGAATCACATCAGCCCCCGGAGCGTGGCGCAGTTTTTTGACATCACAGCGCCACACCAAAATAAAAGTCCTGTCTGCATGATAAAACTAATAGAAGTCTTCATACAGAAAAACATTCATATTGCTGATTTATGGGATGAATCAGAGATTCTAAAAGTTATCAGTACCATACCGTTTTTCAAGAGTTTCTGGCTTATATCTAAATGTAAGCAAGTGTGAACTGCTCTCAGTTCAATAATCTACAAAGCACTGATATTCTCAGTCAAGAATAAAGTCAAAATTCCTGGTCTTCATATTACTAAGGATTGTAAAGAACTTTAGAATATGTTAAATTTAAAATTTGTAGATTAAAATTAAATGTGTGATTGCAGAGAGATCTAACTAATAGAAATATCCAATCTCAATTTCTCCACAGAATATCAGGGTAATAAATCAAATCAAATTTATTTGGCATTTAATATAACTAATTTTGTCTGTCTGTACTTAATTTAAAATGTTTAAAATAATTCTTCTAAATGGTAATTAACTGTAGCTTACATTTCCTTTAAATATATATATATATTTTAAATTAGGGATTTGGAATTTGTGCTGAAATGTGATTATAATATAAACAAGTCTCCTATTAAGCTCTAATATTTCCATTGATTAAGGTTGGACATTGATTTACACACATAATTTTACTCGCCGCAATAACAGGTACATACTGAAAAGTAACAAAGGACTGGATATAAATAAACATATGATCTGCCTTTGATATTATTAATAAAGAGCAGTTTTGTTTAAAATATTTTTATTTGATATAGCTCAAATATTGATGCACATTGTCGTGTAAATGTACCCGGGTTGTGTAGTCATAGCCACTTTTATGTTTTTTCCATGTTATAGCAAAACCAAGTGGCCAGTCGCCCCATGTGCACAGTTTGGTTAGTAAATATTTCCATTCACAAGTTACTGATAATTATTGACATTCAGACTCCTGGGGCCAGTTGTTCAAGAAGTTTAATCTGGATCAGAATGATCTGGATTCAGAAATCCCATGTTTTGCTATTCCGATCAGGCCAAAAACCTAAGACTAGTTCGCAAAAGGTTTTTCGAAAAAATCCAAAATACCTGAAAATTTCACCAGAGCGAGATGAAATCTGAGGACAAACGACAGACGAAATTTGTCTGTCTTGAGTTAAGGATTCCAATGATATAACACACACGCCTACGCCTAACGGTTTAAGGGCCAGATTTACTGAACAGGCAAATTAGCGTGAGTGCGCAATTCCACAAATGTGCAGATGGGAGTGGCAAGTGTTGCTGACGCACAATTTAAAAAACACAGACGCAGTCAAATCATTTACATAATGACCAATGCAATCTACCAAGAGCAGTGCAAATTAGCACTGCGGGTCCACACAGGCGCAACTTGTTACATGTAATATACGGATGACGTCTTCCTCTGGCATTCCAAAGAAATTAATACGAGTGGAAAATATTTTCTCCCTTCTACCATGTGCTCTCTGTTCTCTGCAGTGTCTCCTCCTAGCAGCAACAACTGCAGCCACGTAGCAAAATGGTTTAAGACATAATGGCGCAAATACCAGTAAATTGACTAGTGCAAACATTAGTAAATCATGTTGCGTGATTCATTTAAATACTCTCCTCCCATTAATTTTTCGTCTGAAAGGGAAACTCCTACAAATGCATATATGGTCAGCCACAAAAACAACTGAGTTCATGCCTTTTCAGCGCTAATTTTGCACTGCGTGTCTTTAGTAAATCCCGACAGTAGTTTTTTAACACCAAAAGAGGTTTGCACTGGTGCAATCTGTTAGTAAATATTTCCCTAAGAGTTATGAGCGATTTCATACTTTTCACCACTGTAGCGCTCCAACGTTTCACAGTCATATAGCTCTTCCTTGGTCGACATTTCATTCAGTAAAATTAGTTTTGATTTATATGCCGTTTAATGTTGATGATCACATTATTTTACATGTATATGCTTACATAGGCTATCGCTTGTTTCTGCTTCTTCACGTGTGTTTTGATCAGGAGATTTAGTAATCTTTCAGAAGATGAGTAATAGCACCCCCTACCATATAACAGTGAAAACACCGAAAGCAGGAAATTCCCATCAATGGCATCTCGTATCAACAAGTACCTTTTCCCTTGCATTTATTTTGTTACTGAAAGGAAAATGCACAGCACACATTTACATATTTATTTAAATGCCACTTGGGATGTTCAATTAAGTCCGCTGCTACTAAGCAAAGACTGGAAAAGAACTTTGCAGTGAGTATATCAGGGCTTTCAGGGCTGGTACAAGACCTATAACGAAAACTCTTATGTGAACCTTGAGTGAAGGCTCATGTGGTACTTTAAGGTTCCTTTATATTTAAAACTCTTTCCACATCGATCACATACGAATGGATTCTCTCCAGTGTGAATTCTGTTCATGTTAAGGGTTCCTGTTTGGTTGAAACTTTTTGTGTGAATTCTCATGTGGTCTTTAAGGTGTCCTTTTAGTTTGAAACTCCTTCCACACTGAGGGCAGGTGTAAGGCTTCTCTCCAGTGTGAATTCTCATGTGTGTGTTAAGGATTGCTTTTTGGTTGAAACTTTTCCCACATTGTTGGCAGGTGAAAGGCTTCTCTCCAGTGTGAATTCTTATGTGGTTTTTAAATTGTTCTTTGCGACTGAAACTTTTTCCACACTGAGGGCACGTGTAGGGTTTCTCTCCAGTGTGAATTCTCATGTGGTCTTTAAGGTGTCCTTTTAGTTTGAAACGTTTTCCACATTGTTGGCAGGAGAAAGGGAGCTCTCCTGTGTGAATTATCATATGGTCTTTAAGGGTTCCTTTTAGTTTGAAACCTTTTCCACACTGAGGGCAGGTAAAAGGCTTCTCTTCAGTGTGAATTTTCATGTGGTAATTAAGTCTTCCTTTTCCCTTGAAACCTTTTCCACACTGAGGGCAAGTGAAATGCTTCTCTCCAGTATGAACGCTCATGTGGCAATTAAGACTTCTTTTTAGGTTAAAAACTTTTCCACACTGTTGGCAGGTATACGACTTCTCTCTAGTGTGAATTCCCATGTGCCTTTTTAAGTTTCCTTTTCGAGTAAAATTTATTCCACACTGTGGGCAGGCATAAAGGCTCTCTCCAGTGTGAACTCTCATGCGGTCTCCTTTTCGGTTGAAGGAAGTCTTTTCAGTCTGTGAGCAACTAAAAGATTTTTCTTCAGTTATGAAATCATGCTGTTTCCCATTCAGATCTTGACTGTCCTCTTCCAGCACCATCAGGTCTAAGGCAAAAAAGACAAATAAAAGTTATCCCCAGTTTAAATGGCACAAAGAATCAGACACTAGGCACAGTTTCCTTGGAGAAAAGAACACAACCCTGCACACAACAGGTAAATGCCATTATCGCTGTTTTCCAT
Organism: Anabarilius grahami; assembly: GCA_003731715.1. Taxonomy (NCBI): domain Eukaryota; kingdom Metazoa; phylum Chordata; class Actinopteri; order Cypriniformes; family Xenocyprididae; genus Anabarilius; species Anabarilius grahami. Next base: position 135,242 of record RJVU01042597.1, read on the forward strand.
GTTTGTGAAGTAAATATGTTTAACACAGCTTTTTAAAAATGCCAGTGTTTCACATGCGTTTGACCAATCAACGTACACTTATGTCACTGATAGTTCCTATAGTATTGGTTTAGACAGTACTGGAGCTACTTTAGTTCCCCCAAAAGGAGTTCCTAGAACTAAAATCTTTCCTAGTTAAAGCGGTGCGAACATGGCCAAATTTTGACATAACTTCATTTTTTATTCTTTACTCTGATGTAGGAAGAATGTTTAGACTGAAGGAAACTCAAACTGTATGCTTATATATTTATTTTAGAACAGTTTGTTTAGTGTTGTTAATAAAGTCTTTGTTTGTATCACACTTTAGGTTGTTCATTGGTTTGCACCTAAACAGAGTCCCTAATCATGCTGATCACAGCTACATGCACATACAAGGTGTTGGATAAGTATTAGGATTTTACTGTCTATGGCCAAGAGAGTATTATCTTACTATAGTCTATAGACCAGTGGTCTCAAACTCATCTCCTGGAGTGCCAGTGTCCTCCAGAGTTTAGTTCCACCCCCTAATTAAATACACCTGATCCAGCTAATCAAGGTCTTCAGGGTTACTAGAAACTTCCAGGCAAGTGAGTTAAAGCTGGTTGGAGCTAAACTCTGCAGGACCGTGGCCCTCCAGGAGCTGAGTTTGAGACCACTGATATAGACGCTCTTACTAAACTACACTGGACGAGTGTTGGCAGGATGTTTAAGACAGATTCCATCAGAAATCCCTCAAATCATTTACTTGATCCAAATATTTTTTACTAGGGCTATCAATAGATTAAAAATTTTAAATCATGATTAATCACACCCTTTTGTGCTGATTAATCACATGCCTATCATCAAATTAACCTGTAAAGACAGCCACTCAAATTCTGAGGTGATCCATGACTCAACAGCTACATCAACTCGAAAAAATGCATCAAGCTTAGTTGGTTTCATCTATAGTAGTCAACATTTGAAGTGGATCAAAACCTTTCATCAAATTTGTCTTAAAACCTTCTTCTTAGGACAACTTAGTTCTAAGGACAACTTTGATGAACTGGCGCTAGCCAGGCTACCACAGACCGTTCTAATGAGCCCACCCGCTCCACAGATGTACCTGCGGTAGGGCAGTGAGGTGAAAGGCAGGGACCTGACTCGGGAGGCGTAGCGGCTTGAAGTGGGGTCTGGGTGTGTGATGCAACACCAACCTACTTCCACGTGGGGACAAAGGGTGAAGGAGAAGGTCTGGTAGCGCTCTCAAGCCGTACCCTGCTGCCCAGTGAAGGAGGGGACGANCCAGGCAAGTGAGTTAAAGCTGGTTGGAGCTAAACTCTGCAGGACCGTGGCCCTCCAGGAGCTGAGTTTGAGACCACTGATATAGACGCTCTCACTAAACTACACTGGACGAGTGTTGGCAGGATGTTTAAGACAGATTCCATCAGAAATCCCTCAAATCGTTTACTTGATCCAAATATTATTTACTAGGGCTATCAATAGATTAAAAATTTTAAATCACGATTAATCACACCCTTTTGTGCTGATTAATAACATGCCTATCATCAAATTAAACTGTAAAGACAGCCACTCGTGGCTAAACATTAATATTCCATAATTTTTTGTCATACAGATAAAATATATCAATTGAAACTAAAGAATGTCTCCTCTTATATGTGTGCAATCAGAGTAAAAACAAAATGTGTTTTTTGTAAAATAAAGAAAAATAACGATGCATTATCTAACATGTCTTTCTCAATAAAGTACATTCTGATAGTTATCACACAAACATTAGACATATGTCTAATGAAACGTTGAAATATCAAGTCATATCGAAATAATCTGTTTATGTAATCTGTTTGAAAAGAGAGAGATGTCAGTCGTTTGTGATGGGCCATGCCCACGAAGAGCGCACAGCATTCAAATTCTGAGGCGATCCATGACTCAACAGCTACATCAACTCGAAAAAATGCATCAAGCTTAGTTGGTTTCATCTATAGTAGTCAACATTTGAAGTGAATCAAAACCTTTCATCAAATTTGTCTTAAAACCTTCTTCTTAGGACAACTTAGTTCTAAGGACAACTTTGATGAACTGGCGCTAGCCAGGCTACCACAGACCGTTCTAATGAGCCCACCCGCTCCACAGATGTACCTGCGGTAGGGCAGTGAGGTGAAAGGCAGGGACCTGACTCGGGAGGCGTAGCGGCTTGAAGTGGGGTCTGGGTGTGTGATGCAACACCAACCTACTTCCACGTGGGGACAAAGGGTGCAGGAGAAGGTCTGGTAGCGCTCTCAAGCCGTACCCTGCTGCCCAGTGAAGGAGGGGACGAGAGCGGCGAGGCTTCGTGGCATCGCACACTGTCTTCCTCACCTCCTTCATCAGTGGGGCGCGAGAGGGGCGAAGCATAGCTTCATGCACTGTTGTCTTCGGTCCACTGAGAAGAGGGGAATGAGAGCGGCGAGGCGTGGCATAGCACACTGCCATTCCCGAAGTCCTGAGATCCAGAGATATTGAACACTGCTCTATTAATTAAGGTTTGGGTACCAAATCTTGGGAAACAGAAAGAAAACTAAACCAAGGATTCTCCGCCCGGTCCTCCTCCGGGGGAGGGAGTGGTGCGGTCCCTTTTACCTCTGGTTTGCCTGTCTCAGGGCTGCTTGTTCATCCTCTTGTCAGCAGGCTTGGCCGGGGCCTGGACGCCTCTCTTGTGGCCGGCCCTCTGCTGCCTAGGTGGAGGCTGTTGCTTAGGCTGAGCAGAGGCAGAGGCTGGCCAGTAAGCACACGAGGCAGTTCACACTCATTGGTGGGCACGTACTGCCTACTGTGGCACCAGATCCAGGATGAAGGCCAGGACAGGAGATAGTCTGTCCGACCCCATGTCATCAGTTGTTGGCGGGACGGGAGGATGAAGGTTGAGGCGGGATATAGTCATTCAGCCTCATTCACCAATAACAGCGGATTATCAGTGAGTCCCAGTTGTCTCTGATGACAGTTTGTAAAACTATTTAAAATATCACTGCAGAGGCAGGTGTTGGAGTGCCAGGAGTTTCAGGAGTGCCACTGGAACATTACCTCGGTACCTCAATTCACTCCTATAAGTATATGCTCCCTCTCATCAGCTATGGTCACTGAATGAGTGGCGTCTCGGTGCTGTTGCAAATTTATTTTGTTCCTCTATTGCAGTGGTTCCCAACCACATTCCTGGAGGCCCACCAACACTGCACATTTTGCATGTCTCCTTTGTCTGACACACCCATTTTAGATCTTTGAGTCACTACTAATGAGCTGATAACCTTAATCAGGTGTGTTTAATTGAGGAGACATGCAAAATGTGCAGTGTTGATGGTCCTCCAGAAATGTGGTTGGGAACCCCTGCTCTATTGGATAAAAAGGACTAGTAAATGAATTAATATAAGTGCTAATAGTGGAAGACTGAAACATTGCTATACACACTAAAGTTGCGTGGATCAGCTCTAACGTCACCAGAATTAGCTGCCTATGATTTTCTCTGACTTGGGTATCCGCACCCAATCGTCACATTACAATGATTAAAATTCTCAAGTTCACGATGATATGGTAACATATTACACTGAAATGATCAATGATATGAGGATTATAAACAAAATGTTCTATTATTACAACATAGTAGCTAAACAGCGAGCACTTGAGGATGAGAAAAAAATCCAACAAATACACAACAAATGTAAATCTGATCACATTTCATGCTTTGCTTTAAAGGTGTTACAGAGGATGTTTCGACGACTGAGAAACCAAAGACTGTTAGTGAGTTTTTGAAACGAGCGCATGCGTAAGAACAACCCCCCTCCTTCACAGCTAATTTCAAGGGAACGCCTCCCAAAACTCCTGCACGAGTATTGGAACACGAATGTTTGTTTACCACCTGCTGAGCTTAAGTTTTAGCTTCGCTACCACTGCTGCTGCTGCTCAACTTCTCAATTCCTCCCATAGAGAAATCAGCATCACTGTAATATTAACATAAATGATGTTTACAACGTTTGATGCGATAAATTTAGATGTATTAACGTCATATTAAAGTTAGTTAGCAAAGAAAAGAAACCATTGTGTATAAAACTCACCGATCTGCGAGTGACTCTTGCAAAATAGTGGACACAGCTGGAGCCTGGGGTCTCACCCATTGGTGTGTCAGCGGAGTTGAAGTAACAGTATCATAACTACAACGAGATTAAGTTACTGTCTGAGAATTTTTTGGGGGTGTGAAATGATATGATAATAAACACATAAGACGTAGCTCAGTCGACGCTACTCCCATTTCAACTAGCATGTAGCATTTCGCAAACTAGTCATTGCCTTACACCAGTGTTTCTCAACTCCAGTCCTCGGGACCCACTGCTCTGCACATTTTGTATGTATCCCTTATTTAACGCACCTGATTCAGATCATCAGCTCGTTAGGAGAGACTCCATGACCTGAACTGAGTGTGTCAGGTAAGAGAGACATACAAAATGTGCAGAGCAGTGGGTCCCGAGGACTGGAGTTGAGAACCACTGCCTTACACAACAGTACAAGAAAAACGTCGATATACCTGAATAACAGTACAACAATAATTATTCCACAAAGAAAGGATAATCACTGTTACCTGTCGAGAAGGATTTTTGCGAACTGAGAGTCTGTCTTGACACCTTTCTGTTCCTTCATTGCTCTCCAGCGTTGAAATGTTTGCCCAAGAACGACTCTGGTTTGATTAATTGAAATTGACTCTTCAGACAATTTTCTCCAATTCTCAGCGACTTCAAAGAAAGTCTTTATTTTGCGTCCTCCTTCGGGTTTCTTATCTGCCATGGTGCAAATTCGAGGAGAAAACAAACCAAAGCTAACGACGGAGTTTTATGCGCTATGCGCATGCGGCGCTTGTGGAAAGTTACTGGAGCGCGCACGTCTCTCACAAGGAACGTAATGGCAGTGATTGACAAGCCAGAGGGCCAATCGTTTACGCGATGATCGCTTAAACGATTGGCTGATGTTTTTAAGGCCCTACCTCGTGCACAGATGATGTATATTAATAATATTCCTTTCAGTGCACCTAATAAATAGTCTTTTATCAGTTAGTAAAGACAGTTTCAAGTAATATTGCAAAAATGTATAAAACAAAACATCCTCTGTAACACCTTTAAGCAAAATAAAGATTTTGTTAGATACTTTTGCACAATTAAGTGATATAAATTAACAGTTTTCATTGTTTTCCAATCAGAAGTTGATTTTTGGGTTTAATGTCACACAAGAAATTGTAAAAATGATACTTCTGTATTATTTTTCCTTCTTTAATGTGTGTCATAATAACGAATAGAAGTGGGATCTTCTAAGGTTGAAGGCAGCATTAGTATTTGTCTGGTCATGTGATCTCAACATGTCTGTCCACATGAGGTGACCCGAATAATTAAAACCACTTTAATTAAGACACTCATATGACATTGTTCAAAAATATCATTCATTTCTGTAGATCTGGACATTTTAATAAAGATCAAATGACTGAGTTCAGCTTGGAGAATGAAACCAACCTGTTTGTTCTTCAGTTTCTTCTTGTTTCACACTGAATGTTTTTTCAATCTTCATTTCTTCACTCTCCTCTTTAATAAACTCCATCTTTATAATGATGTGTCACGGTGATCTCAGTCGCTTCACCAGGAGTTTTTCAGTGTGTTTGTCCTGTTTAAGATGAGAATAATTAACAGAAAGAAAAATAAATCCACATTAAATCTCTGGGTGCGTCTCAATCAGCTCTAGTTCAGTAGTTCAGTGCACTGGGAAGAGAGTCAGAGTCAGAGTGAGAGTTAATGGACTTTAATCACCTGATTAGACTAAAAACACTCAAAACTAGAATTACAAATCAATAAAGGAACACAAACTACACAAGCTCTTTATGTAGTCATATTTTGTATTATTAAATGTTCTGTAAATCATTTAATAGATTATACAGATAAACATCAGCAGTTAGTTTGTTATGTTAGTCATTTCACGTGTTTGTTTGTTTACATTTGGTTCAATTGAAGGAGAATGAAATGCACCTTTTCTGTTACTCAAGTGTGAATACGCTTTACTAACAAAAACAACGTTCATTCATGTTATTATAGACACATTCACAGTTGTCTATAAACTGTCTGAAATGGCTGTATTAATGTAAACACTTTAAATGACTACAAACACAAACCTTTCTTCAGTCGAATCACATCAGGTGCTGGAGCGCGACGCAGTTTTTTGACGTCACACCGCCACACCAAAATAAAAGTCCTGTCTGCACGATAAAACTAATAGAAATGTACACAGAAAAAACATTCATATTGTTGATTTATGGGATGTATCAGAGATTATAAAAGTTATACCGTTTTTCAAGAGTTTCTGGCTTATATCTAAATGTAAGCAAGTGTGAACTGCTCTCAGTTCAATAACCTACAAAGCACTGATATTCTCACAGTCAAGAATAAAGTCAAAATTCCTGGTCTTCATATTACAAAGGAAAAAGAACTTAAAGAATATTTAAACTCATTAAGAATTTGTGTTTGATTGCAGAGAGATCTAACTATCAGAAATATCTATTTATTCCATCTCAATTTCTCCACTGAATATGGGGGCAATAAATAAAATCAAATTTCAACTTTATTTGGTTAAAGTGCATGACTGTAAAGGATATTACATTGATGGGGGATTTAATACAATTGATTTTGTTTGTCTAAATGGAGTACTTAAATTAAAATGGTTAAAATAATTATTCTAAATGGTAATTAACTGTAGATTACATTTCCTTTGATTATCTTAGGGATCTGGAATTGGTGCTGAAATGTGATTATAATATTGTGGCGATGACACTGTTTATTCTCTATTATAAGTGTGTTTACTTGATTCACCTGCTATTGGGTGGAGGTGTCTGGGAGGGAAAGAGTGAGGAGGGAGGGGCAAGCGCAGCTCGCGGGGAGTGAAGAAGAAGTGAGTTGGACGTGAGCGGGGCGGAAGAAACTTTAAGGCAGGAACACACCAAGCCGACGGTCAGACGTCTGGCAGTTTTTGTTCGTCGGCCGACTAAGTTTTCTCAGTGTGTTCCACACCGTCAGCTGAAGTTGGTCCTCGTCCTTTGAAATGTTGAATCGGCGTCGGGCCATCTGATCATTCTGATTGGCTGCTCAGTTAATGCCACCTGCTGGTTCGGAAATGCATTTCATCATACGCAGGCGCAGAACTGACGTGCTACTTGGCCGTCGGCTGTTTAGCGTTGGTTTGGTGTGTCGGGCAACTTTGGACACAGATGCTGCCGACGTGAGCCAACCCCACTGTCTGCTTTCGTCGGCATTAGTTCGTCGGCGTCGGCTTGGTGTGTTCCGGCCTTAAGTCAAGCTCTTTCTGCGTTTTGTTATTTTTGGGGAAAGTTAAGACACCTCTGGCCTGTTGCATGAAGCTAGCTGAACAAACTCTGAGTTTCAGAGTAGGTTTGGAGTTGACAAATCCAGATAAATCCAACCTGGTTTAGATCAGGATCAGATGTTTCACAGCACTCAGTATAAACCTTCTCTGTCAACCCAGGGTTAATACAGAGTTTGCAAAGCGCGTGCACCTGAAAGTATGACACGTGCGGCAAACAGCCAATCACACGGAACAAGGAGAACGTAAGTTTGATTCACTTCTCGCGAGAGAGCCGTGCTCTTCCGAAGATTAAAAGATCGTAATGAAAAATATGAAATTAAACGCATTTACAAAGCAAATGTTTAAACTATAAACTGATTTAATTTGGAGCGAGAGATACAGGGGGAGTGGCTTTATTGCATCAGATACATGTCACTTTACTCACAGCTGATTGGTCGAGTTTGGGTTTGTGATCTCTAACTCAGAATAAAACCTGCCCCGGAGCAGATCAGCCGTGTAGCGTAAGTTACCATAGCAATGAACCCCGCTAAAAACCAATCCACCTTCATAAATCCGAAAAACCAGAGTTTGCTCAAACTAATCTTGAACTTGCCTGGGTAGAAACTGAAACTGGCTTTGTGCAACAGGCCACTCCTGATACGTTCAAGAAATAAACCACAGTCCTTTGGATGCTTTCAAACTGGATTCTCATCTCCTGTCTGTTTCTCCTGGGAAAGTGCAAAACGTCACAATATAAACAAGTTTCCCATTAAGCTCTAAGATTTCCATTGATTAAGGTTGGACTTTGATTAACAAACATAATTTTACTCCCTAGAATAACAGGGAGTATAACGTTCAGATACTGAAAAGTAACAAAGGATTGGATGGAAATGAACATATGATCTGTCTTTGATCTTATTAATAATGAGCAGTTTTGTTTCAAATATTTTTTAGCTGTTAAGGAATAGGATTCTCTAGATTAAAGTCATAGCCCGGTTTGAGTTATTAAGAGTGAATGGTGTTAAGTTTCTAAATAAAAGATGCAGTAACCGGTTTATTAGATACACGATCTCTAGAGTTTCACAGACAAGGTGATTAAGCCAGGAGTAGGCCTTAGTTCAATTAGGACATTTTAAGTAACTTCTGAGATATTGTGAGACAAAACAACACCACTGACACATTTTAAGAGTCAGAGCAAGTTGCACTCAGTGTCTGAATTCACTCACTTGTTTTCAGTCACTACTTCAAGTGAACTCTATAGGGGCGATTTTGAATTCAGCCACAATCATTCTCATTAAAAGTAACGAGACTAAATGATCTTACCAGTGCTGTTGCCGCGCTCTCTCCTAATGCAGTCTTTGGTTTTTAAATTAGCTGATGATCAATAAAATGCAGCTCATATTTGATATAGTTGAAATATGATGCACATTGTCGTGTAAACATACCCGGGTTGTCTATCCACTTTATTTTTCAACATGGAAATAAGGTGTTTTCTGTGAATGTGCGAGACTTCTGATTTATTAGCTGCTATATTGAAATAAACACAACCCGAATTCCAGAAATGTTGGGACGTTTTTTAAATTTAAATAAAATGACTTTTTCAAATCACGAGCCAATATTTTATTCTCAATGGAACATTGTTTAACAATTGTTATCTGAGAAATTTTACAAGTTTATGCACAAAATGAGCTCATTTCAAATGTGATGTCTCTACAGGTCTCAAAATAGTTGGGACGGGGGCATGTTTATCATGGTGTAGCATCTCCTCTTCTTTTCAAAACAGTTTGAAGACGTCTGGGCATTGAGGTTATAAGTTTCTGGAGTTTTGGTGTTGGAATTTGGTCCCATTCTTGCCTGATATAGGTTTCCAGCTGTTGAAGAGTTTGTGGTCGTCTTTGAAGTATTTTTCTCTATAGGTGAAAGATCTGGACTACAGAGAGGCCAATTCAGCACCCGGACTCTTCTACGAGGAAGTCATGCTGTTGTAATAGCTGCAGTATGTGGTTTTGCATTGTCTTGCCGAAATACACAAGGACTTCCCTGAAATAGACGTCATCTGGAGGGGAGCATATGTTGCTCTGAAATATACCTTTAGGCATTTAGTTGATAAAAGTGTAAATGTCTCATTTTAAACATTTGTTATGTTGTCTATGTTCTATTGTGAATAAAATTCACAATAGAATAAATAATGTGTCACATGACAAATTGTGACACATTATTGTGAAATAAAATTCACAATAGAATAAATAATGTGTCACATGACAAATTGATGTCATGTGATTTGAAAGTCTTTTAGTTTTCATTTTATTCAAATTTAAAAAACGTCCCAACATTTCCGGAATTTGGAATGTAGAAGAATATTAAAGTGCAGTAAACTGTAAAAAAAAAAAGAAAGAAAATAAAAAAAACAACTCTTTATTATTTGCTACTTGCTTGTATGTTTTTAAGTTATATTAGTTTAAAATTCTTAACATACAATTATTATTATTTTTTTTTCAATTTGTAATTATTTTAAAAAGTAGGCCTACTTCTAATTACTTATGCAAGGATACTTAAATGTAAAGGATTTTAAGGATTTTTAAGTCAGTAAACGAATTAATAATAATAATAATAATAAAAAAAAGTAGATTAAGAATCGTTTTGGAACCGGATCATGACTCCCAGAATCAGAATCGAAATCGGATCGTTTCGTGAGGTGACTAAAGATTCCCACCCCAATGTGTATATGCACAGTCTTTCTTCTCAAAGTGACACTGCCAACTATTGTCTGTAATGCGTGATACAGCGTTTTTAGTCATTTGCGCGGATCCGTGTGATAGTTTTGATAACATTGTGATCTGTACAAAGAAAAAACATACAATATAACACAAGTCATATCCATTTTAGTAGAAGTGGCTCTGCCCACTTCAAACGTTTTGGCGGCCTTTAGAGACTGTGAATTGAAATTTCAACTTTATTTGATATTCACATTCAGACAACTGGGGTCAGTTGTTCAAAAAGTGTAATCTGGATCAGAATGATCTGGATTTAGAAAGATCCTTCTATCCAGGATCAGGTAATCCATTTTACTTTTGTGCTGGTTTTTGGATTGGATATCCCTGATCCAGATACACACTTTTTCAGATGACCAAATCTGGATTATTTTATGGAGCCCCTAAAGGGACATAGTGATAGAAAGAATATGAGAAACACATTTCAATGCTTTTGCGTTCTCTCAGAAAAGTTCAGTGTAGCTTTCACCCGAGAAACTTCAAACTAAACCCGATATGTTATAGCACCTAAATCTCTTTTTTACTTTACAGTGGGTTAACGAAAGGCTAAATATGTAGGCTAATGCTAAACAGTTAAACAAATCAAGAGCAAAATAAAAAAATGTGTGTATGTATATTACATGATAAAAATGTTTTGATGTTTTATTACATTTTTGTTCCTGATATCCACCCTTCTGATGGGATCAGTATAATACAGATTTTTTTTGGGATCAAAGATATCCCAATCTTAATAAAAAAAAGTTTTGAACAACAACAAACAGATGATTTTATCCAGATCAAAACCAAGATTTGATTTTGTGATCTAATCTGATTTTAGAATAATTTTTTCCTTTTGAAGAAACTATTTTCATGATTTGATCCAACCCAATCAGATAACTTTTGAACTTGCCCCCAAGTTCCATGACTCTTATGTATCTTTTTTTTTATTTTTTAAATAACACTGAGTCAATACATAAGTGATTTTTGAAATTCTTCTTTTTTGTAAACCTCTAGAATTGTAATAAATGTTACATTTTAATAAGGTTTCGATACACTTCAATAGAAATCGAAGAACAAACTGGTGTGATGTGATTTAGAACAAAATCAGGCCAAAAACGAAGTTTGTTCGGAGTTTGAAACAGCTTCCCCAAAAAAAGAAATTGACACTATCTTTGTTTTTTTCATGTTTAATACTGTAAAGCTGCTTGATTTAAAGCAATCTGTATAATTGTGTATGTGACGTGACTGGGGAGATGAACTGCAGATCAGGTGCAAACATCCACATCACTATGATCTGCTATTTCACAACTGCACTTTTCCCACTGCATTTATTTTGATACTGAAAGGAAAATTCACAGCACATATTTACACATTCATATAAATGCCACTCAAGATGTTCACTTAAGTCCGCTGCTACTAAGCAAAGACTGGAAAAGAACTTTGCAGTGAGTATATCAGGGCTTTCAGGGCTGGTACAAGACCTCTCTATAACAAAAACTCTTATGTGAACCTTGAGGTTTACTTTGTTTCTGTAAGTTTTTCCATTGATGGCACATGAAAGGCTTCTCTCCGGTATTAATTACATGAACCCAAGGTTTTTCTGAAACTCATTTCACACTGATGACAAAAAATATTTCTCTCATAAGTGAAGGCTCATGTGGTACTTTAAGGTAACTTTATATCTAAAACTCTTTCCACATCGATCGCATATGAACGGATTCTCTCCAGTGTGAATTCTCATGTGCATGTTAAGGGTTCCTGGTTGGTTAAAACTTTTTCCACACTGAGGGCATGTGTAGGGTTTCTCTCCAGTGTGAATTCTCATGTGGTCTTTAAGGTGTGCTTTTAGTTTGAAACTTTTTCTACACTGTTGGCAGGTGAAAGGCTTCTCTCCAGTGTGAGTTATCATGTGAGTGTTAAGGGCTGGTTTTTGGTTGAAACTTTTTCCACATTGTTGGCAGGTGAAAGGCTTCTCTCCAGTGTGAATTCTTATGTGATCTTTAAATTGTCCTTTGCGACTGAAACTCTTTCCACACTGAGGGCATGTGTAGGGTTTCTCTCCTGTGTGAACTCTCATGTGGTCTTTAAGGGTTCCTTTTAGTTTGAAACTTTTGCCACATTCTTGGCAGGTGAAAGGGAGCTCTCCTGTGTGAATTCTCAAGTGATCTTTAAAGTGACCTTTTCGTTTGAAACTTTTTCCACACTGAGGGCAGGTGTAAGACTTCTCTCCAGTGTGAACTCTCATGTGGTAATTAAGTCGTCCTTTTTGGTTGAAACTTTTTCCACATTGTTGGCAGGTGAAATGCTTCTCTCCAGTATGAACGCTCATGTGGTCTTTAAGGGTTCCTTTTCGTTTAAAACTTTTTCCACATTGTTGGCAGGTAAAAGGCTTCTCTCCAGTGTGAACTCTCATGTGGTCTGTAAGGTGTCCTTTTTGGTTGAAACTTTTTCCACACTGTTGGCAGCTGTAAGGCTTCTTTCCCGTGTGAACTCCCATGTGGACTTCAAGGTTTTTATGCTGACAGAAACTCTTTCCACACTGTTTGCAGATGATATGACTGCTAGTTTCTGTCTTTTGGGCTCTTTTTTGTGAGGAAGTCTTTTCAGTCTGTGAGCAACTAAAAGATTTTTCTTCAGTTATGAAATCCTGCTGTTCCTCATAGAGATCTTTCTCCTTCATGTCATTCAGATCTTGACCCAGTGCCATGAGGCCTAAGACATAGAAGACAAATAAAAGTTAACCCCAGTTTAAATGGCACAAAGCAATAGACATTAAGGGTGTATTCACATTAGGCACGGTTTCCTTGTACCGTGCCCTGGCGAGATTGTCCCCACTCCCCCGCTGGCCCGTACTCACATTGCACTTAACTCTCCGGAGCATGCTTACATCATTTACGATGCAACTTTTTGTTTAGAAGAAAACAGGAAGAAAAGCACTTTCACTAATAGACTGCCTAATAGATTTATCATTCATGCCGTGCATCGATTTTCACTTGATTGCAGTGTAGATGGTTAAACAAACCGCACCGAGGCATGGTACGAAGCGACCACACTAGTCAAACGAACCAGACTTTGGAGGTCAAACACGCTCGGGCACGGTTCATATCGCCTAGTGCGAGTACACCCTTAGACAAACTCTGAAAGCGCGCCACAACTGCTAAAGTGACAGACAGATCAGACACAATTATTTACCCCTCACCCAACAAGCAAACTATGAGTTAGAGTTCTTCAACTCTGTAATTCCCAAACCGATTACCATAGCAGCAAAAACACATTAGCAAGCTAAGACTATATTATGACCGAAAGGAATTTTAGAGAGTTGCACTCTCACTTCTCTTTCAAACAGACAAATACACTTGAGAAATGGATAAATACATCCAAGTTTCCCATCTCTAGATTTTCCTTTTGTATTGTTTTTGCATATGGATTAATTCACACTCTTTTGAAATGTTTTAGAATTTGCTAAACCAGTTTGGGGATTACATTGACGTCCCAGGCAAGACGTTAAACTGAGTCTAAAGCACTCGGAGAGGAGATGGGTGCACCGAGTTCTCCAAGCCTGCTGAGAGGATATGATGAAGCAGAAGAAAAAGAATTCCAAGCCGGATCGGTCGAGGACCGGATTATCGAGGACCGGATTACCAGCGACTGCGCGTCCCACTGATTCCCTTCAGGGTAGGCGTGCCAAGTTAGCTACTGGAGGGAAAACCACCATCAAACTGCCAATAGAACGGATGGCCATCAGCACATGGAACATCGATACTCTTTAGGTATATGGAAGAATACAAGAGCTAATCCACGCACTGAAGCACTATCGCTGGTACGTTATCGGACTGTGCGAAGTCAGACTGACAAGCTTTGGGGAGATAACAACAGAAGATGGACATAAGCTGTGGTTCTCTGGAGAAGAGAAGAAACACCAACATGGAGTGGCCTTCCTTGTAAGGAATGACATCAAGGGCAGCATCAGCTGCACACCCATCTCCAGCAGAATCATATCCATCAGGATCTCTGCCAAGCCACACAACATGACCATTATACAAGTCTATGCCCCAATCACTAACTATACAGATGAAGAAATTGAAGAGTTTTATGAACAGCTTGAGTCTGTGGTAACGAAAGTCCTCAAAAAAGATATAACACTGGTGCAAGGTGACTGGAATGTGAAGGTTGGCCCAGATGCATATGAGAGCTGGTCAGGCACAGTAGGGCAATTTGTCCTCATTCTTGCACCCCAACGCTTCAAGCCTAGCATCAATAAGGCCCGTACAATGACTTTTCCGGGGGCTGACATAGGCAGCGACCATGACCTTGTCATGATGACATTCAGCCTGAAGCTGAACTCCAAACGACGCTCCAAAAATCCTCACATTCGCTTCAACCTTGAAAAGCTTAAAGACCCAGATGTTGCAGAAATCTTTCAGGCCAAAGTCAGAGGAAAGTGTTCAGCCCTCAACTTACTGGACAGTGCTGTATACACACTTGCAAGCTCCATCAATGATGTGCTATACACCACAGCTGAAGAGGTTCTGGGCAGGCAATGCAAGAAAATTCAATCATGGGTCTTGCAGTCTCTGCGACAAGAGAAGAGAGCTGAGAAGGAAGAAGCATTCGAGTGACGAGAACAAGATGAAGTACCAATCTGCCCACAGATAAGTCAGAAAGAGGATTAAAGAGAAGGAAGAATGGATAGAACAGTAATGTGATTTCATTGACAGTGGCATGGAATCAAGTAACAGTAAGTAGGCCTACTCTACACTAAATGTCCTCTCCAAGACCAGCTAGCCCAGAGCTTCTGTAATAGAAGTCAAGAATGGCAAGCTACTGAAAGATAGTGATGATGTCATATAGAGGTGCACTAGTGATGAGGCTGCAAGTCTGCCAGTATTGAGGGATGAGGTTGAGGAAGCAGTGAGATGTCTCAAGCCAAAGCAAGTCTCCCGGAGTTGACAATATCCCTGCAGAACTTGTGAAAAGTGAATAACAGCTAAAGCTCTGACCAGAATCTGTCAAATGATATGGCAGCAGAAGACATGGCCAAAGATATGGACACAGTCACTGGTTATACCGTTACCAAAAAAAGGAAACTCCAGACAGTGCCAGAACTATCAGACCATTAGCCTGATTAGTCATCCCAGCAAAGTCTAAAGGACAAATCAGAGGAACTTTTGTCCGAAGAACAAGCTGGGTTCAGAGCAAGACGGAGCTCAGTGGAACAAATCTTCAATTGCAGAGTCCTCATTGAGAAACAACTCCAACACCAGAGAGACCTGTTCCACAACATCATAGACTTTAAAAAGGTACTTGATAGAGTGTGGCACGATTATTAGGATTTTACTGTCTATGGCCAAAGGAGTATTATCCTACTATAGGCCAATGGTCTCAAATTCTGCTCCTGGAGGGCCACTGTCTTGCAGAGTTTAGCTCCAACCCCATTTAAATACACCTGATCCAGCTAATCAAGTTCTCCAGGGTTACTAGAAACTTCCAGGCAGGTGAGTTAAAGCTGGATGGAGCTAAAATCTGCAGGACCGTGGCCCTCCAGGAGCTGAGTTTGAGACCACTGATATAGACGCTCTCATTAAACTACACTGGATGAGTGTTGGCAGGACGTTTAAAACAGATTCCATCAGGAATCCCTTAAATCAATTACTTGATCCAAATATTTTTACTAGAGCTATCAATAGATTAAAAATTTTAAAATCACAATTAATCGCACCCTTTTGTGCTGATTAATCACATGACTATCAGCAATTTAAGTATACATCTTATCTTGTTTAACATATTTATTTTGTCATCACTTGCTATATATCCAGCAGTAAACTATCAGATTGAAGGGTGATTCACACACACAAAAATAACTTTCTGCAAGCTTTCAAGTAAATGTAGGTGTCTTAAAGTCCCTATGTAGTTTATTTTATCCCCTAAAACTCATCTTTGATCACCTAAATTAAATAAACTTTTTTCTCCAGTAAAAAAAAGAGAGAAAAGTTCTATGCCTTAAAATAGCTTGAATGTAACTCCTCGCTTCATTTAGTATACGTGGATCTATGAATATGCTAATTAGCCCCGCCTCCACTCACTCGCACAAGCTACTTGAATTCATTGTGTACAATAAAATAATTCAAAATCTAACACAAATGCAACTGTATCTTGTAGACAAGGAGGGCAGAATTAAAATTTTCTGTGATGCTTGCAAACCGTTACACACCACTGGCTGTCACAGATCATCTCGGGCCACTCATGAAAGAGTGCTTCAAAGATTCTGCTACTGCACAGGTGTAAATACTAGCGGTCACTCTCCCACGTCCAGGACTCATTTTTACACACTTCCCTCACTAGTTTTTCTCCAGATTACATGCCTATTCCACAATGTCAATGGTGCTTATTGGTGATTGAAATGATCATATATTACAACATATTAACTTGCTTGAGGATGAGAAAAAAAACACCTTACAGACAACAAATGTAAATCTGATCACATTTTATGCTTTGCTTTATGCAAGATAAAGATTTTGTTAGATACTGTTGTATAATTAAGTCATATGAATTGAAGTTTTTCATTGTTTTCCAATCAGAAGTTGATTTTTGGGTTTAATGTCACACAAGAAATTGTGAAAGGCTACTTCTGAATTTTTTTCCTACTTTAATGCAAGTCATAACGAATGGAAGTGGGATCTTCTCAGGTTGAAGACAGCATTAGTATTTGTCTGGTCATGTGATCTCAACAAAAATATCATTCATTTCTGTAGATCTGGACATTTTAAGTTTCAAATTAGTTCAGCTTTGAGAATGAAACCAACCTGTTTGTTCCTCAGTATCTTCTTGTTTCACACTGACTGTTTCTTCAATCTTCATGTCTTCATTCTTCTCTGTAATAAATGCCATCTTTATAATAGTGTGTCACGTGGACCTCAGTCGCTTCACCAGGAGTTTTTCTGTGTGTTTGTCCTGTTTAAGATGAGAATAATTGACAGATAGAAAAATAAACCCACACTAAATCTCTGGGTGCGTCTCAATCAGATCTAGTTCAGTAGTTCAGAACACTGGGAATAGAGTCAGAGTGAGAGTTAATGGACTTTAATCACCTGATTAGACTAAAAACACTTGAAACTAGAACTGCAAATCAATAAAGGAACACAAACTACACAAGCTCTTTATTTAGTCATATTTTGTATTATTAAATGTTCTGTAAATCACTTAATAGATTATACAGATAAACATCAGCAGTTAGTTTGTTATGTTAGTCATTTCACATGTTTGTTTGTTTACATTTGGTTCAGTTGAAGGAGAATGAAATGCACCTTTTCTGTTACTCAAGTGTAAATACGCTTTACTAACAAAGACAACGTTCATTCATGTTATTATAGACACATTCACAGTTGTCTATAAACTGTCTGAAATGGTTGTATTAATTTAAACACTTTAAATGACTACAAACACAAACCTTTCTTCAGTCGAATCACATCAGATGCAGCAGGAGCGCGGCGCAGTTTTTTAACGTCACACCGCCACACCAAAATAAAAGTCCTGTCTGCACAATAAAACTAATAGAAATCAACATAATAATAATAATATTAATTCATAGGATGAATCAGATATTCTAAAAGTTATCAATACCATACCGTTTTTCAAGAGTCTCTGGCATATATATAAATGTAAGCGAGTGTGAACTGCTCTCAGTTCAATAACCTACAAAGCACTGATACTCTCAGTCAAGGATAAATGTGTAGATCAAAATTGTTTGATTGCAGAGAGATCTAACTATTAGAAATATCTATTTATTCCATCTAAATTTCTACACAGAATAAAAATTAAAAAAAGCAACTTTATTTGGTTTAAGTGCATGACTGTGAAGGATATTACATTAATGGGGGATTTAATACAATAGATTTTGTTTGTCTGAATGGAGTACTTAAATTAAAATGGTTAAAATAATTTGTTTTGTTTTACTTTTTTTTGTAAAAAGGAATATGATTTACTAGATTAAAAGCCTTAAAGGTGCAGTATGCGATAATTTTGTCCGCTAGAGGTCACTAGAGGCCTATTCAAAACAAAGGCGTAGCTTGATGACGGCAAGTTTGAGTGTGGAATCTTGGGACATGTGGTCTCCATCTCAACAGACAGTGCAATAGGACTTGGGAAGAAAACATGTTAATGGATGTGATTATTAACGTTACTGTAGTATGAAGCAGAGCAGGACCGAGTGTTGTGGGAGCTGAACGAGGCCGCTGGAGCGATTGATCAACACACGCCTCACGAGCAGCGGGACTTTTATTATGACACAATCGCCAGCGCTGCTTCCGCTTTAGTCCACGACACTGTTGTCATGTGGTTTCTACGTCAGTAAAGGCGGTAACAAAGGGTAACTGACGTCATTGACAGGCGACTGCACTGCCCCGTGTCACTGTTTAGAATGGGAATTTTCTCATGATTTACAAGTAGGTGAAAACATTAGAGATATTGTTAGTAATCAGCTGGACAAAATATATAACACTAGCCTAGTGGTTTTTGGATATTTTACTGCAAAAATATTACATATTGTACCTTTAAGTCTGACTAAAAATGAAACATTGTAGTTTTATATGTATTTTAGGAGCCTGTCCTTACAGGTGAAGACAAAGGGCTCATGTCAAAACTATAAAGCATAAACAAGGCATGTAAAGGATGTATTCTCTCAGAAAAGTTCTGCGTAGCGTTTACCAGAGGAACTTTACACTCACTGGCAAAGAACTTTTGACTGGTTCATCTCTTATAACTGTGCCAATGTAGTTTACAAACAATGATAAAAAAAGTCCTTTCAATCAGTTGGGGTTCTTTTTTACTTTACAGCAGGTTACTGAAAGGCTACGTAGTCTAATGTCTACTTCTAATTTATTACTTTAACAGTTAAACTAATCGAGAGCAAATAAAGTATGTGTGTATGTATGTTACATGATAATGGCCCCCGAGAATCTTGCTGCATTGGTTTGGTTCCAACGGGGCCAAAAACCTATGACTAGTTCAAAAAGTATGTTTTAAAAAAAATCCCAAATACCCGAAAATTTAACCAGAGCGAGATCAAATACAAGGACAATCATGAACAGTTTTTATCGATCCATCTGCCATTTTCGCTATTGTCATTGCTTCACAATACCTGCATAACTTCTGATGATTTGGCTGTGCAGCTCCACGATGTTAATACTGCCTAGAACATGGGCTGGCATAGGCAAATATTGGGGGCGTAAATAATAATTCTTCGCCATTTTTTACGTGGTGTTTTTCATGCACGAGATTTACATACGAAGGAGGAAACAGTGGTGTTTGAGGCTCACTGTATGTCATTTCCATGTACATAACTCTTATTCAACTATGCCAAGGTAAATTCAATTTTCAATTCTATGGCACCTTTAAATGAAAGATAGAATGATAAAGCAAAAGAATGAACAGTGAAAGTAACAGAAGCTTGTACAATACTGGCATAATTAAGCATAAAAATAACTGAAGGAAATACATATTAGCTAAACAAATTAAACCAATGAATATGATTAATATTCTTTTGGTTTCTCTAATATATTTAAAAATTACAAATTCAATGAAAATACAGATATTGTATCAGAGTATATGAAAGTTTCGGTATTAGCCTAGTTCTGGTGCATCTCTAACAATATCATTAATAAGTTTATTATTCTCTTTTTTTCAAACCATACTTTGGTTTTATTGGTGACATTTTTACATATAAAACAGTTCTTAGGACTTTTTATTATCTGTGAATAATTTTAATTTTATTAATGAATAGGAAAAACAAATATGAAAAACTTTGCATGTTCCATTGCATTTATTTTATAATTTTTTTTTAAGTACTAGGCCTGCAATTCACATGTAAAAAATAGTATTTCCGTGAGTAATGACAATTTTTTAATAACACTGAGCAAAATTTAAATGTTTTTCCCCACAGTAAATACATAAGTGATTTTTGAAATCACTAAATTTTGTAAACCTCAAGAAATGCAATAAATGTTACATTTAAATAAGATTTTTGATCCACTTGAGGGCTGCTTCATTGCTCATAGTAGAAATTGAAGTTGTAATTCTATTGAAAGTGACACAGTTTCTGTTTTTTTTCATGTTTAATACTGTAAAGCTGCTTGATTTAAAGCAATCTGTATAATTGTGTATGTGACGTGACTGGGGAGCTGAACTGCAGATCTGGTGCAAACATATCCACATCACTATGATCTGCCATTTCACAACTGCACTTTTCCCACTGCATTTATTTTGTTACCAAAGGAAAATGCACAGCACATATTTAAACATTCATATAAAAGCCACTCGAGATGTTCACTTAAGTCCACTGCTACTAAGCAAGGACTGGAAAAGAACTTTGCAGTGAGTATATCAGGGCTTTCAGGGCTGGTACAAGATCTCTCTATAACAAAAACTCTTATGTGAACCTTGAGGTTTACTTTGTTTCTGTAAATCTTTCCATTGATGGCACATGAAAGGCCTCTCTTTCCGGTAAAAGATTTTACATGAACCCAAGGTTTTTCTTAAACTCATTTCACACTGATGACAAAACCATTTTCTCATAAGTGAAGGCCCATGTGGTACTTTAGGGTTTCTTTATATCTAAAACTCTTTCCACATCGATCGCATAGGTACCGATTATCTCCGGTGTGAATTCTCATGTGCATGTTAAGACTTGCTGGTTGGTTGAAACTCTTTCCACAATGATGGCATATGTAGGGTTTCTCTCCAGTGTGAATTCTTATGTGGGCTTTAAATTGTCCTTTGTAACTGAAACTCTTTCCACACTGAGGGCATGTGTAGGGTTTCTCTCCAGTGTGAACTCTCATGTGGTCTGTAAGGTGTCCTTTCTGTTTGAAACTCTTTCCACACTGTTGGCAGGTGTAAAGCTTCTCTCCCCTGTGAACTCCCATGTGGACTTCAAGGTTTTTATGCTGACAGAAACTCTTTCCACACTGTTTGCAGATTAAATCACTGCTAGTTTCTGTATTTTGAGCTCTTTTTTGTGAGGAAGTCTTTTCAGTCTGTGAGGAATTAAAAGATTTTTCTTCATTTTTGAAATCATGCTGTTTCTCATACAGATCTTTCTCTTTCATGTCATTCAGATCTTGATCCTCCTCTTTCAGCGCCATCAGGTCTAAGGGGGGGAAAAAAAGACAAATAAAAGTTAAGAAAATCCCCCAACATGCGGGAGGCAAATTGGCAATGGGCCTTATTTGCCAAATGGCTTAACTCTATTGGCCTATGACTGTGTGCCTGGGCTACCACGCCGAATGGCTTAACTCTAGTGGCCTATGACTGTGTGTGCCTGAGCCAAAAAGCTTAAACATATCCAAATTAGAATGATGTCGCAGTTTTTTGACGTCACACCCTCACACCAAAATAAAAGTCCTGTCTGCACGAGAAAACTAATAGAATTCTACCTACAGAAACTTTCAAATGTTGATTTATGGGATGAATCAGAGATTACAAAAGTTATCAAGACCATACCGTTTTTCAAGAGCCTCTGGCTTATATCTAAATTCAATAATCTACAAAGCACTGATATTCTCAGTTAAGGATAAAGTCAAAATTCATTATTCAAAATTATTGGTCTTTATATTACATAAGATTGTAAAGAACTTTAGAATATTTTAACCTCTTTGAGAATTTGTAGATCTATATTAAATATCTGATTGCATGTTTATGTATTTGCCAATTGGCTTAACTCTATTGGCCTATGACTGTGTGCCTGGGCTACCACGCCGAATGGCTTAACTCTAGTGGCCTATGACTGTGTGTGCCTGAGCCAAAAAGCTTAAACATATCCAAATTAGAATGTGCATTTTGTGTGGCTTTAACAAATGATAACACCTTGCAGGCTNTGTTAAAGTGAAGGACATTTAGATGATTAGAACACCTCAGACGCGCTGTAAACGGAAACGACTGACATTCTCCAGAAAGCTCACACAGATACCCAGTGGATAGTTTGCCAAAATGATATTATAATACAGCATCAACTGGGGTGCTCTTAATTTGGTTTGAGTATTGGACTGCCTTGCACACTCTAGGTAAGTTGAAATGATAATTATCATTCTACGTGACAACAATAATGTCTACTGAAATAAGCTGACAATAAGGTATCCCACATTAGCAATAGCTGTTTGTCCTGTAGATATGAAATAGTATATTCCCATATATAATTCTGCTGAATGCAGCTGCTCGCGTACTAGTAAGTAAATAAGGTGAATAAATACATTGTTTGCATTTTAATTCATACTAATGTTCACATAGCACGATTGACTCACTGGCCAACACAAAACTCATCTCACTCAAATTAGCAAACACATACAGTGTATGCCCAACGCAACTTCTACTAGCGTTCTATTGCTGTTGATGTTTGCTAACATGGCATTTTGAATTTGTTGTGCATGCTGCTGCTGAAGTACAAATAGGAACTGCTGTAGCTCCATAAGCACTCTGACGCCAGAAGTGATCTCTCGCATTTACGCGTGAGACATCACTTCCGGCATCAGAGTGCGTTTTCAGACTTCACACCGGATGCTCAAGGCATTTGGACATAATGGTGTATTAGAGGTAAAAAAATTATAGAAATACTGTTCGGCTTCTCACACAAACTGATCGTTTCGTGTCTTAAGACATCAATGTGTCGTCACGAGCCGCAGGGTTTAATTTGGATTTGTCTGTGCATGTTTTTTTGACTCTTATAGATGGAGTTCCCATTGACTTGCATTATACGACTGACAGACCGCAACGGTATGAGAATGAAACTGACCTGTTTGTTCTTCAGTTTCTTGTTTCACACTGATTGTTTCTCCAATCTTTATGTCTTCACTCTCCTGTTTAATAAATGCCATCTTTATAATAGTGTGTCACGTGGATCTCAGTCGCTTCACCAGGAGTTTTTCTGTGTGTTTGTCCTGTTAAGATGAGAATAATTAACAGAAAGAAAAATAAACCCACACTAAATCTCTGGGTGTGTCTCAATCAGCTCTAGTTCAGTAGTTCAGTGCACTGGGAAGAGAGTCAGAGTGAGATTTAATGGACTTTAATCACCTGATTAGACTAAAAACATTAGAAAACTAGAACTGCAAATCAATAAAGGAACACAAATTATACAAACTCTATATTTTATATTTTTAAAAGTTCTGTACATTACATTAAAATAGATTACACAGATAAACATCAGCAGTTAGTTTGATGTTTTATATTAATTTCACATGTTTGTTTATTTGGTTCAATTGACTCGGAGAATGAATCTTTTCTGTTACTCATGTATGAACACACTTTACTGACAAAAACAACATTCAATCTTGTTATTATAAACATTACAGTGCTACATCAAATAATAATAGTAATAATAATAATTTCACAGTTGTCTATAAACTTTCTGAAATAGTTGCATTAATTTAAACACTTTGAATGACTACAAACACAAACCTTTCTTCAGTCGAATCACATCAGATGCAGCAGGACCGCGACGCAGTTTTTTGACGTCACACCCCCACACCAAAATAAAAGTCCTGTCTGCACAATAAAACTAATAGAATTCTACCTACAGAAAATACTTTCAAATGTTGATTTATGGGATGAATCAGAGATTACAAAAGTTATCAAGACCATACCGTTTTTCAAGAGCCTCTGGCTTATATCTAAACTCAATAATCTACAAAGCACTGATATTCTCAGTTAAGGATAAAGTCAAAATTAATTATTCAAAATTATTGGTCTTTATATTACAAAAGATTGTAAAGAACTTTCGAATATTTTAACCTCATTGAGAATTTGTAGATCAAAATTAAATATGTGATTGCATGTTTATGTGATTGCAGAGAGATCTAATAGAAATATTTATTTATTCCATCTCAATTTCTCCACAGAATATTGAGGCAATTAATTAAATCAAATTTCAGCTTTATTTGGATAAAGTGCATGACGGTAAAGGATAATACATTAATGGGGGATTTAATACAATTGATTTTGTCTCAATGGCATACTTAAATTAAAATGGTTAAAATCATTTTCTTTTTTTATTCCTTCCCTGTATAAAGGAATATGATTCACTACTTAAAGCCTTACATTTTCAGATATGTCCGAGCAAGTTGCTTTCAGTTCAAACAGCTCAAACATGCATTTTAGTCTGAGATCTGAGCTTAAACCTTGTCTGTGAAACCAGGCATAGAAGTATATTATTAGTGAAATTAAAGATCTGAGAACATAATTCCCCACAATATCCAGTTACACCTGTAGCAAACACAGATGAAGACCAGGAGACTCTGAATCTTCACTCAGTTGTTGTGACCAGTGATCCCCCGGCCGTAAATAAAACTTTATTTCTGCAGAGAGCAACTTGGAAGTCGTGTCAGGTATATGCTGCGCAGCTAAGGAATAGCAGTACTAAAGATCCTATGCTCAAAAGACAACAAATGTGACAGCCAAAGTGTGATTGAGGTAGTGATAGTAGCTTCTTGACGGGACGCCGTCACCATACTTCAGGGAAATATTGGACTGTATTGTAAGTATTCAGGAATTCAGAGAAATTCCTCGAGATACTGTAGTATTACATTAACAATTAGGAGTTGTTTAAATTCTCTCAGAAAAGTTCAGCGTAGCGTTCACTCACAATGAACTTTTGACTGGTGGTTCATCGCTAATGATTGTGCCAATGTAGTTTACAAACGGTGATTAAAAAAAATTAATATTTTTGTTTGATATTTACAGCTGTTTGGGGATTATTTTATGGCACCAAAATCTTTTTTTACTTTACAGCAGGTTACTTAAAGGCTACATATGTAGCCTAATGTTTACTTCTTTAACAGTTTTATTACTTGAACAGTTAAACTAATCAAGAGCAACAAAAAAAAAAGTGTGTGTATGTATATTACATGATAAAAATGTTGTATTTTTTAAGTTTTATTACATTTTTGTTCCTGATATCCACCCTTCTGATGGGATCAGAATAATCGAGATTTTTTGGATCAAAAGTATCCCAATCTTACCAAAAAGTTGAGCAACACAAACTGATGATTTTATCCAGACCAAACCCAAGATTGTATTTTGTGATCTAATCTGATTTCAGAATCCTTTTTTCCTTTTGAACAACCCATTTTCAAGATTTGATCCAATCTGATAGCTGAAATCCGATCAGATTACCGGCCACCGAGAATCTTGTTGCACTGGTTTGGTTCCGATGGGGCCAAAAACCTAGGACTACTTCACGAAGTAAGTTTTTAAAAAAAACACCCGAAAATTTCACCAGCAAGAGAACAAATCTGAGGACAAATTATGGACAATTTGTCCGTCTTGAGCCAAGGATTCCAACGATATAACACACTCGAGCCTACGCCTAACAGAGTTATGAGTGATTTCACACTTTTCACCGCTGTTGCGCCCCCGTCAGGCCAATAGGGGGGAGCCTTGGTGACGTTGTAGACGGTATGAATACTACCACCCCTTAAAGTTTCAGGTCTCTATGACTTACGGTTTGGTCTGCCCCATCACTTTTATAGGAGAATGTTGCACTTTCTCTGCTCTTGACTGAATAACTTTTGTAACAATTTAACTTTTGTAAATTGTAAGCATTAATCTACTATTTCTTACCTGAATTCAAAGCAGTGTTTATTTCATATCTCTTTTTATCCTATTGCATTTATTTATGCTGTTGTTTGCATTTGTTTATTTGTTCTTATTTTATTAATGTAATTACTTTTTGCTTGGTTTTTTATGAAAATAAAATTTTTCATTGAAGAAAAGTCGATTTTTGTTTGTATCCGCTGTCAATTATAGTTCTTAGAAAGAAAATCTAAAACGGCAAAAATCGGTATCAGCAGGTCCATCAAGACCCCCAAAGCTTCACCGTCCTATAGCTCTTCCTGGGTCGACATTTCATTCAGTAACGTTAGTTTTGATTTATATGCCATTTAGGGTGCTTTCACATTAGCACTTTTAGTACGCACCCGGGTTCGGTTGACGTGAGAGTTTGGTATGTTTGGATGATGCAAACACTGTCTTCAGAACTCGGGTGTGCACCCGCAAACCGTACCCAAGTCTGCTTAAAAAGAAGGAGCAATCAAACTCGGGTTCGGTGCAGGCAATCGAACCAAGTGTGAAAGCACCCTTAATGTTGGCGGGCTGAACTACTATTAGTCCGTGGTGATTATGTTATAGGTAGGTGTTCTCTGGGGCTCCATCTTTTTTAATGAGGGCTGCATTATAGTAGAGTTGTAATTTTATTATAAGTGACACCATCTCTGTTTTTTTCATGTTTAATACTGTAAAGCTGCTTAATTTAAAGCAATCTGTATAATTGTGTATGTGACGTGACTGGGGAGCTGAACTGCAGATCTGGTGCAAACATCCACATCACTATGATCTGAAGCTTTCACAACTGCACTTTTCCCACCGCATTGATTTTGTTACTGAAAGGGAAAAACCACATCACATATTTACACATTCATTTAAATGCAACACTTGGGATGTTCACTTAAGCCCATCTAAGCCCGCTTCTACTAAGCAAAGACTGGAAAAGAACTTTACAGTGAGTATATCAGGGCTTTCAGGGCTGGTACAAGACTTCTCTATAACAAAAACTCTTATGTGAACCTCAAGGTTTGCTTTATGTAAATCTTTCTCCATTGATGGCACATGAAAGGGTTCTCTCTGGTATAAGTTATAACATGAACCCAAGGTTCTTCTATCTGAAACTCATTCCACAATGATAATGTATAAAACCATTCTCATAAGTGAAGGATCATGTGGTGCTTAAAGGTTCCTTTATATCTAAAACGCTTTCCACATAGATCACATATGAACGGATTCTATCCAGTGTGAATTCTCATGTGCATGTTAAGGTTTCCTGGTTGGTTGAAACTCTTTCCACACTGAGTGCATGTGTAGGGTTTCTCTCCAGTGTGAATTCTCATGTGGTCTTTAAGGGTTCCTTTTATTTTGAAACTTTTTCCACATTGTTGGCAGGTGAAAGGTTTCTCTCCAGTGTGAATTCTTATGTGGGCTTTAAATTGTCCTTTGTGACCAAAACTTTTTCCACACTGAGGGCATGTGTAGGGTTTCTCTCCAGTGTGAACTCTCATGTGGTCTTTAAGGGTACCTTTTATTTTGAAACTTTTTCCACATTGTTGGCAGGTGAAAGGTAGCTCTCCAGTGTGAATTCTCATATGGTCTTTAAGGTGTCCTTTTCGTATGAAAGTTTTTCCACACTGAGGGCAGGTGTTAGGCTTCTCTCCAGTGTGAACGCTCATGTGGACTTTAAGGTGTCCTTTTCGTTTGAAACTTTTTCCACACTGTTTGCAAGTAAAATGGCACTCTCCAGTATGAACATTCATGTGGCCTTTAAGGTGGTCTTTACGTTTAAAACTTTTTCCACATTGTTGGCAGGTTAAAGGCTTCTCTCCAGTGTGAACTCCCATGTGGACTTCAAGGTTTTTATGCTGACAGAAACTCTTTCCACACTGTTTGCAGATTAAATCACTGCTAGTTTCTGTATTTTGAGCTTTTTGTGTGGAAGTCTTTTTAGTCTGTGAGGAATTAAAATAATTTTCTTCAGTTATGAAATCATGCTGTTTCTCATTCAGATCTTGACTCTCCTCTTCCAGCACCATCAGGTCTAAGGCAAAAAAGACAAATAAAAGTTAACCCCAGTTTAAATTGCACAAAGCAACAGACATTAAGGGTGTATTCACACTAAGCACGGCTTCCTTCTGCCGTGCCCTGGCGTGATTGCCATGGGAGTGGGGACATGGTAATGTGTATGACAATGTTAATATGTTTGGTCATGGCGGAATAGATCTGCTATGCTGCTGCAGGTTATTGCTACTGCTGCAGAGGAAGTATGGGACTCTTACTGCCAATACATACACGACACGCTGCCATGAGCAAGTAAGAGATGCTGCCGTACAAAATAGTGTACATGAATTACCCATAGCGGATCTATACAGGTGGATCTGGGGAAGGAGGAGGGTTTCTGAAGCACGCTGCACTGCTAAGGCAATGCTACCAAAGTGAGCACACAAGCTCATTGGCTACTGACACAGAAGGAAACATTATCCGTGTCCTATAGATAATGATGTGATTACGAGCAAGCTGAATTAAAGGACCTATTAGCCTGTGCCATCTAGAGTTTCATGACAGAACTTTGTATTTCTGTCATGACAACTCTCACTGTGTTTGGCATGGTAATGGGTACCACAATGTTGATATGTTTGTTCTTGGTGAAATAGATCTGCTACACTGGTGCTGCAGAGCAAGTACAGGACTTGGTACAGCTAAACTATACACAACACGCTGTTGTGAGCAAGTAAAAGATGCTGTTGCTGTACAATATAATGTACATGAATTACCCCCCAACAGAGCAGGTGACATGAAATTTGAACAATGCAAGTCAAGTGTACTGCAGGAGGCAAGTTGACGATGGGCTTGCTTTGCCAAATGGCTTAACTCTATTGGCCTATGACTATAGCCACTTTTCCACGGTCGGGTCCAAACAGTTCTTAGAATTGTAAGGAACGGTTCCAGTTGTGTTTCCACTTAAGCCTGGTACAGCCCGGCACAATTACAAACCGTTCTCAACCCAGAATTCTCGGCAAGGTTGTCTAAATGTGCTGAATCGTGTTGGTAGAATCCATGAAGTGGCATCGCTACTCAGGATTGGTCACTTGTCTATTGCATGGCTACCAGTTTCTCTATAGCTGGCTAAGCACTATTTGAGTGACACAAACACAAATTAAGTTGAGTAAAGAAACCCCCTACAACCACCTGAGCATAGTAAGATGTTCATGTTCATGATTTGATAATTGTTAAAGTAAAGGTCATTCTGACAACAGATGAATAATTGAGAATGACTCTACAGTGTTCAGCTGAAACCAGCTCAAAACACACACGAGTAAATGAAAACATCAACCTTGGAAAAAAACGTTTCTACAGTGAGGAAAATTTTATAAGCCCACTTACAAAGAAAGGAGTCTATGATTTATATGGTAGGTTTATTTTAATGGATAGAGGCAGAATATCAACCAAAAAAATCCAGAAAAAAAAACATTATATAAAGGATATAATTGATTAGAATTTGATCAAGTGAAATAACTATTTGATACCCTACCAACCAGCAAGAATTCTGCCTCCTTTTTTTTTATGCACCCATGTCGAACACAGATTAGTCCCGTCACTTTAAGAAAGAACTCCTAATGTCAGCTCGTTATGTGTATAAAAGACACCTGTCCAAATAATCTGTATCTTCCATTTAAACCTCTCCACCACCATGGGCAAGAACAAAGAGCTGTCAAAGGACATCAGGGACAAGACTGTAGACCTGCACAAGGCTGGAATGGGCTACAAGACCATCAGCAAGAAGCTTGGTGAGAAGAAGACAGCTGTTGGTGTGATTATTCGGAAATGGAAGAAATACAAAATTACCATCAATCGCCCTCGGTCTGGAGCTAAATGCAAGATCTCGCCTCATGGGGTAAGGATGATGATGAGAAAGCTGAGGGATCAGCCCAGAACTACACGACAGGAGTTTGTAAATGATTAAGGCAGTTGGGACCAGAGTCACCAAGAAAACCATTGGTAACACACTACGCCACAATGGATTGAAATCCTGCAGTGCCCGCAAGGTCCCCCTGCTCAAAGAGGCACATGTACAGGCCCGTCTGAAGTTTGCCAATGAACATCTAAATGATTCAAAGAAGGCTTGGGAGCAAGTGCTGTGGTCAGATGAGACCAAAATTGAGCTCTTTGGCATCGACTCAACTTACCATGTTTGGAAGGAGAGAAATGCAGACTATGACCCCAAGAACACCATCCTGACAGTCAAGCATGGAGGTGGATACATTATGCTTTGGGGCTGTTTCTCTGCTAAGGGTACAGGATGACTTCACCCCATTGAGGGGCCGATGACCAGATCCATGTACTGTAAAATCTTGGACGAGAACCTCCTTCCTTCAGCCAGAACACTGAAGATGGGTCGTGGATGGGTCTTCCAGCATGATAGTGACCCAAACATTCTGCCAAGGCAACAAATGAGTGGCTCAAGAAGCACATTAAGGTCATGGAGTGGCCTAGCCAGTCTCCAGACCCTAATCCTATCTAAAATCTATGGAGGGAGCTGAAACTTTGAGTTGCCAAGCGGCAGCCAAGAAACCTTAAGGATTTAGATAGGATCAAAAGAGGAGTGGACCAAAATCCCTCCTGAGATGTGTGCAAACCTGATGACCAACTACAATCCAGTCGTAAACATTGGACAACACAGTTTAATTGCGGCGAAAGTTGTACAGAAAAACAGCAGTGTTTATGTACATGGCTGCCCATGTCATGTTTTACACAACACTGCAAAGCAAGCAGGTCTTACCTTTGCCGAGGTAAGAGTGTGGGGCTGGATATTTGAAGAGTTGCATTGCAAAAACCTCTAAGGGGCCGTTCACACAGAAAAACAATGGAAAAGTAGCACATTGGAATGGAAAAATGCATTCTATGTAAACGCGCTAGACGGACATGCAAAACTGTTTACCAAGCTCCTATGTTTGGATTCAGTAATTTCATTTTAATAGTAATGAAAAGGTTATTAGTCAGTTATTTAAATGCCTCACCTTCAAAAATGTCACTTTGGTCAATTAAAATTTAAAAGTAAAATTGGTTAAATACCAATTACTCTTTTGCTGCAAAAACAGCTAAGTCCATGTGTGCTTTTTTTTGGGCAAAAAACTCCAAGTCTAACTCTTTGGACAACAAGACATAGTAAAACATCTGTTTCTGTCAGTTTTACAGCAGCTTAAGGAACACTGTTGTGTGTACTTGCTACTCGCTAAATCCTGTTATTGGCACTGTAACGATGGA
This sequence comes from Anabarilius grahami, assembly GCA_003731715.1. Classification (NCBI taxonomy): domain Eukaryota; kingdom Metazoa; phylum Chordata; class Actinopteri; order Cypriniformes; family Xenocyprididae; genus Anabarilius; species Anabarilius grahami. Next base: position 166,216 of record RJVU01042597.1, read on the forward strand.
CAACACATGATAAAAACTTCCATTGCTGCAATTGAATGCCGGATCATATCCACACCGTCATTCATCTTGAAATCACACGATTTGAGTCTACCAATTGGTTCTTCTGTGATCTTAGAGGCTTTTGCTGACAAAGGTAAGTGGCGTTTAGCGGTTTCTGCAAACGAACCAGTATTCCAGTATTATAACCAGGTTTTAGCGAATATATAAAAATTTCAATACAATGTAAAGTATCTGACCTGGCTCTTGTTTTAAATTTTATTCTGTTATTATGCTTCTCGTCATCTGTTGTACAAGCAGGATATGCCGGTTGGTCAGTGTGATTTTTGTCCACTGTGATTGGACAGCTGGGTAAAAAGTGACAGTGATGAGCGCTGCGTTTTACCCAAAGTTAAACATTCTTCAAATATCCGTGGCCGGTAAAAAACGCTGAAGCACTCAGTGTGAAATGTCCACATGAGGTGACCCAAATAAATAAAACCACTTTAATTAGGACATTTTAATAAGGATTAAATGACTGAGTTCAGCTTTGAGAATGAAACCAACCTGTTTGTTCCTCAGTATCTTCTTGTTTCACACTGAATGTTTCTTCAATAATAATGTGTCACGGTGATCTCAGTCGCTTCACCAGGAGTTTTTCTGTGTGTTTGTCCTGTTTAAGATGAGAATAATTAACAGATAGAAAAATAAATCCACACTAAATCTCTGGGTGTGTCTCAATCAGCTCTAGTTCAGTAGTTCAGTGCACTGGGAAGAGAGTCAGAATGAGAGTTAATGAACTTAAATCACCTAATTAGACTAAAAACACTCGAAACTAGAATTACAAATGAATACAAGAACACAAATTAATATNGTTTAAGATGAGAATAATTAACAGAAAGAAAAATAAATTCACACTAAATCTCTGGGTGTGTCTCAATCAGCTCTAGTTCAGTAGTTCAGTGCACTGGGAAGAGAGTCAGAATGAGAGTTAATGAACTTAAATCACCTAATTAGACTAAAAACACTCGAAACTAGAATTACAAATGAATACAAGAACACAAATTAATATATTACACAACTAAACATCAGCAGTTTTGTTATATTAGTTTCACATGTGTTTGTTTACATTTAGTTCAATCGAACCTTTTTCTGTTAGTAAAGCATATTCACACACTAACCCTAACAAAAACAACGTTCATTCGTGTTAATTTATATACATTACAGTGCTACATTCAACAATAATAATAATAACCAATTCACAGTTGTCTATAAACTGTCTAAAATGGTTGCATTTTTAAAACTTTAAAAGAATACGAACACAAACCTTTCATCAGTCGAATCACATCAGATGCTGGAGCGCGGCGCAGTTTTTTGACATCACAGCGCCACACCAAAATAAAAGTCCTGTCTGCACGATAAAACTAATAGAAATATACACAGAAAAACATTCATATTGTTGATTTATGGGATGAATCAGAGATTATAAAAGTTATACCGTTTTTCAAGAGCTTCTGGCTTATATCTAAATGTAAGCAAGTGTGAACTGCTCTCAGTTCAATAATCTACAAAACACTGATACTCTCACAGTCAAGAATAAAGTCAAAATTCCTGGTCTTAATATTACAAAGGATTGTAAAGAACTTTAGAATATTTTAATTGTTTGACTGCAGAGAGATCTATCTATTAAAAATATCTATTCATCTCAATTTCTCCACAGAATATTGGCACAATAAATAAAATCAAATTTCAGCTTTATTTGGTTTAAGTGCATGACTGTAAAGGATATAACATCAATTGGGGATTTAATACAATCGATTTTGTTTGTCTGAATGGAGTCCTTAAATTAAAATGGTTAAAATAATTTCTTCAAAATGGCAATTAACTCTGAATAACTTGAGCATCTTCCCTGTTTTCTCATATATAGCATTTTCCTCACCAAGTAAGGTCTACCTTGTAAGAAAACGTTGGCACTGAAAAAACATTTGGCCATCTCTCAGCCCTGTCTGGAATCACATCATGGGGCAATGTTTTGTTACCCGATTCTACTGAACTTGCATCAATCTTGGATCGCACAGCTTTAAGTACAGCATTCTGTGGAAGTTCCTCAATGTCCACAAGGGAACACAGCTGCCCATCAAAGTCTGGATCTTCGTATGATAGGTTATAGTTAAAGTCTAGCTTTTTAGGTTTCATCATTCTCTTTAGCTCATTCACAGATTCTGGATGTGAAAACAGAGTCATCTTCCTCACAGTGCCTGTGGAGGTCTGAACATGAGCTGCCATTCCTACTGTTTTAAAGAAAAGAAAGTATACATTAATGATTTGATGTTATTTGTGAATACTGAAAGGAAAGTTCACCAAAAATATGAAAATTCTCTCATCATTTATCTTCATTTCATGCCAGATGTATATGTCTTTCTTAATTCAGTCAAACACAAAGATTTATAGAGAAATAATCCATCTCTGTGAGTCCATTTGATATAAGTGAATGGGTTCTGAAAAGTTGAAGCTTTGAAAAGCACATACAGCAATAATGATATTAATCCATACAACGCCAGTGGAGGAATAAATAGCTGTCTCAATTTCGAAGGCTTCATCTTCCAGAGGTTGCATTTGTCACATTTGTTCAATTTCAAATTTGTACCCAAGTCCGCTTAAAAAGGAGCAATCAAACTCAGGTTCGGTCCAGGCAATCGAACCAAGTGTGAAAGCACCCTTAATGTTGGCGGGGTGAACTACTATTAGTCCGTGGTGATTGTTATAGGTAGGTGTTCTCTGGGGCTCCATCTTCTTTAATGAGGGCTGCTCTATAGTAGAGTTGTAATTTTATTATAAGTGACACCATCTCGGTTTTTTTTTATGTTTAATACTGTAAAGCTGCTTAATTTAAAGCAATCTGTATAATTGTGTATGTGACGTGACTGGGGAGCTGAACTGCAGATCTGGTGCAAACATCCACATCACTATGATCTGAAGCTTTCACAACTGCACTTTTCCCACCGCATTTATTTTGTTACTGAAAGGAAAAAGCACATCACATATTTACACAATCATTTAAATGCAACACTCGGGATGTTCACTTAAGCCCATCTAAGCCTGCTGCTACTAAGCAAAGACTGGAAAAGAACTTTACAGTGAGTATATCAGGGCTTTCAGGGCTGGTACAAGACTTCTCTATAACAAAAACTCTTATGTGATCTTCAAGGTTTGCTTTATGTAAATCTTTCTCCATTAATGGCACATGAACGGCTTCTCTCCAGTATAAGTTATAACATGAACCCAAGGTTCTTCTGTCTGAAACTCATTCCACAATGATGACATATAAAACCATTCTCTCATAAGTGAAGGATCATGTGGTGCTTAAAGGTTCCTTTATATCTAAAACTCTTTCCACATAGATCACATATGAACGGATTATCTCCAGTGTGAATTCTCATGTGCATGTTAAGGGTTCCTGGTTGGTTGAAACTCTTTCCACACTGAGGGCATATGTAGGGTTTCTCTCCAGTGTGAATTCTTATATGGGCTTTAAATTGTCCTTTGTGACCAAAACTTTTTCCACACTGAGGGCATGTGTAGGGTTTCTCTCCAGTGTGAACTCTCATGTGGTCTTTAAGGGTTCCTTTTATTTTAAAACCTTTTCCACATTCTTGGCAGGTGAAAGGTAGCTCTCCTGTGTGAATTCTCATATGGTCTTTAAGGTGTCCTTTTCGTTTGAAAGTTTTTCCACACTGAGGGCAGGTGTTAGGCTTCTCTCCAGTGTGAACGCTCATGTGGACTTTAAGGTGTCCTTTTCGTTTGAAACTTTTTCCACACTGTTTGCAAGTAAAATGGCTCTCTCCAGTATGAACATTCATGTGGCCTTTAAGGTGGTCTTTACGTTTAAAACTTTTTCCACATTGTTGGCAGGTAAAAGGCTTCTCTCCAGTGTGAACTCTCATGTGGTCTGTAAGGTGTCCTTTTTGGTTGAAACTTTTTCCACACTGTTGGCAGGTGTAAAGCTTCTTTCCATTGTGAACTCCCATGTGGACTTCAAGGTTTTTATGCTGACAGAAACTTTTTCCACACTGTTTGCAGATTAATTGACTGCTAGTTTCTGTATTTTGAGCTTTTTGTGTGGAAGTCTTTTCAGTTTGTGAGGAATTAAAAGATTTTTCTTCAGTTATGAAATCATGCTGTTTCTCATTCAGATCTTGACTCTCCTCTTCCAGCACCATCTGGTCTAAGGCAAAAAAGACAAATAAAAGTTAACCCCAGTTTAAATTGCACCAAGCAACAGACATTAAATGTGTATTCACACTAGGCACGGTTTCCTTCTACCGTGCCCTGGCGTGATTGCCATGGGAGTAGGGACATGGTAATGTGTGTGACAATGTTGATATGTTTGGTCATGGCGGAATAGATCTGCTATGCTGCTGCAGGTTATTGCTACTGCTGCAGAGCAAGTACGGGACTCTTACTGCCAATACATACACGACACGCTACCATGAGCAAGTAAGAGATGCTGCTGTACAAAATAGTGTACATGAATTACCCGTAGCAGATCTATACAGGTGGATCTGGGGAAGGAGGATGGTTTCTGAAGCACGCTGCACTGCTAAGGCAATGCTATCGAAGTATTTTGAAGTTTGAGCACACAAGCTCATTGACTACTGATACAGAAGGAAACATTTTCCGTGTCCTATAGATAACGATGTGATTATGAGCAGGTTGAATTAAAGGACCCATTAGCCTGCGCCATCTAGAGTTTCATGACAGAACTTTGTATTTCTGTCATGACAACTCTCACTGTGTTTGGCATGGTAATGGGTACTACAATGTTGATATGTTTGTTCTTGGTGTAATAGATCTGCTACGCTGGTGCTGCAGAGCAAGTACAGGACTTGCTACAGCTAAACTATACACAACACGCTGTTGTGAGCAAGTAAAAGATGCTGTTGCTGTACAATATAATGTACATGAATTACCCCCCAACAGAGCAGGTGACATGAAATTTGAACAATGCAAGCCAAGTGTACTGCAAGAGGCAAGTTGACGATGGGCTTGCTTTGCCGAATGGCTTAACTCTATTGGCCTATGACTATAGCCACTTTTCCATGGTCGGGTCAAATGGTTCTTAGAATTGTAAGGAATGGTTCCAGTTGTGTTTCCACTTGAGCCTGGTACAGCAAGGCACAATTACAAACTGTTCTCATCCCAGAATTCTCGGCAAGGTTGTCTAAACGTGCTGAATCGTGTTGGTAGAATCCATGAAGTGGCATCGCTACTCAGGATTGGTCACTTGTCTGTTGCATGGCTACCAGTTTCTCTATAGCTGGTTAAGCACTATTTGAGCGACACAAACAAAAATTAAGTTGAGTAAAGAAACCCCCTACAACCGCCTGAGCATAGTAAGATGATATAGCATCATTTGATAATTGTCATGTTCATCATTTGATAATTTGGACAACAGATGAATAATTGAGAATGACTCTACAGTGTTCAGCTGAAACCAGCTCAAAACACACACGAGTAAATGAAAACATCAACCTTGGAAAAAAAAAATTCTACAGTGGGGAAAATTGTATAAGCCCACTTACAAAGAAAGGTTATGGTAGGTTTATTTCAATGGATAGAGGCAGAATATCAACCAAAAAAATCCAGAAAAAAAAACATTATATAAAAGGTTATAATTGATTAGCATTTGATCAAGTGAAATAAGTATTTGATCCCCTACCAACCAGCAAGAATTCTGCCTCCTTTTTGTTTATGCACCCATGTCGAACACAGATTAGTCCCGTCACTTTAAGAAAGAACTCCTAATGTCAGCTCGTTATGTGTATAAAAGACACCTGTCCAAATAATCTGTATCTTCCATTTAAACCTCTCCACCACCATGGACAAGACTAAAGAGCTGTCAAAGGACATCAGGAACAAGACTGTAGACCTGCACAAGGCTGGAATGGGCTACAAGACCATCAGCAAGAAGCTTGGTGAGAAGAAGACAGCTGTTGGTGTGATTATTCGGAAATGGAAGAAATACAAAATAAACATCAATCGCCCTCGGTCTGGAGCTGCATGCAAAATCTCGCCTCATGGGGTAAGGATGATGATGAGAAAGCTGAGGGATCAGCCCAGAACTACACGGCAGGAGCTTGTAAATGACTTCAAGGCAGTTGGGACCACAGTCACCAAGAAAACCATTGGTAACACACTACGCCGCAATGGATTGAAATCCTGCAGTGCCCGCAAGGTCCCCCTGCTCAAAGAGGCACATGTACAGGACCGTCTGAAGTTTGCCAATGAACATCTAAATGATTCAAAGAAGGCTTGGGAGAAAGTGCTGTGGTCAGATGAGACCAAAATTGAGCTCTTTGGCATCAACTCAACTCACCATGTTTGGAGGGAGAGAAATGCAGACTATGACCCCAAGAACACCATCCTGACAGTCAAGCATGGAGGTAGAAACATTATGCTTTGGAGCTGTTTCTCTGCTAAGGGTACAGGACGACTTCACCTCATTGAGGGGCCGATGACCGGGGCCATGTACTGTAAAATCTTGGACGAGAACCTCCTTCCTTCAGCCAGAACACTGAAGATGGGTCGTGGATGGGTCTTCCAGCATGACAATGACCCAAAACATTCTGCCAAGGCAACAAATGAGTGGCTCAAGAAGCACATTAAGGTCATGGAGTGGCCTAGCCAGTCTCCAGACCCTAATCCTATCTAAAATCTATGGAGGGAGCTGAAACTTCGAGTTGCCAAGCGGCAGCCAAGAAAACTTAAGGATTTAGAGAGGATCAAAAGAGGAGTGGACCAGTAAAACGCCCGTTTCTGTCAGTTTTACAGCAGCTAAAGGAACACTGTTGTGTGTACTTGCTACTCGCTAAATCCTGTTATTGGCACTGTAACGATGGACAAAACATGATAAAAACTTCCATTGCTGCAATTGAACGCCGGATCATATCCACACCATCATTCATCTTGAAATCACACGATTTGAGTCTACCAATTGGTTCTTCTGTGATCTTAGAGGCTTTTGCTGACAAAGGTAAGTGGCGTTTAGCGGTTTCTGCAAACGAACCAGTATTCCAATATTATAACCATTCTGACTCTCTAAGTCAGAAGCGACGTGATGGCGCCGCTGTATATGGTTCGCCGTCCGCGTTTGTTGCTCATTATTGTGTTTCTATTGTTTGTCATTCATGATGTATCATCACTACTTGTGTATAATCGTCTGATGCTGCTGAAAATAAGGGATACTGTGAACAATTTGCCTCAATGTGCAAAGAATGGACATTCAAATACACCGCCACCTCTGCTAGCTTCTGTGCCGGCCTACCTATGGCGTCCTGTCTGCGCGTTGCCTCGCAACAAGAGGCGCAGGAGACGCGGAAAGAGAGGAAGGCTGCTGGTGAAACTCAAGGCTTACCTGGCTTCCTCGCGTGTGGATTATTCCGGCTGTTCGCTGAATGGAATACCCAGGGATTTTACAAAATTTGACCTGCGGCGCTCTTTGGAATACTGCTATCGGTGGCTCCGACCAGCTTTCCCTGACGCCGGGTGTTCGCTTCCGTGTCGCCGGCCTGTGAGGATCCAGACGCGGGGCTGTGTGGAGGGGAATCTCCGCCCGCTCAGCCGTGCCGCTCAGCAGACTGTGTTCAGTACGTACAGCCCTGTTAAACACTCGTTCACTTGCAAATAAGACCTTTATCCTGAACGATTTGATCTCCACTCACGATCTGGATTGTCTCATGCTCACGGAGACCTGGCTAAAACCAGGTGATAACAGCGCTTTCTCCGAGCTCCTCCCTCCCGGCTATTCTTTCCTGAGTACGCCGCGAGTGTCCAGTCGTGGCGGTGGCCTGGCTTCTGTTTTTAAACAACAACTGAACTGCCGTTTGCTCCCATCTAAGAACTACAACAGCTTTGAGCTTCAGCTAACTTTGGTTCAATTTGCATGTCCCTTACTGCGTGCTGTAGTCTATCGCCCTCTGAAATATAATAACGATTTTATTCCGGAGTTCTCAGAGTTGCTTGCGGAATTACGGACACAATATGACAGTTTGCATATTTGTGGAGATTTTAATATTCACGTTTGCTGCCCATCCAGTCAGTTGGCTAAGGAGTTTCAAAGCCTTCTGGTCTCTTTAGAGCTGACACAGTCAGTAAACGCCCCCACGCATCAGCATGGACATACACTGGACCTGATAATCTCCCATGGACTGATTGTATCCATTTCAGAAATAAGTGACACTTGCATTTCAGACCACCTCCCTGTTATATTTGAATTTAAAGTCCCTCTCCCTGCAACCAAATCTCTCATTCCAGCTGGTCGCCGCCGCATCATCACATCCACCACAGCTGGAGAATTTGCTGCTGCCTTCATGAACACCACTCTTTATTCCCAGGACATCATTGGCTCTCCTCTGTGCCCAGAGGACTTCATCTCCTCCTTCCATTACACCTGCTCAGAGATTCTTAACAACATTGCTCCTTTCAGGTGCGTATCTGTCAGAACCAAACCAGACCCCTGGCTTAATGACACCACCCGCGCCCTCAGGCGGCAGTCCAGACAGACTGAGCGTAAGTGGAAGAAGGACAAGTTACATGTATCACTGGGTATATTGAGGGACAGTCTCACTGAGTATCAAAATGCTGTCAAAGCAGCTAAATGTCAGTATTTGTCAAATGTTATTTCCAAGCTGTAACCGCCCTAGAGTGCTATTTAGTACAATTCAGTCTGTTACTAATCCATCTAGTAATGTTCTGCAGCATGTGACAAAGTCAACCTGTGATGATTTTCTCCATTATTTTGTTGACAAAGTAGCCTCTGTTAAACAGAGCATTTACAATATGTCTAACATTTTTGACTCTTCTTCTGCACTCTCTGTGTTTAATGTGTTTGAGCCAGTGTCGTTGTCTCTCCTTGCTGAGGTGGTCCAGGGATTTAGACCGACTAACTGTCCTATGGACATTATTCCTTCCAAGGTGCTTAAACAGGTTTTTAACACAGTGGGGCCATGTCTTCTCTCATTCATAAACAGTTGCCTCAGCTTAGGTTCTGTACCAACTGCATTCAAGCACGCTGTGGTCAGGCCTCTTCTAAAAAAACCCAATCTTGATCCTGCTGTCCTGTCAAATTTTAGACCGGTGTCCCATTTGCCTTTCCTGTCCAAGGTTTCATTCAGTTACACTCTTTTCTAGAAAACAATCAAATCTTTGAAAAATTCCAGTCTGGTTTTAGAACACGACACAGCACCGAATCCGCTCTGCTGAAAGTACATAATGATATTCTTTTGTCCCTTGATGCGAAAAAGCCTGTGTTGCTGGTAATGTTGGACCTTACTGCAGCGTTTGACACCGTGGACCATTCAGTCCTTCTGAGACGCTTGGCACAACAGGTTGGCCTTCAGGGAACTGTGCTGCAGTGGTTTAGGTCATATTTAACAGATAGGACATTCTCTGTTATGATTGATGACATCTCCTCTTCAGCCCCGATGACCTCTGGTGTGCCACAGGGATCCATCTTGGGCCCTGTTCTATTCTCTCTGTACATGCTACCTTTAGGTTCAATTATTTCAAATCACAATGTGTCCTTCCACCTGTATGCAGATGATTTACAAATCTATCTGCCGGTTGTCCCCAATTCTTCTGAGAGTCTTGAGTCCATAAACAAATGTTTGGGCGACATCAAAGGGTGGCTGTCTCTGTTTGAATGAGGACAAAACAGAATGTATTGTTTTTGGCACATCCAACCTACCCAGTGTTTCAGCTCCTGGTCCTGTTGCGTTTGACCCCCCATTTTAACCAAGTTGTGAAAAATTTGGGGGTGAAATTAGACAGCAATCTAAAATTTGATAAGCAAATTGATTCTGTGGTCAGGGCAAGCTTCTTTCAGCTCCGCCTTCTAGCAAAGGTTAAACCCTTCTTGAGCCGTTGTGACCTGGAGAAAGCTATCCATGCGTTTGTTAGTTCCCGCATAGACTACTGTAATGCGCTCTATGTGGGAGTTAACCAAGCTAGTCTTCACCGTTTGCAGCTAGTGCAAAATGCTGCGGCCCGCCTGCTCACTAACAGCCGGAAACACGAGCACATCACACCTGTCTTATACTCCCTGCACTGGCTCCCTGTCCAGTTCAGAATTCATTTTAAAATTTTGACATTTGTTTTTAATGCAGTCAGTGGCCTTGCACCTTCCTATTTGTGTGAGATTTTGAGCCCTCACCGACCCAGCAGAGCTCTACGATCTGCTGGGCAACATCTGCTGGAGGTCCCCCGGTCACGGTGCAAACAGTGGGGCGACCGTTCTTTTGCAGTAGCCGGTCCAAAACTCTGGAACGCTCTGCCCATTGACTTACGTTCCATTACTGACCTGCCTTTGTTCAAAGCCAAACTTAAAACCCACTTATTTAGAATGGCTTTTAACACTTAGTGGCCCTGTGACACTTCTCTTTATTTTAATGTTGTAATGTGCTCTGCTGACCTATTTATTGTTATTTTTCTTATTACTTTATTTTGTTTTTATTATCTTGTTATTATTTATTTTGTTTTTATTGTTGTACAGCACTTTGGTCAGCTTTGGCTGTTAGAAGGTGCTATAGAAATAAAGTTTGATTGATTGATAACCAGGTTTTAATGAATATATAAAAATTTCAATACAATGTAAAGTATCTGACCTGGCTCTTGTTTTAAATTTTATTCTGTTATTATGCTTCTCGTCATCTGTTGTACAAGCAGGATGTGCCGGTGGTCAGTGTGATTTTTGTCCACTGTGATTGGACAGCTGGGTAAAAAGTGACAGTGATGAGCGCTGCGTTTTACTCAAAGTTAAACATTCTTCAAATATCCGTGGCCAGTAAAAAACGCTGAAGCACTCAGTGTGAAATGTCCACATAAGGTGACCCAAATAAAAAAAACCACTTTAATTAGGACATTTTAATAAGGATTAAATGACTGAGTTCAGCTTTGAGAATGAAACCAACCTGTTTGTTCTTCAGTTTCTTCATGTTTCACACTGATTGTTTCTTCAAACTTCATGTCTTCATTCTTCTCTGTAATAAATGCCATCTTTATAATAATGTGTCACGGTGATCTCAGTCGCTTCACCAGGAGTTTTTCTGTGTGTTTGTCCTGTTTAAGATGAGAATAATTAACAGGAAGAAAAATAAATCCACACTAAATCTCTGGGTGTGTCTCAATCCACTCTAGTTCAGTAGTTCAGTGCACTGGTGAGAGAGTCAGAATGAGAGTTAATGAACTTAAATCACCTAATTAGACTAAAAACACTCGAAACTTGAATTACAAATGAATAAAAGATCGCAAATGAATACATTACACAGCTAAACATCAGCAGTTATTTTGTTATATTAGTTTCACATGTGTGTTTGTTTACATTTAGTTCAATCGAACCTTTTTCTGTTATAAAATATATTCACACACTAACCCAAACAAAACCAACGTTCATTCGTGTTAATATATATACATTACAGTGCTACATTTAACAATAATAATAACCATTTCACAGTTGTCTATAAACTGTCTAAAATGGTTGCATTAATTTAAACACTTTAAATTAACAAAAAAACAAACCTTTCTTCAGTCGAATCACATCAGATGCCGGAGCGCGGCGCAGTTTTTTGACATCACAGCGCCACACCAAAATAAAAGTCCTGTCTGCACGATAAAACTAATAGAAATCTTCAAACAAAAAAACATTCATATTGTTGATTTAGAATCAGAGATTCCAAAAGTTATCAATACCATACTGTTTTTCAAGAGCTTCTGGCTTATATCTAAATGTAAGCGAGTGTGAACTGCTCTCAGTTCAATAACCTACAAAGCACTGATATTCTCACAGTCAAGAATAAAGTCAAAATTCCTGGTCTTCATATTACAAAGGATTGTAAAGAACTTTAGAATATTTTAAACTCATTAAAAATTTGTTTGACTGCAGAGAGATCTATCTATTAAAAATATCTATCCCATCTCAATTTCTCCACAGAATATTGCCGCAATAAATCAAATCAAATTTCAGCTTTATTTGGTTTAAGTGCAGGACTGTAAAGGATATTACATCAATTGGGGATTTAATACAATCGATTTTGTTTGTCTGAATGGAGTCCTTAAATTAAAATGGTTAAAATAATTTCTTCAAAATGGTAATTGTCACAGTCTGTTTAGTTTCAGTTTCAGTTTATGGACTTTCTGTTTGTTTTCTATGATCACATGTTCTGTTTCCCGCCATCATCATCAGTTCATTTGTATCACCTGTGTCTCATTAATCAACCTTGTTATGTTTGCTATTTAGTTTCCCCCTGTTCACTCAGTCTTTGTCCGTTCACCGTTATTGCAAGTTGTGTTGTTTCTCTGTGCCTGTTAACCTGTGGATTACGTTATTAAACTAGTATTTGGATTTATACTCCTCGTCTGTGCTCCTTCCTGCAGCCAGCCGTAACAGTAATTAACTCTGAATAACTTGAGCGTCTTCCCTGTTTTCTCATATATAGCATTTTCCTCACCAAGTAAGGTCTACCTTGTAAGAAAAAGTTGGCACTGAAAAAACATTTGGCCATCTCTCAGCCCTGTCTGGAATCACATCATGGGGCATTCTATTGAACTTGCATCAATCTTGGATCGCACAGCTTTTAGTAGTAGCTTTCTGTGGAAGTTCCTCAATGTCTACAAGGGAATACAGCTGCCCATCAAAGTCTGGATCTTCGTATGATAGGTTATACTCAATGTCTAGCTTTTTAGGTTTTCTTTTATCATTCTTTTTAGCTCATTCACAGATTCTGGATGTGAAGACAGTCATCTTTCTCACAATGTCTGTGGAGGTCTGAACATGAAATAGGAAGTTTGGAGCTGCCATTCCTGCTGTTCTATTTCACTCATCTTTGTCAACTTTGGAGCACTTTTAAAGAAAAAGAAAATTAGACCTTGTTCAACACTGCTGGATCCAATCCAAAAGTGGATCCACCAATGGATGTTCCTTAATTACCTTGGTTTCTTAGGGAACACAGGTTGTAGCTTCTGAAGTGCAAGCTTAAGGGTTTCTTGGGTCCCACTGCTTGATATTATGTATGCAACAAGAACTTCATGACCATGGTTATCTCTCACAAGCAATGTAAAAAAGTGGAAAGGAATATTTATTCACACAGGGTGTGGCATTGTGTGGCAAAAAACACAATGTTACTCCCATGGGCCTGTAAGGCCTGATCCTTACCCAGTGGCTGATAAAGTATAACATCTTCTTTTAAAGGCCCGGCTAATAGTTTCTCTGTACTCATACAGTCTTTATCAAGGTGTTTCCCTCAAAGCATTCAAGTATGGATATTATATGTCTTCTGGTGTAACAAAGTATTCTCAGGAACGATAATTCATGAGTTGTACACAGTCCGCCATTTTCTCCAGGCTTCTTTCTTCTTTCTTTAAGAATAGGACTTTTTCTATAAATTTAGGGAATTTTTCCTCATCAACTGCCCCTGTTTTGTGTGGTGTACCCCAGGGATCCTTTTTTTTTTACCTTTATCGTTTTCCCTTTATATACTTCCCTTGGCCCACATTTTCCAAAAATTCAACATTTCATATCACTGTTATGCAGACGGTTCTCAGTTTTACCTTCCAGTAAGGCTTGGCACCACTGTTTCATTCGATGTGGATCAAGAGGTGGATACAAATAACAAATAATTTTCTGCAGCTAAATGAGGATAAAACAGAGGTTTTAATTTTAGGTTGTCCTGCAAATTCCTCAAACTCCTCCTTATCAGTATCAATGGGTTTTGATTGTCTGGAGCTGCTGTGCTTTTTGTGACTAAAAAATAACACTTTGTATTTACTCATGTACTGTACGTTCATTTTTTGTGCTTCCTTGTCATTCGTTCATCAACTGCGCTTTATTTTTCGTGAAGCATTTTGTTGTGCGTCACCTGTGATGAACAGACATCCACTCGCATTGCGTTTTGTAACCAGACTGTCCTCCAAAAAAAAAGACCCCACAGGTCATTTTTCAAGCAACTATATTTACGTTTTAAAGTCATGCGCCCTCTAGTTGCATGTAATTATGCATAATTTATAGTTATTACAATAGTAACTACATGTAACAATGACAAATAAAGTGTTACCACCTACCCTTAGTGATTTATAGTGCGTATACTCTTTATGAGCACATGCGTTCCCTGGGATCGAACCCACGATTGCATGATCACATGATTACATATATTTCAATGCTCTGCCAATTGAGCTACACAAAACCCGAAATATGACGAGGATAAAAGGGAGCAATGCACTGAAATGAAAGTGTCCTGTTATCGAAAGGGGCACAACTTTGATAAATGCTCCTATGGGTCGTATTTCAGGGAAGTGACAAACAACCTATATAGGCTGTAAGCTTCACATACAAGATTGGAGGGTTTAACTCAAGAGGTCAAAGCAAACAATTCACCAGGCAGACTTTCAGTGAAGCAAAACTTAACTTTCTTTATTCTTCATAAGGTATAGGAGAGGGGAATATGGAGAAAACTGTAACTCAGGTATTTCTTCTTTCTCAGGTTGCTTCTTGTGGCATCAAACTACATCTGGAAGGAAGGCAGAAGAGATGTATGATTAGTCAAGGTGGTTCAGACTACTCACGTCCTTCACTAGGCCTCTTCCTGCAGAGGGGAAACTGTGCACACCCGTGTTGGAGGAGCTATCCCTGGTCCTGAACATCACTGGGTAGCACTGATGGTGCTCTCCATGGTGCTGAAGATGACATGCTTCCTTCTGGCCACCACAAGGTTGGAGAACATGTTGGTTTTAACAGTGGTCAGATGAGAGTGAGAGTTGTGCAGTTAAACCACTGCGCACTGAGAGCCACTATAGAATGAGGTGTTTAGTGTCATTGTTAGTGCATTCGCCTTGCATGCCAGCAGTGATCAGGCAGTGGTTCGAGACCGACTCAGAGCAGGGTGATTTGAACTGGAAGAGAGGGGTGTGTTTGTTTGGGTTGATTTCGAATATCAACAATGTCCAACAGCATAGTTAAAATACCACTTACTGCACCTTTAAACTATTACATACTGTACACCAAATATTGTTTGAAATTTTCCCCATATTCTTAATTTGAATAGCATTTTGGATAAAACAAATCTGTTATTCCAATAAATATAACTGTCAAACTTCAATCACTCCAATCCTTGCATGTTTAAATGTGTATTTGTGAATACATAAATATGAGTTTATTTCAACAACACAGTAGAACTATTTACAACCTGGTCTCATGACGGAAACGTACCCGTGGGCATGTTTTCGCGAGTCACGAAATACGTACCAATGAGTACATATCGCTGCAGTTTCGCTGCGAAATGTCCACTGAGCGGCACCAAAAGCGTGTTACTTTTTTTTTTTTTTGCCGGAGCAGATAATAGGGTGAATGCGGTACGTTTTTATGACGTTGCTTTTTAGATGAATCGCCGCGGTTCTCGATTTGACATTTGCGCTCGGTTGCGTTTTTAAAATAAACTCCCACCGACACTACGCCTAAACCTACCCTATAGTGTTAACAAAAGCAAACGTGAAGTAAAAAGCGTCCGCGAACGTTTTTCAGCTCATTTAGATCTCTTTTTTTTTTCTTTTTTTTTGCCCCAGTCACTCGCCTTTCGTGGGATTCGTACCCAGGCAGGGGAGGGAGGGAGTCGACTCCTCGTCGTAAGTCCAACTCCGTATCGGCTGAGCTACCGAGCAAGCTTGGTTACGGCCAAAAAAAGCAAAACGCGTAGAGCCGGAAAGTCCAAAGTACGTTCGTTTACAAATCGGGCACTCCGGTAAGAAGCGTTTCTAAGTGGTAACATGATATTGCGTGAGGAGACGTCAAAACGAGTCTTTATGAATCCCTAATCCGACCCCGGCCGTCGTCGAAACCGCGTGTGAAAACGAGCAAAAGCGCTTATCGACGTTTTACCGGCCTCTAGTGTTCGTTTCTGTCGGAAACTGCAGCGAAACGTACTCGTCGGTACGTAATTTTGTGTCTCGCGAAAACGTGCCCACAGTTACGTCTCTCCTATGAGACCAGGTTGACGATTTATCACAAACCATTTAACCTTCAATGAATGGTTTCAAATATTCATTATAGTTCATTATAGTTAAATTGTTAGAATAAATAATTTGCTGCTTAAACCCAGCAAACAAGCCAACTGTGAGCCCTGATACCACCGTGCAATGCGGTAAACATGTGGGCTGGTTTTAGTCACATGGTCAAGGGTAAAAGAATATGCGCTCTTGTCTTGTTTTTATTGTGAGCGCATGCCGATTGCTTTTGGCTCCTTCACCATGTGCTCGTGTCATGTTTGGTGTGAGGCTTCTGTGATATTTGTTTCTATGTGCCATGTACTCTCCTGTCTAATTGTCACGGTTCACTATCCGCTGTCTCATACTGTTGTCTGTGTGTAGGTTTTGGGGTGTGTCACTTGATTGTTCTGTGTGGGCGTCGCCGCTGATCATTACACCTGCCCTTTATAACGCCTTGTCTTTCGTCTCATGTTTGTCAGATCGTTGTTTGGAGTCCTGGTGTTTGTCCCGTTGTTCTCGTGTTGTATGTTCCTGGATTGATCTTCTCGTCTCTGTTCCTGGTTTCTGTCTGTTACATTGGATTCTCGTTCTGGATTACGTTCACGGATCATCACACGGACACACGGACTCATCTCACGGACCACCATTCACTACGGACATTCACCGCTCATCGAAGTCCCTGTGTTACCACTCTCCTGCTGTCTGTGTTGCTACTATGTGTTTACATTGTTTCCTACAATCTGGTGTGAAGCTCTATTAAAGAGATATTAACTTGCATTTGTATCCAGCCTTCTTTTCCCGTGACACTAATGACTTGACCCCACAATGTTGTTAACTCATTATTAGTTCATTTTCCCTACCTGTTTTCCTTTGTTTCCGTCCTTGTTTTCTTCCCTATTTATTCTCCCTGTGTCCTGTGCCAGAATGTCATAGATGTTTCCTTGTTTGGGTGTCTTGTCCTGGTTTGTCTGCCTTGCCCTTCATGCCAGTGTGCCATGCTGTGCTCCAGTCCTGACTCTACCAGCACTGTACTGTGCATTTTCCCTCCACAGAGTAGTTAATGTTTGCCTTTTTGTTTGTTTGAACCTCAATAAAATCCTTTTGTTTCTCTGTCTGTGTCCTCATCTCATCCTTCAAACACACTTGACAAAATTATACAACACTGAGTGAAACAACTCATATTTATTTCTAGATGGGTGTAACTAAGTACAGTAAATACTATTGCACTTACTATGTCAGAACTATCAGTTTCATTTTAAGAAGAGACGTGTTACCGCTGAGTGACGTTCATTCTATGCAATACTATGTACTCTGTAAGAAGCACTAAAATATTCAATTCAATCTAAACACATTAAACTAAAACTCAAGAAAAAAAAGTCACAAAGTTATTCTTCATTGCTAAGAAGTTTTATTCAAGGTTAGTTTGGTATGTGTTCCAAGATTACTCCTTGAACAAAGAGAAAGCGAGACAGCTAATTATTTAATTTAATTCCATTTATAGTAAATATCCACCCAAATTTCACTCATATACACCCAAGTTTTGTATAAACTGATTTGAATAACAGTTCATCTATAACTATAAAGCAATACATGTATACAGAGTTATTAGAGAGATTTTTAAAATAATTAATTCGTTTTCTCTGGGTTAAATGTAGTAGTTCCTCCAAAATCCTTTTTCACCAACCAGTTAATTTTCATAAGTGATTTGTTTATTAAAATATTTGCAATATCTCTCTTTGAAATCTAGGCGTTTAAAGACAAGAAATTTCTTTAAATCATTTATATTTCTTTTTTAACAGAGTATTTTAATTAAAATTGCTGGATCTTTTATTTATCAGGTTTACTGAGCTTTCAGACCCATGGAGATTGCTGTAGAGTGGAGGAAGTCCAAAGATCTCTGCCTTCTACTTCTATATCCATGGTTGCATATCTGAAAATGACAGACAAGAAAAATTAAATTTATCATTAAATTCATGCTTTCTACAATGCAAAGGCTGTTGAGTGGGTTTTCGCTTAGAAAGACCTGTGGTAAAAAGTTCACAATTAGCTTGGTCTATTGTCAGTAATGCAGCATTGCAGTCAAGATTTACTGTCCAAACTTACCAGTGCACATCGGCCGTTCTGTACAAGGCAAAGATGAACCTCACAATGCAGGAAGACGTGGTCAGAAACTCCTGAGAAGGTGAACATCCTGAAGGAGAAATGGCTGCTTGTGTCAATACCATTCTGAAGAACTTCCACTGTGGGATCATCAGGGTTGGGACATCTAGGAAGTAAGAAGAGTTTTAAAAAGTAAGTTAATAAAAGGAAAATTAGAGCATCAATGTCTTGTTTATTACGTACTTAGTCAGCATAGGCGAACTTGGCGCAAGAATTTTTGGTAAAACTTAAGAATAATGGACCATCATTGATAAGTAATCCTGGTAAGTGTTCATTCTCACAGTCCTAAAAATTACGGTGTTCTTCTTCCACGAGGGGGTTTGGCATCATGGCAGTTGTTTTTCAGGCGGACAGTGAAAGAACGTGACACACACGTCTCCCGAACATCCTGTAGAATTCAACCAACCAGATGACGACTTCGAAAATGCTGAAGTGCACTACTTCACAAACCCAGTGTTACTCACATGTGAAGCAGAATCAAAGCAGCCTCCGCGTCTGTTTTCAGGCCTTCCCGCTTAGCTCTCTCCAGCACTGGAAAGCTTTTCTAATATTAACGCTGATCCTAAAGTGCTTGCCCAGTCATAAACCTTCATTCCAGTGATATTCTTTTGAGCTCTTTTGTATTATGTCCCATCTCTCTTTCTGCTTGTCCTTCAAATCTCACTCTTGCTCGTTCTGTCTCCTCAACCGTCATACACCCCCCTAATGCTGATTGGTTACACGTTTGTTGTTGGTGTCGACCCGACTAACTTTCAAACAGTGTTTTTTGAAAATGACTTGGTGGAACTTAATGATGGACCATTTTTATTCAATTTTGTTGTATTCACTTTCTGAGATTGCAACAAATTTAATCATAGAACCATTTAAACCATCAAGTCACTCACTCTCTATTAATTAGATTCCAGCGAATATGATATTCAGCATCATTAACTGGTGTTGCCCAGCAGTTGTCCAGAACTGTTGCGATTTGATTTCTATCCACTCCTTCCACCTCAACAGCCACATACATCTGCTGGTTCACTTGCACTTGCTCCTCCACGTATGGACTAGTAAACTGTGCATCATGGTAGGGCATCATGCGGATTTGGTATGTGCCCTGGCCAGCAGGAAGTTCCTTACTTACCACACTGTAGGCAAAAACAAAAAAATATCAGCAACCATGACTTAATGTAATAGTAATGGTGATAGCCTTATGAGACTCAAACCACCATCCCTTCAATGTTCAGCCCTGAGCCTTAGTAAGTATGTAAACCTGCTTTCACTATAACCTTATCAACTAACAATGAGAAATACATTTGTTACATAATTTATTAATCTTTAACGTTAATTAATAAAATTACAGCTGTTCATTCTTATTTCATATTAATTCAGGTCAATTAAATAACTTTTGATTTGAATAATGTATTAGAAAATGTTGAAATTAAAATTAAGATTAATAAATGGTGTAGAAGTAATTATCATTGTTAGCTCATGTTACGTAATGTAGTTAATTAATGACAACAAATGGAAACTTAACATAAAATGTTACCTAAAAAACTATAGATTGTCTGAATACTACACATTTTTATTCAGAAGACATTGAGTACCCTTACCCGCCTTCGGCTTGGAAACCCATGGGCATAGATAGGGTCTGGATCAGAGGGTACGCACAAGAAAATGTCATGTTCATCCATATATCTCTTGAAATTATGCTCTGTCCAGTGTTCCTCGGGTTAAACTGAATGGAGTTTTGGTAGATGAAGTGAGTACTGTTGCTCTATAAGGAGGTGAACAAATGTTAGTTACACATTACACATATGTATGGACAGGCATCTCATTAGTAGCTCTAGTGTTGAAACAGAAATGGAAAGATCATTACCCTCAGAGTGGTACCACATATGTGGCCTTCATTGTCAAAATAAAACAGAAGTCTGCCATTCTCAAGGGTTCCTTTGCAGCTTGGGTCATTTAGGTGCAGGGTCTCAGGATAAAACCCAGACTCAAAGAGCTGGCAGCGGGAGAGAGATATGGAACCAGTGCTGCTGGCACAAGACTCCACAGCATCTGAACAGAGGATTTCAAAGATACATACAGGTCCTTCTCAAAAAATTAGCATATTGTGATCAAGTTCATTATTTTCCATAATGTAATGATAAAAATGAAACTTTCATATATTTTAGATTCATTGCACACCAACTGAAATATTTCAGGTCTTTTATTGTTTTAATACTGATGATTTTGGCATACAGCTCATGAAAACCCAAAATTCCTATCTCAAAAAATTAGCATATCATGAAAAGGTTCTCTAAACGAGCTATTAACCTAATCATCTGAATCAACTAATTAACTCTAAACACCTGCAAAAGATTCCTGAGGCTTTTAAAAACTCCCAGCCTGGTTCATTACTCAAAACCGCAATCATGGGTAAGACTGCCGACCTGACTGCTGTCCAGAAGGCCATCATTGACACCCTCAAGCGAGAGGGTAAGACACAGAAAGAAATTTCTGAACGAATAGGCTGTTCCCAGAGTGCTGTATCAAGGCACCTCAGTGGGAAGTCTGTGGGAAGGAAAAAGTGTGGCAAAAAACGCTGCACAACGAGAAGAGGTGACCGGACCCTGAGGAAGATTGTGGAGAAGGACCGATTCCAGACCTTGGGGGACCTGCGGAAGCAGTGGACTGAGTCTGGAGTAGAAACATCCAGAGCCACCGTGCACAGGCGTGTGCAGGAAATGGGCTACAGGTGCCGCATTCCCCAGGTCAAGCCACTTTTGAACCAGAAACAGCGGCAGAAGCGCCTGACCTGGGCTACAGAGAAGCAGCACTGGACTGTTGCTCAGTGGTCCAAAGTCATTCGGAAATCAAGGTGCCAGAGTCTGGAGGAAGACTGGGGAGAAGAGAAAGTTGAGAGACGCAAGACCCAACACTCTGGATGAGCTTAAGGCCGCTATCGAAGCATCCTGGGCCTCCATAACACCTCAGCAGTGCCACAGGCTGATTGCCTCCATGCCACGCCGCATTGAAGCAGTCATTTCTGCAAAAGGATTCCCGACCAAGTATTGAGTGCATAACTGAAAATAATTATTTGAAGGTTGACTTTTTTTGTATTAAAAACACTTTTCTTTTATTGGTCGGATGAAATATGCTAATTTTTTGAGATAGGAATTTTGGGTTTTCATGAGCTGTATGCCAAAATCATCAGTATTAAAACAATAAAAGACCTGAAATATTTCAGTTGGTGTGCAATGAATCTAAAATATATGAAAGTTTAATTTTTATCATTACATTATGGAAAATAATGAACTTTATCACAATATGCTAATTTTTTGAGAAGGACCTGTATAACTATATGTGTGGTTTAAAATTGAATTTGAGATTACATTAAGATTTATGTGGCAATTTTATTGTGAAAGTGGGTGATTGCAATACAGCAATCAGTGTTGGGTTATTAATAGCAGTTCATGCCTAATTTTGCCTCTTCTGCAGAATCCTTAAACAATCTGAGATACTGAACAGAGCTCTGGATTGGAGACCCATGTTGATTTAACATCTATTAACTCTTTCCCTGCCAATGACGGAAATTTCTGGCAATCCATGTTTTCACTGTTATATGGTAAAGGGAGCTATTACACATCCTCTGAAAGCATACAGAATCTCCAGATCAAAACACAGGTGAAGAAGAAGCAGAAATAAATAAATCAAAACTCCCTAACGTTACTGAATGAAATGGTTGACACAGGAAAACATACAGGACTGTGCAGGCTTTGGGGGTGTTGATGGATGAGAACTACTCATTCTATGTTTTGATCATCGTTCTGAATCCGATCTGGATGTAATCTGACAAAAATGCAATTTTCTCACCTTTTTTTCAAAATGTTGCTTTTTTCATGAAACTTACCCACATATTGTATGTTCAGATATTCATACAAAATATTCTGGGGACCATGACAGTTTTGTGAAAATGATCGAAAATGCTAGCGCTGACTGGGAACTTTTAAAAAATGTGATCTCAAATTCAATTTTAAACCACATGTAAAATGTAAGAATTTTACCAGTTTTTGCCCTGTAAATCAGTAAATGTTTTACAGTGATCAGATTTCCTCAAGAGACGGTTGAAGGTCAAAATTACATTAATTGTACTTATGGAAAAAAACGGAACCAGTGCTGCGTTCGTTCCGTAAGTTGAATAGGGAAGGCGTAGGACATACAGCGTAAGCGTTTTGAAGAATACGGAAAGCGGAAGCACGTGCAAGGCGATCATTTGTGTTTATAAAGCATGTAACAGTTGTATTTTTTAGAAAAAGACTGATAGTTTCGCTAGATAAGACCCTTATTCCTCTTCTGGTATCGTTTAAAGCCCTTTGAAGCTGCACTGAAACTGTAATTTTTACCTTCAACCATTTGGAGGCCATTGAAGTCCACTATAAGGAGAATAATCCTGGAATGTTTTCATCAAAAACCTTAATTTCTTTTCGACTGAAAAAAAAAAGACATGGACATCTTGGATGACATGGGGGTGCGTAAATTATCAGGAAGATTTTATTTTAAAGTGGACTAATCCTTTAATTATTGGCTTATTCTGCTCAATAAACTTAAATATCGCTCAACAAGTGCCATAATTAATGTGGATATACCTTTCACTTTGGGGGTCAAATTGTCTTTATTATACTTTTTTAGCAATTTATAACTGTAAAACCATCAGTAATTAAGCATAATTACTAGTTCATTGTTTGGTTAACTTAGTATAATGCCACAGAAATATAATTGCATCACTACACAAAAACAATATATGGCTTATTAAGTTGTAGATAATAACTTAAAAGCATTTACTGTACATTCAGTTAATCATTAATAAATAGGCTGCTTTTGTTTATTTATAGCATAAATGTCTATCTTTCAAATGTTTAATCATTTGTAAATAATGGCTATGCCCTACTATATGTTCAGTTAATCATTAATTACTATTGTGTCCATGCTTAACTAATGAATAATTGGGAACAAGTTCATTATTAATTAATGCTTAACTAATGCATTATTCTGGACCCTTAAAATAAACTGTTACCTCCACCATTTCCACAGAATGAGACAAGTGCAGCTAGTTGTGTAAACTGTGAAAATGTGATGTGAGTGAATGAAAAACTAATTTTAGATTAATGTATGAATTGTGTATTCATAAGTGTATTCACAAGTGTAAAAGCACTAACCAAAGATTTCAGGATTTGGTCTTTGTCCTTGCAAGCAACCACAGCCATAGACACCACCTCTCTCCTGGCAAGCCTCATTTTCAGTGCAATTATTACAAACTAAAACAGACAAGAAGAAAACCATTGCACAAAAAGACATGGAAGCATGCAGTGATTTGGATCTTGACCTATCCAATACGTGTTAAAGTATATCAGTACATCAGAATGGCTGATGCTATTAACGTTGTATTTACACATTGAAAACAGTTTGGTCCTGCTTCATTATCAATTTGTAGTGGTAAACGAAGAGATGTCATAATGATCACCAGTTCAATATGGAGTACCACAAGGCTCAGTACTAGGACCGTTGCTTTTCACTCTGTACATGCTACCCTTGGGAGATATCATTAGGAAGCATGGCATTAGTTTTCACTGTTACACTCAGATACTCAGCCATATATTTCTTCGCGCTCTGACGAAACTTACCAATTCACAAAATTAACGGAATGCGTAGCTGATATAAAAAATTAGATGACTAGTAATTTCCTACTAATAAATTCAGAAAAAAAACAGGGATTCTAATTTTTGGACCAAAAACTTCTTTGCGTAATAACCTAGAATACTGTCTAACTGATGGCTGCTCTGTTAAGTCTTCGTCGTCAGTTAGGAACCTGGGTGTGCTCTTTGATATATCTAAACTACGACATATGCTCTCAATGACAAATGCGGAACAGTTAGTTCATGCGTTCACAACCTCAAGGCTAGATTACTGTAACGCTCTACTGGGTAGTTACCCTGCACGCTTAATAAACAAGCTACAGTAGCTAGAGTTCTTACTAGGAGCTGGAAGTATGACCATATTAGCCAGGTTCTGTCAACACTACATTGGCTCAATAATAAACATCGTATAGATTTTAAAATCTTGCTAATTACTTTTAAAGCACTAAATGGTTTAGCTCCCCAATACCTGAGCGAGCTCTTAACGCATTATAATCCTTCACGACTATTGTGATCTCAGTATTCTGGCAATGTTTATAATACCTAGAATATCAAAATCAACCAAGATCTAAAAAAAAAATTTAAAAAATCAATCAAGGGAATAGATCCTTTTCCTATTTAGCACCTAAACTTTGGAACAGTCTTCCTAGCATTGTTCGGGAAGCAGACACACTCTGTCAGTAAATCTAGACTAAAAATACATCTCTTTAACCTGGCATACACATAACACATTATCAATTTATATTTTCAAATACGTTAAAGCTGCATAAATTAGGTCAGCCGGAACTGGGATATCCTACTGCACCTTTAACTGTTGTACAAAATCAATATCACATTTGTAATTGTGCAGATATTCGGAAAACAGCTTGTGTGATATTGCTGAACTATATCATATGATATAAATGAAAGACAAAAACCCCTCCAGGTGCATTTTTGCACTCATTTCGTGAGTTCACACTTACAAATATTCAGATAGAGTAAAAGAATGCGTATTTGGCGTGCTGTCCGAGGAGATTTGGTATTTGGCCCAAACCCAGAGTACTCTCCCCGTATCTTTGGGTAGGATAGTAACCAGACAAGTGTGAGGAGACGGGGTGGTGGAGGGATGCAGAAGAACAGTCGAGCAACATTAGTGAGTCAGCAACATATTTAGGCCTCCTCTTATACTGATTGAGTAGATCATTTGAACGTTGCTCCTCCCGAACTTTGTTAATAAAACATATCTTGAATTTTAGGGGCATATAAATATATTGTAATAGACTTCATCAGTTGTCGTCCTGCATCATGTTCATCAGCGACTGCATGCAATGTAAGATGACATACAGGTCTGAGCCAGAGCTGGGCGTGTTAAATGTGTTAATAATTTACCATTTTTTTCCCCCCATAACTGATTCGCACCAAATTAACATGTTAAATCAACGGCCCTTGTTATCTCAAGTAAAAACCATGCAGTAACAGGGTAACATGTACAATGTGGGATACAGCCAATGAAATTAATTTTTGAAATGGTTAAATCAGTCACCTGATGATGAGGTTATTGATGATGAAGATGTTGGAGGGGTTGGCGATGGTGAGGATGATGATGTTGGTGCGGAGGTTTGTGAAGGTGACGAGGATGATGAAGATGATCCCAAAATTGTTGAGTCTGGTGAGGTCGATGTTGGTGATGATGGTAATGTTGATGGAGATGGTGAGGATGGTAATGAAGGTTGTGAATTCGCTGGTGATGGTAGGGATGAGGAAAATTATGTAGAATTAGCTTCTCTGACATTAAAGTGTTTAATAAATTTATTAAGACTTCCTGGATGGATGTTTTGTGTTGAGAATATTAAATTTTCGTCTTACATTGATTGCATGTCTGATAGTAGTCAGGACAGCAGTCACCAGAAGTCATGCAGACCTCGTCACAGAAACACCCACCACGGTTGCATCCGTTATTCTGTCCAGGACAGCACTGTGCTGGGGGGTCTGAACACTGGCCTGAAAGACATTAGACCCAAGAGGCTGACACTGAGGACATGTCAAAGAGTTTTGTACAGATCTTAAAATTATCAAGACTTGACAAAATCAATAACAGCAATACTTGTTGAAAAAAAAAAAGCAACATCTTTTGACAGATTTCAGGTCAACTTCAAGGAATTTATTACTTTAATTAATTGATTTGTTCATTTTTGTTAATTGTTTTGTTCTATTTATCCAAACAATTTATTAAAATGACTGATTAATTCAGAAATCAAGCAAGTGACTGTCTTCATGAATCACTGGCTTTGTTTGGAAATGTTTTTGTTGCCAAAATTGAGCAAAGACAGACAATACTGTGTCTAAAACGTAACAGTATTAACTTCTTTATTGAACTGTTTTATAAAATCAATATCATATTTGTAATCACGCAGATATTCTGAAAAAACTGCACTCTTGCTTGTGTGATATTACTGAACAATATAACATACAAAAACATAATATACAATGTAAATAGAAGTCAAAAACTTATACAGGGGCAATTTTGCCCTCATATCTTGAATTTTAGGAGCATATAACTACATTGTAATGGACTTCGTCACGCAGTCAGTCGTCGTCCTGCATCATGTTCATCAGTGACTACATGAAATGTAAGACGACATACAAGTCTGGGTCGGGGCTTGGTGCGTTAAATGTGTTAATAGTTTTAACACGTTATTTTTTCCAAAACTGATTCGCACCAAATTAACATGTTAAATCAACGGACCTTGTTATCTCAAGTAAAAACCATGCAGTAACAGGGTAACATGTACAATTTGGGATACAGCCAATGAAATAAATTTTTGAAATGGTTAAATCAGTCACCTGATGATGAGGTTATTGATGATGAAGATGTTGGAGGGGTTGGCGATGGTGAGGATGATGATGTTGGTGCGGAGGTTTGTGAAGGTGACGAGGATGATGAAGATGATCCCAAAATTGGTGAGTCTGGTGAGGTCGATGTTGGTGATGATGGTAATATGGATGGAGATGGTGAGGATGGTAATGAAGGTTGTGAAATTGCTGGTGTTGGTAGGGATGAAGAAAATTATGTAGAATTAGCTTCTGTGACATTAAAGTGTTGTGTTTTTTTTATTTTTATTAAGACTTCCTGGATAGATGTTTTGTGTTGAGATTATTAAATTTTAGTCTTACATTGATTGCATGTCTGATAGTAGTCAGGACAGCAGTCACCAGCAGTCATGCAGAGCTCGTCACAGAAACACCCACCACGGTTGCATCCCTCACTTCCAGGACAGCAGAGCGCTGTGGGCACTGAACACTGACCTGAAAGACATTAGACCCAAGAGGCTGACACTGAGGACATGACAAAGAGTTTTGTACAGATCCTAAAATTATCAACACATGACAAAATCAATAACAGCAACACTTGTTGATCCAAATATACAGCATAAAGAAAAAGAAACATCTTTTGACAGATTTCAGGTCAACTTCACAGCTTTGGAATTTATTACCTTAATTAATTAATTTGTTCATTTTTGTTAATTGTTTTGTTCTATTTATTCA
>RJVU01042597.1:197485-238568 GCA_003731715.1 Anabarilius grahami
AACTAAAACCTTCATTCTGGTCCAGGTATGTGTGTCTAACTTAACTCAGTTTATAGTCACTTCACCATGTACACAAATATGAGGTGATGTGTGTGAGCATTTATATAGGCTGAGAAAATTTGGCTGAACATAAAACATTATTTGTTTTGTGTCAAGTCACATGCAACTTTAATCAACTACATACAGTTACACACCTGCCTCTGACAAACAATGTTTCGCTATACATCAAAGTGGCATTTGTCATAAAGCCTAAAGTCTAAAACTATGAAAGGAATGCTGGAAAAAGCTATTCTATAATTTTGTAATTCACACATTTTATTTGAGTAATTTACAGGGTTAAGTGAAAGAAATAAGAGGACCTTAACATGTTTTCAGTGAATTAAGTTTAAATGTTTATTAAATAAATGCCCAAAACTGTACAGTGTGGAATATTTTTATTAATCAGAATAGAAATTAAATAAGTATATTATTATCAAATTATTCTATTATTAAAATTATGCATTTAACTGTGTACAAATGTCTGTAAGAGAAGGGAATGTGCTCACATACTGAGTCTCCAGAAGTGCTTCCAGAAGTCTAAGTGACTTAGATTTTTGTGCATATATAAAAATAAAAACAAAATCTAAATTGTATTTTGTTTGTTTTGTGTGTGGGGCACCGAACAAAGTGGTGTCTATGTAGGTCCGTACATTTTTGAAAAAATTTTGTAGCTCTAATTTTCTTGTAGTTTCATAGAGTTTAATGAAGCCCAATTTAATAAGTTTGCAAAAACTGTGATCTCCAAAATATTTAGTAGCCTTCTTCTCTGGCTAACATGAAGGGGACCAGCCACCGCTGCTAACCCGAGCATCTTCTCGTTTGGCTCTCAACAAAGGCGGTCGCATTTTTCATCCCTCTCCTCCCACTTGCCTTCCCTGCTTTGCTCTTGTCTCGTCTATTGTCTTACTCTGAGAGACTCTCTCTGCACTGCTCTCCAAACATCTAAAAATCATGGATTTGATCAACTGGTCTCTCAACGCAATTGACACCATCTTCTCGACGAGAAGCTTGGGGAACCTGACTGCCCTGCCGGAACGTTCGCAGCTGGCTACACGATGGACGCGTGGGAGAGGTGGCGGGTCGTGTGTCTGGCGGCCCTTTCCGTGGAGGACATTGAAGATATCTACCTATTCGGAACCATGATAACAGGTCTTCTGCTGATTGGATTAGGCTTTGCCCTGGTTTATCGAGATATTCGGAAAACGGTAACAGCTGTCCAAAACCCCACAAGGCTGCCCGTCATGATTGAAGCAGTGGGCAGAGCGGTCAGCATTGAGACTGGGACTATTAACCGCAAAATGGATAACATCATGGAGAAACTCGCGGCTTTGCATAGGTCGGAGACCATTATGGACTAAGAGAGTAGCTGTGTAAATTGGAATGCGGCTATTCGCCCCAAGACCAAACAATCCCAATCTTATCTGCTTTCGGCTCCTATCAACCAGCACTGGCCTGCCAAGGCCGCTGCTGGAACAACAACTCCCCCGGATGAGCACTGAAGTGAGACGCTCTTGTGTTCCTCCCCCCAATCCCACAGACAACCTGCTGATTGTTGACTATGTCTGGGACCTGATCAAGGTTGTCTCCATGGCAACTTGCTGTGTATCGCTTTAACAATCCTGCGGACTGAGGCACCTAGATTTGATGCCAGGAGTAGCGACTCCACAGGCCTACACATACAAGAACTTTTACATACACGCACACATACACACATATATATTGATATGCATTCACCACCCCAACCCCATAATCCCTCGCCTTCGCCGCTTTGTACCGCCAGTCTGACAAACGGGTCTGTGACCGGCGCTTCTAGCTGCAGGACCGGATGGCTGTTTGCCTGTACTGGATTATCTCCATCCCCCCACTCCCCTTCCCCTGTTGCAAGTCGTGTGTTATGTTGTATTGATTATGTGCTTATGTTGCTGAGGTGTTTTTTTCCTGTTCCCACACTGTACTCCCCATAGGAGCATAGTCTGGGGTTGGTATTTTTTTCTCCACCCTTCCTCATGTTATGCTGTATTTCTCCCAAATTTTCATTTCATTAGCTCTGTACTTGTACTCTGCATAATGACAATAAAGTTGAATCTGAATCTGAATTGATGGAGTGTGTAGCTTTTCATTTCTTAAACAACCTCGTAGGAAACAATGCCATATTCCAGGATGACAATGTTGTGATTAATCAGGCTTA
Organism: Anabarilius grahami; assembly: GCA_003731715.1. Lineage (NCBI taxonomy): Eukaryota > Metazoa > Chordata > Actinopteri > Cypriniformes > Xenocyprididae > Anabarilius > Anabarilius grahami. The sequence continues at coordinate 199,713 of RJVU01042597.1, forward strand.
AATTGTGAAAGAATACACAATACATCATTGTTTACAAACTTGTAGATGAACCGGTTTTACACACGTCACTCAAACAAAGAACCAGGAAACATTTCAACTCATCAGTTAAGGGAAAGAGAAACTTACAGTTGTGGTCATAGGTTTTCAATGGGTGTGTTATAGTCAGTGGGTATCAAGCCCAGTTTCAGTGGGATTAACATTAACATCTAAAAAATGTATTTGATCTTGCTGGACATCCATCATAGATGTCAATGCATCGCATTTTGCATTAAGAAGGCTATGAAACTCTTAGACCTGTGATTCTGTGCCACTCCAAATAAAGAAAAAAAACCATAATAAAGATGTAAAACTCTGAGCCATTTACTCTTGAGCCATTGAAAACCCTTCAAATAGGACATTGGTGTACAAAGCTTTAACATTCATTACGACTAAGAACACAGGTGTTGAAGGCAGTTGTACAGATCAAATGATCTCAATGAGATCAGGCAGGTGACCAAGAACCCAATGGTCACTCTGACAGAGCTCCAGCACTTCTCTGTGGAGAGAGGAGAACCTTCCAGAAGAACAACCATTTCTGCAGCACTCCACCAATCAGGCCTGTATATTAGAGTGGCCAGACGGAAGCCACTCCTCAGTATAAGGCACATGACAACCCACCTGAAGTTTGCCTAAAGGCATCTGAAGGACTCTCAGACCATGAGAAACAATTCTCTGGACTGATGAAACAAACATTGAACTCTTTGGCCTGAATAGCAAGCGTCATGTCTGGAGGAAACCAGGCACCGCCAATACCATCCCTTCAGTGAAGCATGGTGGTGACAGAATCATGCTGTGGGGATGTTTTTCAGCGGCAGGAACTGGGAAACTAGTCAGTATCGAGGGAAAGATGGACGCTTCCCATCCAACCTGATGGAGCTTGAGAGGTCCTGCAAAGAAGAATGGGAGAAACTGCCCAAAAATTGGTGTGCCAAGCTTGTAGCCTCATACTCAAAAAGACTTGAGGCTGTAATTGGTGCCATAGGAGCTTCAACAAAGCAAAGGCTGTGAATACTTATGTACTTGATTCTTTTCTTCTGTTTTTTATTTTTTTATAAATTTGCAAATATTTCAAACAAACTTCTTTCACATTGTCATTATGGGGTATTGTTTGTAGAATTTTGAGGACAATAATGAATTTAATCCATTTTGGAATAAGGCTGTAATATAATAAAATGTAGAAAAAGTGCTGTGAATACTTTCCGGATGCACTGTACAAACATGTGCCCAAAAATATTTGAAAATACATTAAAATACACATAAAGTGCAATTTTTATCGGAAAAAAATAATGAGTTAAATTGTAAAAATAAAACAATACTAATTATATTAATAAGTCTAGTATATAGATAAGAATATTTGTTTGCTTTGTTCAGAGACATTCATGGAAATGTTTCATAAAGTGCAGAAAAGATGTTTGTGATGAGACATGCTAGAAATTAATATGTTAGATGTGACAACAGATAGTTCTTGTATTAGCACAAAACTGGATTTGTATTAGTACAAAAACTTCATGGAATTAAACTCTGCAGGAATGTGACTCTCCAGGAATGAGGAACCTATTTAAACTAGATGAACCTGTTTTACACACGTCACTCAAACACAGAAGCAGAAAACATTTCAATTCATCAGATGAGGGGAAAAAGAAACTTACAATTGTGGTAATAGATTTATATAACATTACATTATTAAAGGTACACTATGCAAGTTTTTTGTTCATAATTTACAGTGGGTACGGAAAAATTTAAGGGGGTCTGAATACTTTCACTCTTTGTTATATTTCAGCCATTTCCTAAAATCATTTAAGTTCATTTTTTTTCTCATTAATGTACACACAGCACCCCATATTGACAGAAAAACACAGAATTGTTGACATTTTTGCAGATTTATTAAAAAAGAAAAACTGAAATATCACATGGTCCTAAGTATTCAGACCCTTTGCTGTGACACTCATATATTTAACTTAAGTCCATTTCTTCTGATCATCCTTGAGATGGTTCTACACCTTCATTTGAGTCCAGCTTTGTTTGATTATACTGATTGGACTTGATTAGGAAAGCCACACACCTGTCTATATAAGACCTTACAGCTCACAGTGCATGTCAGAGCAAATGAGAATCATGAGGTCAAAGGAACTGCCTGAAGAGCTCAGAGACAGAATTGTGGCAAGGCACAGATCTGGCCAAGGTTACAAAAATATTTCTGCTGCACTTAAGGTTCCTAAGAGCACAGTGGCCTCCATAATCCTTAAATGGAAGACGTTTGAGATGACCAGAACGTCCCTAGAGCTGGCCGTCTGGCCAAACTGAGCTATCGGGGGAGAAGAGCCTTGGTGAGAGAGGTAAAGAAGAACCCAAAGATCACTGTGGCTGAGCTCCAGAGATGCAGTCGGGAGATGGGAGAAAGTTGTAGAAAGTCAACCATCACTGCACCCCTCCACCAGTCAGGGCTTTATGGCAGAGTGGCCCGACGGAAGCCTCTCCTCAGTGCAAGACACATGAAAGCCCACCTGAAGGACTCCAAGATGGTGAGAAATAAGATTCTCTGGTCTGATGAGACCAAGATAGAACTTTTTGGCCTTAATTCTAAGCGGAATATGTGGAGAAAACCAGGCACTGCTCATCACCTGTCCAATACAGTCCCAACAATGAAGCATGGTGGTGGCAGCATCATGCTGTGGGGGTGTTTTTCAGCTGCAGGGACAGGACGACTGGTTGCAATCGAGGGAAAGATGAATGCGGCCAAGTACAGGGATATCCTGGACGAAAACCTTCTCCAGAGTGCTCAGGACCTCAGACTGGGCCGAAGGTTTACCTTCCAACAAGACAATGACCCTAAGCACACAGCTAAAATAACGAAGGAGTGGCTTCACAACAACTCCGTGACTGTTCTTGGATGGCCCAACCAGAGCCCTGACTTAAACCCAATTGAGCATCTCTGGAGAGACCTAAAAATGGCTGTCCACCAACGTTTACCATCCAACCTGACAGAAATGGAGAGGATCTGCAAGAAGGAATGGCAGAGGATCCCCAAATCCAGGTGTGAAAAACTTGTTGCATCTTTCCCAAAAATACTCATGGCTGTATTAGATCAAAAGGGTGCTTCTACTAAATACTGAGCAAAGGGTCTGAATACTTAGGACCATGTGATATTTCAGTTTTTCTTTTTTAATAAATCTGCAAAAATTTCAACAATTCTGTCAATATGGGGTGCTATGTGTACATTAATGAGGAAAAAAAAACAACTTAAATGATTTTAGCAAATGGCTGCAATATAACAAAGAGTGAAAAATTTTAGGGGGTCTGAATACTTTCCGTACCCACTGTATATAATGAGCCAATACATCATGAATTCGTCTTAAGTCAACATCATGAACTCAACTTTTGTCTTATCCTGAATCACCATACTTATCCTGAATAGATGTACTGTACGCCTATAATAAGTGTTTATATTCAGACAACCTCTGCGGAGAATCTCAGTATCTGTTTGACTCTTCATATACAGAAATAGAGAGAAGTAGCTCTGGCTGCAATGTTCTTCCACAAAAAGCATGTTTTTCCACATGCACACATTGCAAAGGTACAATAGGTGAAAATGTATGTTTGCATACCTCTGCACAGCCTTTTCACGCAGACATCATACGTCATCATCGCGATTCTTGTAGACAAAGTAAATATGGCAGGCAAACAGAAATAACCTAAAGGCCCAATATACTTCAAAAGAAATTGAAGAACGAACTGATGTGTTGTGTGAATTCGAGACGGCTTGTCAAAGTGAACTCTCATGAAAATTTTGCTCCAACTGCAAAACACCTTCATACTACCATTGGTTTCTGATGATAACGCAATAGGAGGTGTGCGCTGAGGCTCCGCCTTCTTTCACGTGGAACTGTTCTCTGACTCGTTTCGTCTTTTGAGTCCGTTGAGGTAAGATCTCCACGGGTGAAAACTGGATAGCTGCTTTATAGTAGAAAATGAAGTTGTACTTCTGAAGGAATACGGCACTGACACAGTTTTTCATGTTTGATACTCTAAAGATGCTTGCTTTTAAAGGATTAGTCGACTTTTAAATAAACTTTTCCTGATAATTTACTCACCCCCATGTCATCCAAGATGTCCATGTCTTTCTTTCTTCAGTCGAAAAGAAAGCTTCAAATTATTCAACACGATCCCAGATGAGAAATAAGGGTCTTAGCTAGAGAAACCATCGCTGATGAAAATTGAAAATTATATAAGTTTTAACCAGAAATGCTCATCTTGAACTAGCTCTCATCTTCTTCTCTATTCGAATTCCAACATTGTAGACACTGCTAAGCGTATTACTGCCCTCCACAGGTCAAAGTTTGAACTAATTGTTATATACTATTGAACTAGCATATTGCATATAAAAATTTGTTCAAAACTTTGACCTGCGGAGGGCAGTAATACGCTTAGCAATGTCTACAATACTGGAATTCAAATAGAGACACACACACCTTGATACCAAGACAACGAAGAGGAAGTAAGTAGACGAGGAAGACCCCTACAAACTATCCCTGCGTTTCAATCAGCTCCCTAGCTTTCTAGGTCATGTATGAATATATCATGTAAATGAATGTGGCCGACTCCGATCAGTGCCCTGACTACTGAACTAGGGAACTGATTGAGACGCACACTATGGGTGCTCTGCCACTTCTTGGCCACACAAATAGATGTGTATTATTTCTGTATTTTTACTGTTTGTTGTTTTCTTTTACATTCAAGAAATATAGTTGAGAATGTCTATTTCATAAATATGTTTATTTGCACTACCGCTTCTGACTACCATCTCTCATATGTCATATAAATGCCATTTAATATCTGCATTTCAAGATTCAAGAGATTCAAGAGTTTTATTTGTCACATGCACAATTATATAGAGCATATATAACCAGCAGTGAAATGAGAGTCAGGTCCGCTCCATGGACAGTGCAATTATTAAATACAACACAGATGAGAATATACATAACTATAGCTATGAAGGAATTAAAATAAAAGTAAACAATAAAAATATAAGAATAAAATATAAAAAAAAGATGTATACTGTAGAATTAAATATAGAATGGAAAATAATGTGCATGAGAGTAAACTGTAGTCTTAAATATTAAGATACACAGGGATGTGCAAGAGGCAATGTGCATATGTGCATTATACTGTAGTCTTAAATATTAAGATACACAGGAATGTACAAGAGGCAAAAGTGCAAACAGGTTAACACTTTCAGTATGTCAATGTTAGGTAGTGAATTATGAATTATCTTACTGATAAAGTGCATATTAAGTGAAGACATGAAGATGTTAAGAGGCAGTTTTTGAGTTCAGGAGCCTGATGGCCTGGGGAAAGAAACTCCTCCTAAGTCTCTCGGTTTTTGCCATCAGACTACGGAAGCGCTTACCAGATGGCAGCAAAGTGAAAAGATGATTACTGGGGTGGATGGAGTCCTTGATGATTTTAACAGCTCTGCTTTTGCAGCGTTTGAGGTAGATGTCCTGCAGAGAGGGAAGAGCAGACCCTGAGATGCGCTCAGCTAAGCGCACAACTCTCTGCAGGGCTTTGCAGTCTTGACTGGAGCTGTTCCCATACCACACTGAAATACACTGAGTCAATACACTTTCTATGGTTCCTGAATAGAAAGTTTTCAGGATTGCTGGTGAGACCCTGAATTTCCTCAGCTGTCGCAGATGGTACAGTCTTTGCCTGGCTTTATTAACCTGTGTTTGAATGTGGGTAGTCCAAGTCAGATCCTCGGAGATGTTTACACCGAGGTACTTGAAGCTACTCACCCTCTCCACAGGGGTCCCGCTGATCATAAGAGGAGTGTAGGGCTGCTTCTGTCTCTTCCTGAAGTCAACAATCAGCTCTTTAGTTTTGCTCACATTCAGAGAGAGACAATTGTCCTGGCACCATGATGTTAATTTCTCTACCTCAACCAAGTATGCGTTCTCATTATTGTTGTGAATGAGGCCCAGAACCACAGTATCATCAGCAAATTTGATAATAGAAGTGGAGCTGTGGGAAGATACGCAGTCATGTGTGTAGAGAGAGTAGAGCAGGGGACTCAGGACACAGCCTTGTGGGGCTCCTACGTTCAGAGTGATGGAGCTGGAGGTGTACTGGCCTGCTTTCACCACTTGAGGTCTGCCGGTGAGGAAATCAAGAATCCAGTAGCAGAGTGAGGAATTCAGGCCGAGGTCCAGGAGTTTAGAAGCCAGCTTGATGGGGACTATAGTATTGAAAGCTGAGCTATAGTCAATAAATAGCAGCCGTACATAGTTCCTGTTATTGCTGTCAATGTGTGTGAGAGAAGAGTACAGGATGTGAGAGATGGCATCATCAGTGGATCTGTTGGGGCGATAAGCAAACTGAAGAGGGTCCAAGGTATCCGGGATGGAGGAGCAGATGACGTTTTTAACCAGTCCCTCGAAGACCTTCATAACTATCGATGTGAGTGCTACTGGACGATAGTCATTCAGACAAGAGGGTTTATTGTTCTTAGGCACAGGAATGATGACAGATTTTTTGAAGGAGGTGGGAATCACCGATGTAGCAAGAGACTCATTAAAAATAGATGTAAACAAACCAGCAAGCTGATCAGCGCAGGACCGCAGGATACGGCCGGAAATCCCATCAGGTCCGGCTGCTTTCCTGACGTTCACTCGCTTTAGAGCCCTCCTAACCTCGTCCACCGACACGGTGATCACATGATCATCGCTGCTCTGACTGCTGCTTCCTGACGCGCTGATCGGCAGACTCGCGCTGCTTAGATTGCTGTCAAAGCGGCCGTAGAAAGTGTTTAGCTCGTCAGCCAGCGACGGATCAATTCTCACCACTGCAGAGGATTTATTTCCAAAGGCACAGATGGTCCTTAGTCCTTGCCACATGCGTCGGGAGTCATTTAGCTGGAAATGTGTCTCAATGCGTTCTCTGTATCTGTGTTTGGCGGCTCTTACTGCGCGTCGGAGAGCATAGCACGATGATTTGTACTCGCTCATGTTTCCTGACAAAAGACCGGCGTTGTAAGCAGCAGTGCGTTTGTTTACTGCTGCACGTATAGTTCTGTCAACCCAAGGTTTCTGATTTGAGAAGGTCCTTATAGTTATTTTATCCGTAGCTTGTTCGGCTAGTGTGTTTACAAAGCTTAATGCTACATCCGTGAACTCGCTGACGTCAGAGGAACTTGCCCGAAACATGTCCCAGTCTACGTCATCAAGAGCCGCCTGTAGCATGTCTTCTGAGTGGGCAGACCAGCGCGTCACCTCCCTCTGCACCGGAGGATCTTGAACGAGCTTTTGTTTATATTCCGGTGTAAGGAAAATGGCGGCATGGTCTGATTTGCCGAAAGCCGGTAGTGGGCGAGCTTTGTAGGCAAGCTTAAACTGAGTGTAACAATGATCCAGTGTATTCGGTCCTCTGGTTGGACAGGATACATGTTGATAAAGGTTAGGCATAACTTTCCTGAGGTTGGCTTTGTTAAAGTCCCCAGCGATGATAATAGCAGCATCAGGATGTTTGTTGATGTTTCCGCTGAGCACATCGTGGAGCTCGGACAAAGCCAAACTGGTGTCAGCTTGTGGTGGGATGTAAACAGCAGTAGCAATGATCGATGAAAACTCCCGGGGAAGATAGAATGGGCGGCAAATAATGGTTAAATGTTCCAGATGAGGTGAGCAGGAGCGCGACAGAGTGGAGATATTCATGGGGTCACACCATTTCTCGTTAATCATGAAACATACTCCACCTCCTCGGCTTTTACCGGCCTCTGCTGTTCTATCCATCCGTAAAACAGAGAAGTTTTCCGACGGTGTTACAGCAGCGTCCGGGACCGAGGGCGTGAGCCATGTTTCAGACAAACAAAGGATGTTACAGTCCCTTATGTCCCGTTGGAAACTTATCCTGGCTCTAAGATCGTCCATCTTATTCTCCAGAGACTGGACATTGGCGAGCAGAATGCTCGGTAGAGGAGGACTGTGAGCTCTTTTCCTCAGTCTGTTGCGAATCCCAGCGCGTTTCCCGCGGTGTTTCTTGGTCCGTCGCCACGGGTGGTTATCCAGGTGGCCATTGTTCATCTCGGCGTTCCGGAGAATCTCAGATGACCACGATGGGTTGAGGGATAAAGTGTCCTGAAACAGGTTAGTGAAGCGGTGTCCAATGTCCAAAAGTGTTCTTTTGTCGTAAGTGATCAGTGCAGAGGTTATGTGTGTAAAAAGAGAAAGCAAGAGTAGATAAAAAAGTAAATAAAAACACAATCTAAGCGGAGCGACCTGGACGGCGACCGGACTCAGCGGCGCCATCTTGTTTTTTTCTTCTTTAACTTTATTAATATCGTAAATATGTTTATTTGCACAACTGTTAAGCACAAGCGCCACATACTGTCAGGGAGTGAATTTGTGCAATTTAGATTTTTAATAGTGCAATCTATGCATCACCTTAAATTGAATTAAAGGAACACTCCACTTTTTTTGAAAATAGGCTCATTTTCCAACTCCCCTAAACAAATGAGTTTTACCATTTTCAAATCCATTCAGCTGATCTTCGGGTCTAGCGGTACCACTTTTAGCATAGCTTAGCATAGTTCATTGAATCTGATTAGACCGTTAGCATCTCGCTCAAAAATGACCAAAGAGTTTCGATAATTTCCTATTTAAAACTTGACTCTTCTGTAGTTCATTCACGACCAAGAATGCTGTTTTCCTAAATAGGCTACCATCACAATTAAAAACTTGACACTGATTTCATACAACAGTTCAGTTAACAAGTAGTTCATATCAAACCACTTACATTTTAGAAGGAACATTGACTGTTTTTGTTCTATTTTATCAGCGAAAATAGTTTCAAACAAAGATCACAGCAGTACCAAAGCACAACACTCAGCCTTGTTTTGCTGAATGATTCAGCGTTTTGAATGAATCGGTTGAGCCAAAGATTAAATGACCCATTCATAAACAATCGCCTCGTTCTTGAATGAATCAGCCATTTGAATGAATCGTTTGAATGAATGAATCAATGACCCACTCAATAAGATGGTTACTTATCATTTCCCCCCCCCAATATTTCATATTTGTATTTTCAAAAAATATTTAAAACAATCCCATAACATTAATTAATGCAGTTGTAATCAATCAAAAAATATGCAGATTTATATATATCAAAGCTGCAATATTCTGAAAGGATATTGCTTCAGAACAAATTTATATTTCCACCACCACCACAAAAAAAAACGTGTGTCCACATGACAAGGCTTAATGTCGAGCCCTGTATGTAATCTCAATGGGCTGCGTTTCAATCACCATTTCATATTGTCTGACAACAAAAACAGAAAAATATATAGATGAAACAATTTTATTGGGAATTTGGCTGTATTAAAATATATAATGTGAGCAAAAGGGTAGCAGCAGAGAAGCAAACAAATTGCCGCATGACGTCATCTATCGACATTTAGCGACATTTTGACATAAAAAAGGCATTAAAAAAAGCATTAAATAAGATTTGATGAAACCTGCAGAAACCCTGTGAGTGGAACAACTCATATTTATCTGTGGATGGGAGTAACTTCTTTTTAATGAGCACACAAGTAAAGTAAATACTATTGTTCTTACTCTGTCAGAACTACCAGTTACATTTTAAGAGATGCATTACCTCTGAATGACATTCGTTCATTCTCTGCAATACTATGTACTCTGTAAGTTTAGTGTATATTAAAATATTCTAAATATTAGAATTTTTGTAAATATTAAAAATATTCAAAACACATTTAAAAAAAAAAAAAGTCACAAAGTTTATTCTTCATTGCTAAGAAGTTTTATTCAAGGTTAATTTGGCATAATGTGTTCCAAGATTACTCCTTGAACAAAGAGAAAGCGAGACAGCTAATTATTTAATTTAATTCCATTTATAGTAAATATCCACCCAAATTTAACTCATATACACCCAAGAACTTAGTTTTTTATATACTGTTTTGAATAACACTTCATCTATAACTAAAGCAATACATGTATACAGAGTTATTAGAGAGATTTTTAAAATAATTAATTAGTTTTCTCTGGGTTAAATGTAGTAGTTCCTCCAAAATCCTTTTTCACCACCCAGTTAATTTTCATAAGTGATATGTTTATTTAAAATATATGCAATATCTCTCTTTGAAATCTAGGTGTTTAAAGACAAGAAAGTTCTTTAAATCATTTATATTTATTTTTTAACAGAGTATTTTGATTAAAATTGCAGGATCTTTTATTTATCAGGTTTACTGAGCTTTCAGACCCATGGAGATTGCTGTAGAGTGGAGGAAGTCCAAAGATCTCTGCCTTCTACTTCTATATCCATGGTTGCATATCTGAAAATGACAGACAAGAAAAAATTAAATTTATCATTCAATTTAATGCTTTCTACAATGCAAAGGCTTTTGAGCGTTTTCGCTTAGAAAGACCTGTCGTAAAAAGAACACAATTTACTGGAAGGCTATTGTCAGTAATGCAGCATTGCAATTAAAATTTACTGTCCAAACTTACCAGTGCACATCGGCCGTTCTGTACAAGGCAAAGATGAACCTCACAGTGCAGGAAGACGTGGTCAGAAATTCCTGAGAAGGTGAACATCCTGAAGGAGAAATGGCTGCTTGTATCAATACCATTCTGAAGAACTTCCACTGTGGGATCATCAGGGTTGGGACATCTAGGAAGTGAGGAAAGTTTTAGAAAGGAAGTTAATAAAAGGAAAATTAGAGTATGGCAAAATTTGAATGTCTTGTTTATGATGTACTTGGTCAGCAGGGCTGTTTCTAGGCATAGGCGAACTTGGCGGCAAGAATTTTTGGTAAAACTTAAGAATAATGGACCATCATTGATAGTTGATCCTGGTAAGTGTTCATTCTCACAGTCCTAAACATGATGGCATTCTTCTACCACAAGGGTGTTTAACGGTCTGCTTGGAAATGAATGCCATGACGCCAAAGAACGTGACACGCGTCTCCCGAACATCCTGTAGAATTCAACCAACCAGATGACGACTTCGAAAATCCAGTGTTTCTGGAAATGTTTCCAGTGTTTCCAGTTAAGTGTGCCATATACATTAGACGTTCAGCCAACGGTCCATGGGCATGACGTCTGAGGCTGAGACTAGTTCAAGTGTGACTTGGTGACTGTACGACCAATTTTTTTTAAAAGCAATGGTTGTTTTTTACGGAAGCCCTGAACTTAAGGCCTATTTATTGGGTAGCCTACGGTTAGAGGAAGGTGTTGGGTGGGATTTTATTCTCCCAATAAGGCAGCATATATTTTTTATAAATATAATAATTTACAGTGCAAATAGCTGTAGATGTTATTTACACTAAGTGAAAATAGCGATACATTCTTTTAACACTAATTGACGATAGCAGCATTTTCTCTTTTAATATTAGCCACTAGAGGGCAGAATAAGACGGAATCAATTAAAGAACTACTGTTACAAGTTGGTGCTTTTAAATCATAGAGGTTTATCATGGGAATTTGCATTCATTCCAGGTTAACCTTTATTGAGGTTAAATTTATGTAGGCCATAAATGATACATATTACCATAAAAGGTTGTCATAAATACCCTAAAGGCGTTTATTCTATGTAGTTTTCATAACACTAGATATTCTACTAATTCATTCTTTGGTAACACTTTAGTATAGGGAACATGTATTCACTATTAACTACGACTTTTCTCTCAATAAACTCCTAATTTACAGCTTTACAATAGTTAGTAAAGTAGTTGTTAAGTTTAGGAATTGGGTAGGATTAAGAATGTTGAATAAGGTCATGTAGAATATGAGCTTAATAATTGCTAATAAACAACCAATATCCTAGTAATATGCATGCTAATAAACAACTAGTTAAAAGACCCTAAAATAAAGTGTTACCCATTCTACTAATCTATATTTCTAATACTTGGCCTAATGAACTTGTTTTAGCAATTACATAGTTATATAGTTTTGTGCTTATTGCCAGTATTGCTCTTTCAGCCAGCTTCACAGTTTATCTGTTTCACANAAAAAAAACTCTCACTATCTGGCCACTGTTACACACGCATTCCGAGAGTGTACAACAAAATAATGCTTCACAAAAAATAAAGCGCAGATGATGAACGAACGACAAGGAAGCACAAAAAAAATGTACAGTACACAAGAATAAATACAAACAGGAGTTCGTTGTTAGTCGCCAACAGCGCTGCAGCTCCAGACAATCATGACACTCAAACCCAGTGTTACTCACATGTGAAGGAATCAAAGCAGCCTCCGCGTCTGTTTTCAGGCCTTCTCGCTTAGCTCTCTCCAGCACTGGAAAGCTTTTCTAATATAAACATGGGTCCTAATAAAGTGCTTGCCCAGTCATAAACCTTCATTCCAGTGATATTTTTTGAGCTCTTTTGTATTGACTCATCTCTTTCTATTTTTCTTCAATTCTCCCTCTTGCTCATTCTGTCTCCTCGACCGTGCTGATTGGTTACGTTTGTTGTTGGTGTCGACCCGACTAACTTCCAAACTGTGTTTTTGAAAAATTACTTACCCCACCTTTAATACATTACTTCCTGCATAGTTACCTATTAATGATGGACCATTTTTATCCAATTTAGTTGTATTTACTTTCTGAGATTGCAACAAATTTAATTATATAACCATTTAAACAACACTCACTCTCTAATAATTAGATTCCAGCGAATATGATATTCAGCATCATTAACTGGTGTTGCCCAGCAGTTGTCCAGAACTATTGCGATTTGATTTCTATCCACTCCTTCCACCTCAACAGCCACATACATCTGCTGGTTCACTTGCACTTGCTCCTCCACGTATGGACTAGTAAACTGTGCATCATGGTAGGGTATCATGCGGATCTGGTATGTGCCCTGGCCAGCAGGAAGTTCCTTACTTACCACACTGTAGGCAAAAACAAAAAAATATCAGCAACCATAACTTAAGGAAATTGTAATGGTGATAGCTCATTTCTTACAATACTCAAACCACCAGCCTTTCAATTTCCCGGCCCTAATTCTTAGTAAGGATGTAAACCTGCTTTAACCTATTTTGCATCAGGTGGAAATTTTCTGTAAAATCTTATCTTTTCTCTTTAAGCAAGAGGAGTACAAACTTACGGCATCATGCTCTGAGGGAGGTCCAAACAGGACCTGCGACTTCAGAATGACACCTGTGGCGTCAACCTGTGGCAGTGCTAGTTTCCAAGTGAACAAACTCTAACTGAAACATCTACCAACAATTCTTGTAATACAACAAGCTATTGTGCTCTGAAGGAGGCCCAAACGGAGCCTTCTACTTCAAACAACACGAGTGTCAGCTTGTGGCAGTGTTCAAGTGCTAAGGGAGCCATATATGAAACCCAAACTATGTAGTGAGGTTAGCTTTATTAAACTCAACCTGAGCTTATACATTCCAACAGACAATATACTCAGTAAAAACACTTTTTTACCCTTTCAGCAAGGGGAGTACAAACTACGTCGCCATACTCTAAAGGAGGCCAAAGTCAGGCCTACTACTCCAGAACATATGGGTGCTAGCCTGTGGCAGTATTGGAGTTACTGAGCTCACAAAGTGTAGGGCAGGAATCAGAACTAACGTATTAAAATACAAAAACCTTGTACAACAGGGGAGTACTATTAATCCAACCCTGAAAAATACAGGGGGGGTACTTCACATCAGAAATTCTCACCAAAACAGATACTGAACCCTAGGGAACAGGAGCTTTCATAAAAAGCTACAACCATATCACTCAAGCTTGAACATAGTTCAAGGGGTTCAGGGGAAAATTTGAAGTCAAAGTACCATTAGACAGTTCTGGGGGAGCGGGGCCACAGCAACAAAGTTTCTATTCACATAGTGAAAAGAGGCCTACACAGCCTGAGACAACGGCACCAGGGAGACTTAGCAATAGTCTGCTACCTTAGCTGCTATCTATTTTGCACCTACACCGAAGGGACAATGGGCCTTGGCCTGACAACTCTGATGAGAGGAGGCCAGAGGTAGGAAAACTACACTCACATAACAGGAGTAGTATAAAAAAGGGTGTAAAATGCTACTAGCAGACCGCCTAGACCCTAGTTCTAGCCTATAAGGCCAACACATAAGCATAGATCGGCCTGGGGCTAAGAAGCAACAGTCTCTACCAATGACTCTCAACTGAGAGGAGGCAAACTCTGAGAATACTAAATTTCTACAGTAAAGCTCAGAGGAGCAAAACTCAACCCAAGCACACAATGTCAGGCGGCCTGTAAGGCCGACGCTAAACATAGATCTGTCTGAAGTTAGTGAAAGCTAATCTCAAAACTCTAGCATTTACCGGAGGAGAAAGCTAATTAACCAAAAGGTGGCTAACAGTGCAGCTTAGTTAAAGCCGAGATCTGAATACATATGAACGGTGGGTTCATTATCTGAAGCTAACACATCCAAAAAGAGGACAAACAAAGTACTACCCTTAATAATATATCAATAATATATATTAATAATATATAGCTGCAGTCTGCCAGAGGCGCGTTCCATAATCTCACACAGCTGTATATACGTGGGGACAGGGTGGCTTTGAGGATTCATCCTCATCAGCCATCTCCTGCTCTTCTGTTTGGCTTAGAACAAAAAGAGCAACTGTTGCTGAATCTAACAATGTCATAGACAACACATCATCATAATCACAAAGCTCTCTCCTGTCAGCCGTCGAAGGTCGCTGGGAATTTCACCCCTTCAACTCTTCAACAAGCTCCAGCTGAGAACCCCATGACCTAGTCTCTACTCTGCCTCAGCAAGAGTAAGACCCGAATCATTAGATGCAGCTGCCGGTCCTTCTCCTCTCGAGAAAAAGACCAGAAGAGAGTAGAGCATTTTACAAGTAAAACACACTCACAATAACAAACAGACAGATCCCACAAGAACTGCCTGTACATGCTCTTTTGTTCTCATAAAAGACAACGTTATAAGTTATTTGTGTGATCAGATGTCAACACTATGGGACACAGATGCACACACTTCCTGAAACGTTTGTCAGACCTAAGTTGTCTTACCTTAAAATACCGGTTTGATATCGCTTGTTTTTTTAAACAAAACAGTCCCTGAAGATGAAAAAGATACTGACTGGTTCTCTAGGAGCTCCTTATATACTTCCGGGTCGCACTATGTTCACATGGAGGCGTTCCCCATATGCGTTTCAAACGCAGTGTAGAGTTCCCTTTCGAAAGGGAACTATAGATTGTCTGAATACTACACATTTTTATTCAGAAGATATTGAGTACCCTTACCCGCCTTCGGCTTGGAAACCCATGGGCATAGATAGGGTCTGGATCAGAGGGTACGCACAAGAAAATGTCATGTTCATCCATATATCTCTTGAAATTATGCTCTGTCCAGTGTTCCTCGGGTTAAACTGAATGGAGTTTTGGTAGATGAAGTGAGTACTGTTGCTCTATAAGGAGGTGAACAAATGTCAGTTACACATTACACATATGTATGGACAGGCATCTCATTAGTAGCTCTAGTGTTGAAACAGAAATGGAAAGATCATTACCCTCAGAGTGGTACCACATATGTGGCCTTCATTGTCAAAATAAAACAGAAGTCTGCCATTCTCAAGGGTTCCTTTGCAGCTTGGGTCATTTAGGTGCAGGGTCTCAGGATAAAACCCAGACTCAAAGAGCTGGCAGCGGGAGAGAGATATGGAACCAGTGCTGCTGGCACAAGACTCCACAGCATCTGAACAGAGGATTTCAAAGATACATATAACTATATGTGTGGTTTAAAATTGAATTTGAGATTACATTAAGATTTATGTGGCAATTTTATTGTGAAAATAAATTGTATTGCGAAAGTGGTTGATTGCAATACAGCTGTCAGTGTTGGGTTATTACTAGCAGTTCATGCCTAATTTTGCCTCTTCTGCAGAATCCTTAAACAATCTGAGAGACTGAACAGAGCTCTGGATTGGAGACCCATGTTGTGTGATTTAACATCTATTAACTCTTTCCCTGCCATTGAAGGAAATTTCCAGCAATCCATGTTTTCACTGTTATATGGTAGAGGGGGCTATTGCGCATCCTCTGAAAGCATACAGAATCTCCAGATCAAAACACAGGTGAAGAAGAAGCAGAAATAAACAAATCAAAACTCTCGAACGTTACTGAATAAAATGTCGACCCAGGAAAACGTACAGGACTGTGCAGGCTTTGGGGTGTTGATGGATAACTACTCATTCTATGTTTTGATCATCGTTCTGAATCCGATCTGGATGTAATCTAACAAAAATGCCATTTTCTCAGCTTTTTTTCAAAATGTTGCTTTTTTCATGAAACTTACCCACATTCAAGTTAATACATGAAGCAATTTTTTATTTTTTTAAGCAGTCTCTGTTCTTTCTTTTGATATACTGTATGTTCAGATATTCATACAAAATATTTTGGGGGCCATGACAGTTTTGTGAAAATGATAAAAAATGCTAGCGCTGACTGGCAACTTTAAAAAAATTTGATCTCAAATTCAACTTTAAACCACATGTAAAATGTAAGAATTTTACCAGTTTTTGCCCTGTAAATCAGTATTTTTTTTACAGTGATCAGATTTCCTCTGACGGTTGAAGGTCAAAATTACCTTAATTCTACTTACGGAAAAAAACGGAACTGGCGCCGCGCTCGTTCCGTAAGTTGAATAGGGAAGGCGTAGGAGATACAGCGTAAGCGTTTTGAAGAATACGGAAAGCGGAAGCACGTGCAAGGCGATCATTTGTGTTTATAAAGCATATACAGTTGTATTTTTTTTGAAAATGACCGATCGTTTTGCTAGATAAGACCCTTATTCCTCGTCTGGTATCGTTTAAAGCCCTTTGAAGCTGCACTGAAACTGTAATTTTGACCTTCAACTGTTTGGAGGCCATTGAAGTCCACTATAAGGAGAAAAATCCTGAACCTTAATTTCTTTTCGACTGAAGAAAGAAAGACATGGACATCTTGGATGAAATGGGGGTGCGTACATTATCAGGAAGATTTTATTTTAAAGTGGACTAATCCTTTAATTATTGGCTTATCCTGCTCAAAAAACGTAAATATCGCTCAACAAGCGCCATAATTAATGTGGATATACCTTTCACTTTGGGGGTCAAATTATCTTTATTATACTTTTTTAGCAATTTATAACTGTAAAACCATCAGTACTTAAGCATAATTACTAGTTTATTGTTTGGTTAACTTAATATAATGCCACAGAAATATAATTACATCANTATTCTAGGGACCATGACAGTTTTGTGAAAATGATAAAAAAAAATGCTAGCGCTGACTGGCAACTTTTAAAAAATGTGATCTCAAATTCAATTTGAAACCATATGTAAAATGTTGTCATATGTGAAATACGGTTGTCAGACAGAGCAAGGACATGTGTTGCTTTCCTACAAGTGGCCCCAAATCCACCATTTCAAGCGCAGCTAGTTGTGTGAACTGTGAAAATGTGATGTGAGTGAATGAAAAACTAATTTAGATTAATGTATGAATACACAACAAGTGTAAAAGCACTAACCAAAGATTTCAGGATTTGGTCTTTGTCCTTGCAAGCAACCACAGCCATAGACACCACCTCTCTCCTGGCAAGCCTCATTTTCAGTGCAATTATTACAAACTAAAACAGACAAGAAGAAGACCATTGCACAAAAAGACATGGAAGCATGTAGTGATGTGGATCTTGACCTATCCATATGTATTAAAAGTATATCAAAAAATTGCAAAAATAAATAAATACTTTCAAAAAATAATAATTACCATCATGAACACCTTTGACTTGAAAAACCCAACGACCGTTATAATTGACATTGCTGCTAGATGACAGTTCAGAAGCACTCAGTAATGAAATGGTGAACGAGTCTGAAGAATCCACAGTGTCAAAGCCAGCCTGAATGAAATAATATATGTAAATTGGAAAAGTTTGGAAACTAAAATAATTTTTAATGATAACAGAACTTAGACTTAGAACTTAGGAAGACTGGTTGATTTTTAGACAATTGACCCTTCGCCGGGAGTTTGATTGGCAAGCGATCTAACCAATCATAACGGAGAATCCGCCATTTTGTCCGACAAAGCAGTCAGGAGTTAGAAGATTAACCTCGGTGGACTTGAACTTGAAAAAATGTCGATCCTTTGCGAAGGATCAATTGCGTAATGTGTCTACTGTGATTAGAAAAGCTAAGATTGATTACTTTCTTTCAGAAACTTTCAATAATTAAATAATTCAAAAGCTTTTTGGCAAAATATTAAAAATCTTACTGGTAATAAATCAAACCGGAAGAATTTCCGGATTCATGTAAAATTGAGGATAAAGCTAAAATAATAGATTGTTTAAACTGACATTTTGTGGCCTCTGGTACACTTCATGAGTCAAATAATTCGATCTGTGACAACATTTAAATGTTTACTCCAGTGTAAATCATTTCAAAGTAGACCAAGTATTTGATTTTAGCCAGTTTTAGAGGTTAACAAGGCACTTAAATCTTTAGATGGTAAGAAACAGGCTGGTCCAGATAAGTTGGATTCATATTTTTTAAAGTTGGCAGCTGACTTTATTGCGCCACCACTAACTCATCTTTTTAATCTTTCTTTATCTACAAATGAAATTACTTCCATCTGGAAAACCGCTTATGTTCTGGGGGTGATCAAACTGTACTAAATAATTATAGGCCTATTTCGAAATTGTCTATTTTACCTAAGGTTTTGGAATCGCTCAATTAAAAGAGTTCCTATCCTCAAAAATTGTCCTATCAGACTTCCAATCTGGCTTTAGGAAAAAACACAGTACATCCACAGCAATTTTAAAAGTATTAAATAATTTAATGGTTTCATTGGACAATTAAATCCATAGTGCCACTCTTTTTATTGATTTATCTAAAGCTTTTGATACCGTACATCATGAAATTCATCAGTAAACGCTGTTGGATGGTTTGTTAATTACTTATTGGATAGATCTCAATGTATAAATATTGGGGGGCTCACTTCTAGTACTCTGAATGTAAATACCGGCGTACCACAGGGATCAGTCCTTGGGCCATTACTATTTATTTTATATATTAATAATATTGGGACTAATATCACATATTCAAATTTTCATTTATATGCTGAGGATATGGTGATTTACTCCTCTGCATCAAAGCTGGATCAGGCACTGAGTCATCTTTAGTTTGATTTTGATGCAGTTCAGCATACACTGAGCGATTTAAAACTCGTTTTAAATGCGGAGAAATGCGGATGTTTACAAAAAGAAAGCCTGCACTTTCAAATTCATGCTCAACTACTACTCTTCAAAGTTCAGAGATTAAAGTAGTATCTCAGTATAAATACCTGAGATTTTTTAAATTGCTGAATTCCTTTCTTTTCAGCCTTATGTTCAGCACCTTGTGAAAAAATTAGAGTCAAAACTAGGTCTTTTTTTAGAGTTTCTTTTGAAGCAAGGAAGAGATTGGTAGCAGCTACTTTTTTGTCAGTGTTGGATTATTGTAATATTATTTATATGCAGGCACTTAAGAATTGTTGGCGTTGGATTCAGGTTTGGATTCGTTACAGGCGTTGGATTCGGTTTATCATGGAGCAGTAAGGTTTATCACTAACCCAAAAGCCCTTACCCATGATTGTTTACTGTACTCTTGGGTTGGTTGGCCTTCGTTGTTATCCCATAGACTCAAGCACTGGTACTTATTTATATATAAAATCATCTTAGGTTTACTTCCCTCCTATTTACAGCAGAGTTTTATTCAAAAAGGTGTAAAGAGTTATGGTCTTCGCTCACAAGAGTATTATCTTTTAAACATCCTGAAGGTTCGCACAAATATGGTTGAACTGGCATTTAGTTATGCTGCTCCATTTGATTGGAATCAGTTGCAAAATAAATTATGCTTAAAAGAGTTGGTATCACTAAATGATTTTAAGGGTATTTTAAAGGATCTAGTTTCTAAATCATTTGATTGTAATAGTTTTGAGTGATTTGTGTATTTCTGTATTTGCAAATTAATGTATTTGTTATATCTTCAACTAAATGTGCTGCCTGTCTTGGCCTGGAACCTCTTGTAAAAGAGATTTTGAATCTCAAGAGTTTAATTTCCTGGTTAAATAAAGGTTTAATAATAATAATAGACCTTACCAGCCACACTTGTCCTGTTTCTGCAATATCACCATAGTTGATCAGGATGAAAGAGCGGTCACTGTTGGAAACTAAAACCACTTGGAAAGTAACCATCTTCAACAACAACAAAAACAGACAGCATTTAGAACCAAAAACACACATAGAGAATTAATCGTAAATCTGAGATTAGGTCTTTACCCCTCCATCATTGAAGTACGGCACTCTGTTCCAAGTAGCCACAAAGGCTGATGAAGCGGTAAAAGGCACGTCAGGGAAATATTGATTAACAGCTTCAGTGACTTGTGCCAATACGGCACTGCTTGTATCCTCTCTATAGGAGATTGTTCCCCCATTTTCGTTGTTTAGGTCAGTCCACAGGGGAGCAACAATGTCTATTCCAGAGTTCAGATAAGGGACATAGGCAGACAGTTGTCCAGTAAATGTCAGGTGACCATTGTTGTTCACCTAACATTCAAATCAAATTTCTGTAGATTAACCACTAAAAGTTTTATTCATTTTACAGGCTTTAAAAACACCTAGCTGTAAACTCCCTTAATTAAAGAGAATTTGAAAAACAAATAGCGATATAATTTATAATAATTGACGATGAAGTCCATTACTTACATAGATCTGACTGTATATGCGTCCAAAGTATATGAAAGGCTGCTGCAAGAAAATGGCTTCAGAGCTTCCATCATCTGAAATAGGGTTTACTATGTCTCCATCTCCAAAGGGTAGGAAATAATCCGGCACTAGGAAAAGTACAGGCATCAGTGTATTGTTTAATTTTTCTAAAGAAACATAAACTCACAAATGGTACTGGTTAAAAGCTTGAGTATCTTGTCACTGACAAAAACACCATACCGTACCATAGTACTGAGACTGCTCTCATTAGAGTTACAAATGATTTGCTCTTATCATAAGATCATGTTTAACTGGATCATGTTTCATGTGTAACTGGTTCTTAGTGCTGCATTTGACAGTATCGACCATAACATTCTTTTGAATAGACTCGAAAACTATGTTGGCATTAGTGGAATTGCATTGGCATGGTTCAAATCAATCTGACCATTATCAGTTTGTAGCAGGAAACGAATAGATGTCATACCGATCACAAGTTCAGTGTGGAGTACCGCAAGGCTCAGTACTAGGAGCGTTGCTTTTAACGCTGTACATGCTACCCTTGGGAGATATCATAAGTAAGCATGCCGTTAGTTTTCACTGTTACGCTGATGATACTCAGCTCTATATTTCTTTGCGTCCTGGCGAAACTTACCAATTCACAAAATTAACGGAATGCATAGCTGACAAAATTTCTTTTGGATAACTAGTAATTTCTTACTACTAAATTCAGAAAAAAACAATATTCAAATTATTGGACCAAAAACCTCAGCACATTATAACTTAGAATACTGTCTAACACTTGATGGCTGCTCTGTTAAGTCTTCGTCGTCAGTTAGGAACCCGTGTGTGCTCTTTGATATCAATCTTTCATTTGAAAGCCAGATTTCTAGCATCTGTAAAACCGGATTCTTCCATCTTAAAAATATATCTAAACTACAACAAATGGCCTAAATGACAAATGTGGAACAGATCGTGTGTTCATGACCTCAAGGCTAGATTACTGTAACGCTCTACTGGGTGGCTGCCCTGCTCGCTTGATAAACGCAGCAGCTAGAGTTCTTACTAGAACCAGGAAGTATGACCATATTAGCCCGGTTCTGTCAACACTGCATTGGCTCAATATTAAACATCGTATCAATTTTAAAATCTTGCTAATTACTTTCAAAGCACTAAATTGTTTCGACTCCCCAGTACCTGAGCGAGCTCTTAATGCATTATAGTCCTTCACGTCTATTGCGATCTCAGAATTCAGGCCAGTTGATAAGACCTAGAATATCAAAATCAACTGCACTCTGTCAGTTAAATCTAGACTAAAAACACATCTCTTTAACCTGGCAAATACATAACACATTATCAATTTAAATTTTCACATACATTAAAGGATTGTTAGCCTGCATAAATTAGGTCAGCCGGAACCGGGAACACTTCTTATAACATCCAATGTACTCGTTACATCAGAAGAAGAATGGCATCTATGCTAATATTAGTCTCTCTGTTTATCCTGAGGTTTACTATAGTCAGCTGGATCCGCTGGACACAACCACAAGGCATCCCTGAAATGTCACCTAGATTGTGTCAACTAGACCAGTGGTTCCCAAACCTGTCCTGGAGGACCCCCAGCCCTGCACATTTTGTATGTCTCCCTCATCTATCACACCTGATTCAACTCATGAGCTCATTAGTTGAGACTGCAAGACCTGAAATGGGTATGTCAGAAATAGGGAGACATACAAAATGTGCAGGGCTGGGGGTCCTCCAGGACAGGTTTGGGAACCACTGTCCTAGGATACTCACCAAGATGAGCATTTTGACATAATTTTATGAGAATTTGTCCTTTCAAGTGCAAGACGACACAAAAGAGAACTTAATTCAGTATTTGCTCTGAATTCTCTAAGAGGGCATCTTTCTGGGAGTGCACTTTGGATGTTGGAAAAAATTCTTGCACATTGCGTGAATACAGAATTACATAATTTGAAACCGTAAAGGGTCTATTTATTTGTGTCCACTTACTAACGAAACAAAATATTGTGCTTTTTGTAAAGAAAAAAAACAACGAACAGGGTGTGCTTTCTGTCATCTCCGTGAACTTTTTTCTGGAGCGTGTCACAAAAATGAAGCAAAACTCAGTGAATACTTGTCATACAGTCATGAGCAATATATCTATAGAAAAAAGTGTCTACTTTTCAATTATCTAATTCAAAATGAAAACGTCTTGTGTTACAAAAGTAACCTATGTTCCCCGAAAAGTGGAACGAGACACTGTGTCTGAACAAGACGCTATGGGGAACGCCTCAGAGTGACCAGTGTCTGAAGCATGTGTCTAATGCGATAATTGTATTGGCCGGCGACAGCCTATGACATCACTACCAGTGAGACCGTAAGAATAAAGGGGCACCTGAGGAACACGTCATCCACTGAATCGTCTGAAGGAGACGTGGCAGGCATCCCAGAAGTATGGCAATGAGACGCAGTGTCTTGTTCGCCTTCTCAGAGAACCCAGGTTACATTTGTATCCTGAGACGTTCCCTTTCTAATGGGAACTCACACTGCATCTGAAGGATGATATGGGGAACAAATACCCACTCCATCATGCTGAGGGAAATGCATGCCCTATCGGCTGTGACTAAGCACTCAAAAAGCTGACTCTCCTGACCTCGCTATCATAGTCAGATTTCTCAAAGTTTCACACCCTCAAGCGGTCAGTGACACTATCCACTTCGGCCACTGCCCAAGCTACATACCCTAAATGAGGAAAATCCTTGAAGGGCTAAGCTGTAGGGCTTGGCCCAAGAGCAAAGCTCAAAGACTTGGAATCATTTACCTAATGAAAAGATTCCTTTAAGGGAAAACTGCCAGGCACAAAAGAGACCCAGGCCTGTCACTTCAGGGGTACATAAGAGCGTCAACCCCCTAGAATCACCAGAGGGCTGAGTTTTGCTATCCTTGCAGAGGAAGACTACAACATGTCCGCCTAAGCACAATCTCTAGATTCAGCACTCTCACAGAGACCTCCAATGAGAAGGTATTGCAACAGGCAATAACCACTTCACACCGGATTCCAGAGACAGAGGTTCTAGAAAGCAGCGATTCAGCATGGCGACCCTCCAAGCGAGGAGAGTTACTCAGCCCGAAAAAGGGGGTTCTCCACTAAACATAGCTCTGGGGGAGCACTCTACATAATGACCCACTAAAAGGAGGGGAGTACTAACCAACTCACTGTAGTAAGTTTATCAAGAGGTCCAGAGAGAGTCCTTCAACCTGTTACTAAAGTGTTGTTCATAAAGGATGCCCAAGAAGGCCTACTGTTACCTAGCTCCGGGGAGAGAAACACTCATCATACCGACCCTCTTAAATGAAGGTGTACTGCAGAGACTCGACCACAAAGGTATTGTCCAGGAGGCTCAAAGCCATTCACCTGACAATATTGCTTTAAGCTTTTGAGCGGTACGGTTTTTGTTTCTGTGCCCCTGTGAGTACGGTCCCACATATGGGATTTAGAACATTCAGCAACGTCACGTAACTGCCAGATTCAAACTGTGCTTTCAGGCTTTGGCTGTGAGACGGACGCGCTCAGTGCTTGCCATATATCACAACTATGCAGTGTTTTCAGCCACATGTTTTTTAAGGTTTCAGACATTTTAATATGCATAAGCACCAGTAAAACAATACATTTAGAGTTATAAATGTATACACAAATACACACTGATGTCAGACATCAGTGTAGGCAGCAATAACAATCCATTCAAATATAATTTGCTCACATTTATTCATGTCAGACACACATAATGGGTCTAAGTAACTGTAAAGTTTACTCTATTATTCTTCCAGTTCAGGAAGCTACTTACTTGCATATATTTCGGGAGAAACTGATAAATTTACCAGTAAATCCGAATGGCATGACTCTGTGAACTGCGGAGCAAACTAAGATGGTGGCGCCCATCTCGCATTATAGATCAAGATAAAGATCATTTATAAAGGTTTTTAAATGACAAAACACACTCACTTACACATATTTGAGAATTGGAATATCAGATAGTTGATGACATAAGCAAGTTTGTGAATATTTTAAATAAAAAGAAAAACTAAATAATAGCGATCCATCTGTCATATTTTGACTGCAGTGTGTTACGTGACACGCATGACGTGTCGCCATGGAAACAATAAGGGCAAACGTTCTAAAATAATGGTCGCCTTAAAAAAAACTCACTCTGGGGGGTCAGTTAGAAAATTTAAACTCACGCTTTAAAATATCTGACTGTTCAAACACAAAACAGCTAAAGAGGGACAGTGAGCTGTCTGAGAGGCTTCTTTTTGTGCATGCGCTTCAGGTGTGTGTCAGTCAGTACGAGTAACACACTGAGATTTTTTTTCTTGGCTTATTGCACTTAATAACTTCTTTTAACATCAAGCACTTCCCACACTTCATTTTCTCATTCATGCATTTGTTCTTTTTTTAAAAACCGAAACATCTGATGCGAGTGCTTTGCTTCTGAAGAACATACACATCTTTTTTTTAATTAATATAATAAGACTACTGCCTATTGTAGCAATCATTTCAAGTATTAATAAAAACTCGATAGCTGTGTCTCATTTCGAAGGCTGTGTCCTCCAGAGGTCGCATTTGTCGGCTACATACTTCATAAAGGATGTCTTATTTCAGAAAAGTAACAATTACAAAATTGACCATTATTCCCAGTGAAGCAATTGTTGTAATTACTTTGGAATGTGCTGGTCAGTTTACTGAAATAAGGCACATTGCAAATTGGACACAGCAACAGAGTAGCAATGAGAGTTGATTCCTGTGCTGGAGTCAACCCCAACTCTAGGGCTATTCAGAGTTGAGGAATCCCCATTACTAGGCGGCATTCTATCGCATGTACTTCCATGTGCTCATGCGACATCAACGCAATGATGCGCAAATGATCTTTTAAAGGTTTATCACACAGGTACGTTCTAAGGAAAATATCACGCATTTTCAAGGATGATTTTCAAAATTCAAGCACATTTCAAACCTTGAAAACCTTTCAAATCAAGCATTTTCCAAACTTTCCAAACTCTGTACAAACCTTGTGAGGATGACAGAGTTGGTGAGTGTGGTGTGGTCCATGTTGATGGAGATGGTGGGGATGGTGATGAAGGCTGTGAATTTGCTGATGATGGTAAGGATGAGGAAAATGATAAAAAAGAAAATTCTGTGACATTAATGGGTTTTTTTTTTAGCACCTTTTAAATTTATTAAGATTTCTTGGATAAATGTTTTGTGTTGGGACTATTTAGTCTTACATTGATTGCATGTCTGATTGTAGTCAGAACAGCAGTCACCAATTGTCATGCAAGCCTCGTCACAGTAACACCCACGGAAGCAATCGTTATTATGTCCAGGACAGCAGAGCACTGTGGGCACTGAACACTGGCCTGAAATATATTAAAGGGATAGTTCACCCAAAAAATGAAAATTCTGTCATCATTCACTCACCCCTCAGGTTGTTCCGAACCTGTATAAATGTCTTTGTTCTGCTGTACACAAAGGAAGATATTTGGAAGAATGTCAGTAACCAAACAGATCTAGCCCCCATTGACTACCATAGAAGGAAAAATAAATACTATGGAAGTCAATGGGGGATGAAATCGTCTCAGGTTTCGTATGTCACCATGAGAACAGGGAACGAAACACTGCGTTTGACACGCTTTGGGGAACAATATACCCACACCGCCATGCTTGAGGGGAGTGCATGCCAAAAAATGGCTAGACAAATGTCAGAACTAGCAGTTTCAACTGAAATGCCAGAACCACTCCCCCTACAGGTCATACATAGGCTGTCAGTGACAGCATTCCCTATGGCCAACAGCCCAAGCTATAAGCCTCAAAGAGGCCTTCCAAAGATGGCCTACCAAGGCCGCTCAAATGCTTCTGGGACCAAGCTCCTTTTCCAAGAAAAGAGGGTACCTCTAAGGGAATGTAGCCAGGGGGCCCGAAGGAACCCTAGCCAGTCACTTGTCAGAGGAACAAAGTCAACCCTGCTTGCCACCAGGGAGGCCGACCTGGTCTAATAAAAATGTAACCTAGTCTTGGCCAACAACCTGTCTGTTCACAGAGTCTCAATTCACATTCTTCAGAGAAGATATCCAGTAAGAGGGACTGCAAAGAGGGAGTATTCAACTCAGACCAGATCGTAGAGACGGGCATCCTAGAGAGCAGGACTCAGCTTAGCGCTTTTTACCCTTACCAGTGAGGGGAGTAAAACTCTCAATCCTAGGATCTACTCAGTGCTTGATTATTTGCACTGAGGAGGCTGTGCACTCTAAAGGGACCCAAACAAGGGGAGTACAACCAGCCTAGGGGCTGATCTTCAACAGGAAGGCCTCAGAGAGGCCTTCAACCACTGACCAGACTTAGGGAGCTAAGTACTATGCAGAACAACCCTCTAAACGAGGGGAGTACTGGGCTCAACCTAACAGATAAACCATACTGTAGGCACAAAATCATGGAGGCTCCAAAAAAGGGCCTGCAACATCAAGTAATTCTACACCATGTAGAATATATCACAGCAGCCTTGCAAAGGCCATACATGTGAAAACTACATGCTTAATCTGCTTAAAAGACACTTTTGACTCTTTAAGCAAGAGGAGTACAAACTTACATCATCATGCCCTGAAGGAGGCCCAACAGGGCCTACGACTCCAGAAAACATGGGCATCAGCTCGTGGCAGTGTCTAAACTCTAAGGGAGCCAAACCAAGAACCAAACTATCCAGTGAGGTTACCTAGCTTATCTCAACCTGAGCTTAATTGATCTACACATTTCAACAGGCAATGTACTGTGTAAAAACACCTTTCACCCTTACAGCAAGGGGAGTACAAAGAATATTATGCTGCCATGCTCTGAAGGAGGCCAAAAACCGGCCTACTACTTCAAATGATCACAGGCATAAACCTGTGGCAGTACTAGTTCTAAGTGAGCAAAACTTTGACTAAACATCTACCAACAAAACTTGTCTTACAACAAGCTACTGTGCTCTGAAGGAGCCAGTCAAAGCCTTCTACTCCAAACAACACAATCAACAACTTGTGGCAATGTTCAAACTCTAAAGGGAGCTAGATAAGAACCAAACTGAATAGTGAGGTTCACTAAACAAACTCAACCTAAGCTATGCATTCCAACAGGCAATATACTCAGTAAAAACACTTTTTACCCTTATTAGCAAGGGGAGTACAAACCTAGTCACCATGCTCTGAAGGAGGCCAGAAAAAGGCCTACTACTACAGAAAACAGGTGCTAACCAGCAATAGAGTATTGAGCTCACATTGTGTAGGGCAAAATAGAACTAGAGCATTAACAACCCTGAGAAACAGGGGAATGCTTCACTTTTCATTCATACTACTCTGAAACAATTTCAAAGGTGGGTACTTTTCACCAAAGACAGAAACATCTGTACTGAACCCTAGGGAACAGTAACTCTAGTTACTGAAACCCTAGTTCTAGCCTAGGCCAGCTATAGCTGTGGGCCTATAGGGCCACACATAAGCATAGATCTGCCTGAGGCTTAAAACTCAGCCTCTAAAAAATGCTCGATAGAGAGGAGGCAAACTCTGAGAAATAAACTCCATAAATCAAGAGCTCAGAGGAGCAATGCTCAACCCAATGTCAGGCGGCCCCGAAAGCTGACGCTTAATATAGATCTATTTGAAGTAAAGAGTGCTAATCTCTAATACAACCTCTAGCTATGACCAGAGGAGAAAGCTACTCTACCATATGGTGGCTGTAAAGGCAGCCATATTGCCAACACAAAGAGATAAATCGTTTCAGCCAACCTAATGGTAACTTCAGGGCCCTTAATTCCCCCTCTTTTTTTTCTTTTTTTTTTACACACCCAGGAAAAAACTATACAGGAAACTAAGGTCAATATATTTTATTATATAAATACAGACCAAGCTCACCTTCCTGTGGCTCGAAGAACAGAGACTTACCATTATAGAAAGGATGGAATCTATGGTTCTTTCAATCCTGAAAGTGCGATGGCTCGCCAAGCCTGAAGGCAAGCCATCAGAAAAACTATCATGGGCCCAGGCTGATTGTAAGAAGCGCCTCCGATCCTCGAATCGGGACAGGCCAAGACCTCCTGTCTGTCTGGGCCCAGAATCGGATCTGAGCAGTATGCAGGTTTTAAACGCTGCCAAGTGTGCCTTCGCCTCTCTGAACTTTCACACCACCGCCTTGACGGAGGTGCCAAAAAGTTCAGAGGGCGAAACTGGCGCATCGAGGAGAAAGCCCTTTTCTTTCTCCCCGATGTCAGCCATGTTCAATCACAGATGCCTCTCTGTGGCCACCATTGCTGCCATTGATCTTCCCACCGAGGCAGCAGTCTGTTTAGCGGCCTGGAGAGCAAGATCTGTGGTGCGGCGCAGCTCTTCTACCACCTCAGGGGACAGACCCTGTCCCTGATCCAGATCCTTCAGCAGATCAGCCTGGTAAGCCTGTAATACTGCCATAGTGTGTAAGGCAGCACCAGCCTGACCCGCTGCTGCGTATGCCCTGCCATTCAAGCGAGATGTCTTCTTAAGGGGCTTCGAAGACAGGACCGTTGCTTTCAATGTCGGTGCCCGCCCTGTGATGAGATAGTTTGCAAACGTCTCGTCAATAGGGGGCATCGACACATACCCATGCTGGCTCATTCCCTCAACATCAGCGAAATTAGCTCGCTGATGTCGGTGATTACGAGCCGAGTACGGGTTCTTCCATGCCTTTTCGATCTCAACATGTAGATCGGGAAGGAATGGAAGGCTCACGGGGGCTGCCCCGTGGTCGGAAGGGAACCGCTCGTCGAGCTGTCCGCGTGCGGTCCCTTTCTTAACGTGCTCCCATGGCGGCTGCAGCCTGCCAGAAGCGCACTCCATAACCTCAAGCAGCTCCGCATACGCGGGGCAGGGACGCCTTGAAGTTTCAGAAGGCTCACCTTCTTCCTCTTCAACAGCCACCTCCTGCTCTCTTGGGCTTAAAGCCAGAAGGGCACTCGCTGATGGATCAGATGATGTCAAAGAAAGGACATCATTATCCAGCAGCTCACCCTCGTCAGCCGCTGGGGGTTGGCAGAGATTCACACCTCTCAAACTCCTCAGCAAGCTCCATCTGAGAGCCCCATGATTTCAGTCGCCATTCTGCCTCAGCACGGGTGGGACCAGAACCACCGGGCACAGATGCCGGCCCCTCTTCCCTCGAGAAGAGGGCCAAACAAGAGTGGAGTGTCCTAATAGGCAGACGCTCACAGTTTGCACAGACAGCGCCCTCAAGCACTGTCCGTGCATGCTCCTCTACCAGACAGAAAACGCACAGATTGTGTGTCATCAGGTGTCAAAAACCTGGGACACGGATCCACACACTTCCTGAAACGTTTGTTAGACATAATGTCTTACCAGATTTGAAGAATCGCAGTCAAACAAAGCAGTCCCTGAAGACGAAAAGATACTATCTGCTTCTCTAGTCACTCCTTTTATACTTCCGGGTCGCGTCTATTATGACGTCATAGGCTGTCGCCGGCCAATAGGATTGGTGAGATTTGATTATTGCTTTCAGACACCGGTTCACGTGGTGACGTTCCCCAAAGCGTGTCAAACGCAGTGTTGAGTTCCCTTTCGAAAGGGAACTGTTTGGTTACTGACATTCTTCTAAATAAATTTTATAAACATATATTGTCTGTGGAAGGTGTAGGATCATAAAATGTTGGTTCAGTCTTTGCATTTGGTAGCACACGTTTCCTGTAGGTCAATGTGTGTTTGCATACCACTGCGCAGCCTGTTCAAGCAGACATCATACGTCATCAGCATGATCACGTAACGCTTTGCAGATAGAGTGAGAAGGCAACTTAACATAACTTTCCTTCAGAACCGACAGCAAGTGGCCCTCATATCTTGAATTTTAGGGGCATATAACTATATTGTAATGGGCTTCATCAGGCAGTCAGTTGTCATCCTGCATCATGTTCATCAGCGACTGCGTGCAATGTAAGATGATATACAGGTCTGGGCTGGGGCGTGGTGCGTTAAATGTGTTAATTTTAAGACGCTATTTTTCCCCCCATAATTAATCGCACCAAATTAACCTGTTAAATCCACAGCCCTAGTTATCTCATGTAAAAATGTGGGATACAGCCAATTAAATTAATTTTTTAAATGGTTGAATCAGTCACCTGATGATGAGATTATTGATGGTGTAGATGTTGGAGGGGTTGGCGAAGGTGTGGATGATGATGGTGCGGAGGTTTGTGAAGATGTAGATGATGAGGATGATGAAGATGTTGGTAAGTCTGGTGAGGTCCATGGTAATGTTGGTGAGGTTGGTAATGAAGGTTGTGAATTCGCTGGTGATGGTAGGGATGAGAAAAATTATGTAGAATTAGCTTCTGTGACA
The DNA here is from genome assembly GCA_003731715.1 of Anabarilius grahami. Lineage (NCBI taxonomy): Eukaryota > Metazoa > Chordata > Actinopteri > Cypriniformes > Xenocyprididae > Anabarilius > Anabarilius grahami. The sequence goes on from RJVU01042597.1 coordinate 230,898, forward strand.
CTAAAGTGTTGTTTTTTAACAGTTTTTGGATGGATGTTTTGTATAGAGAATATAATATTTAGTCTTACATTGATTGCATGTCTGATAGTAGTCAGGACAGCAGTCACCAACTGTCATGCAAACCTCGTCACAGTAACACCCACCACGGTTGCACCCGTTATTATGTCCAGGACAGCAGAGCACTGTGGGCACTAAACACTGGCCTGAAATATACAAGACCCAAGAGGGTGACACAGAGAATGTGTTAAAATTATCAAGACAACATCAATAACATATATGTAAGACAAAAACCCATCCAGGGGCAATTTTGCCCTCATATCTTGAATTTTAGGAGCATTAAACTATATTGTAATAGACTTCATCACGCAGTCAGTCGTCATCCTGCATCATGTTCATCAGTGACTGCGTGCAATGTAAGATGACATACAGGTCTGGGCTGGGTCTGGGTGTGTTAAATCTGTTAATAATTTTAACACGCTATTTTTTTCCCATAATTATTCGCACCAAATTAACCTGTTAAATCCACAGCCCTAGTTATCTCATGTAAAAATGTGGGATACAGCCAATTAAATAAATTTTTTAAATGGTTAAATCGGTCACCTGATGATGAGATTATTGATGGTGTAGATGTTGGAGGGGTTGGCGAAGGTGAGGATGATGATGGTGTGGAGGTTTGTGAAGATGTAGATGATGAGGATGATGAAGATGTTGGTAAGTCTGGTGAGGTCCATGGTAATGTTGGTGAGGTTGGTAATGAAGGTTGTGAATTCGCTGGTGATGGTAGGGATGAGAAAAATTGTGTAGAATTAGCTTCTGTGACACTGAAGTGTTGTGTTTTTTAACAGTTTTTGGATGGATGTTTTGTGTAGAGAATATAATATTTAGTCTTACATTGATTGCATGTCTGATTGTAGTCAGGACAGCAGTCACCAATTGTCATGCAAGCCTCGTCACAGAAACACCCACCACGGTTGCACCCGTTATTATGTCCAGGACAGCAGAGCACTGTGGGCACTAAACACTGGCCTGAAATATATAAGACCCAAGAGGGTGACACAGAGAATGTGTTAAAATTATCAAGACAACATCAATAACATATATGTAAGACAAAAACCCATCCAGGGGCAATTTTGCCCTCATATCTTGAATTTTAGGAGCATAAAACTATATTGTAATAGACTTCATCACGCAGTCAGTCGTCATCCTGCATCATGTTTATCAGTGACTGCGTGCAATGTAAGATGACATACAGGTCTGGGCTGGGGCTGGATGCATTAAATGTGTTAATAATTTTAACACGCTATTTTTTCCCCCATAATTAATCACACCAAATTAACAACAGCCCTAGTTTTCTCACGTAAAAATGTGGGATACAGCCAGTTAAATTAATTTTTTAAATGGTTCAATCGGTCACCTGATGATGAGATTATTGATGGTGTAGATGTTGGAGGGGTTGGCGAAGGTGAGGATGATGATGGTGTGGAGGTTTGTGAAGATGTAGATGATGAGGATGATGAAGATGTTGGTAAGTCTGGTGAGGTCCATGGTAATGTTGGTGAGGTTGGTAATGAAGGTTGTGAATTCGCTGGTGATGGTAGGGATGAGAAAAATTATGTAGAATTAGCTTCTGTGACACTGAAGTGTTGTGTTTTTTAACAGTTTTTGGATGGATGTTTTGTGTAGAGAATATAATATTTAGTCTTACATTGATTGCATGTCTGATTGTAGTCAGGACAGCAGTCACCAATTGTCATGCAAGCCTCGTCACAGAAACACCCACCACGGTTGCACCCGTTATTATGTCCAGGACAGCAGAGCGCTGTGGGCACTAAACACTGGCCTGAAATATATAAGACCCAAGAGGTTGACAAGGAGAACGTGTTAAAATTATCAAAACAATATCAATAACATATATGTAAGACAAAAACCCATCCAGTGGAAATTTTGCCCTCATATCTTGAATTTTAGGAGCATATAACTACATTGTAATGGGCTTCATCACGCAGTCAGTCGTCATCCTGCATCATGTTCATCAGTGACTGCTTGCAATGTAAGATGACATACAGGTCTGGGCTGGGGCTTGGTACGTTAAATGTGTTAATAATTTTAACACGCTATATTTTTCCCCCATAATTAATCACACCAAATTAACAACAGCCCTAGTTTTCTCACGTAAAAATGTGGGATTCAGCCAGTTAAATTAATTTTTAAAATGGTTAAATCGGTCACCTGATGATGAGATTATTAATGGTGTAGATGTTGGAGGGGTTGGCGAAGGTGAGGATGATGATGGTGTGGAGGTTTGTGAAGATGTAGATGATGAGGATGATGAAGATGTTGGTAAGTCTGGTGAGGTCCATGGTAATGTTGGTGAGGTTGGTAATGAAGGTTGTGAATTCGCTGGTGATGGTAGGGATGAGAAAAATTATGTAGAATTAGCTTCTGTGACACTGAAGTGTTGTGTTTTTTAACACTTTTTGGATAGATGTTTTGTGTAGAGAATATAATATTTAGTCTTACATTGATTGCATGTCTGATTGTAGTCAGGACAGCAGTCACCAATTGTCATGCAAGCCTCGTCACAGAAACACCCACCACGGTTGCACCCGTTATTATGTCCAGGACAGCAGAGCGTTGTGGGCACTAAACACTGGCCTGAAATATACAAGACCCAAGAGGTTGACAAGGAGAACGTGTTAAAATTATCAAAACAATATCAAAAACATATATGTAAGACAAAAACCCATCCAGTGGCAATTTTGCCCTCATATCTTGAATTTTAGGAGCATATAACTACATTATAATGGGCTTCATCACGCAGTCAGTTGTCATCATTCTGCATCATGTTCATCAGTGACTGCGTGCAATGTAAGATGACATACAGGTCTGGGCTGGGGCGTGGTGCGTTAAATGTGTTAATAATTTTAACACGCTATTTTTTTCCCATAATTATTCGCACCAAATTAACCTGTTAAATCCACAGCCCTAGTTATCTCATGTAAAAATGTGGGATACAGCCAATTAAATTAATTTTTTAAATGGTTCAATCGGTCACCTGATGGTGAGATTATTGATGGTGGAGATGTTGGAGGGGTTGGCGAAGGTGTGGATGATGATGGTGTGGAGGTTTGTGAAGATGTAGATGATGAGGATGATGAAGATGTTGGTAAGTCTGGTGAGGTCCATGGTAATGTTGGTGAGGTTGGTAATGAAGGTTGTGAATTCGCTGGTGATGGTAGGGATGAGAAAAATTGTGTAGAATTAGCTTCTGTGACATTAAAGTGTTGTGTTTTTTAACACTTTTTGGATGGATGTTTTGTGTAGAGAATATAATATTTAGTCTTACATTGATTGCATGTCTGATTGTAGTCAGGACAGCAGTCACCAATTGTCATGCAAGCCTCGTCTCAGAAACACCCACCACGGTTGCACCCGTTATTATGTCCAGGACAGCAGAGCACTGTGGGCACTAAACACTGGCCTGAAATATACAAGACCCAAGAGGTTGACAAGGAGAACATGTTAAAATGATCAAAACAACATCGATAACGTATTAAAAATTCTAAATTTTCAAAACACACACACACATTGGTTTTTCATGTTTTATGGGAACTTTCCATAGACAGGATGTTTTATACTGTACAAACGTACTGTATAAACTTACTACTAAACACAACCCTCCCAGAAAACTTTCTTCATTTTTACATTTTCAAAAAACAGCATTCTTTATGATTTATTAGCCATTTTCCTCATGGGGATCAAAAAACCAGATCAAAAATGGTATTGGTATTGCCATCCTCATAACGTTTGTTTCACTATATTACTGAGAACATTGCAGACTTACATTGAATTCATATGATATAATGATATTTTTTCTCACCTGACCCAACCCCTGCCCCTAAACCTACCCATCACAGAAACGTGCAAAACACTAGATGTTAATAAAAACATGGTTTGGCCGATTTCTTAGCCTTTTTCAATTTTAAATGCCTTTTATGTTAGTGAATAGCAAGTATAGCCAAACCTGTACACACTCTCTCACACACACGCACACACACACAGTTGGGACATTTTGTAAAATGCAATAAAATCAAGAATTTGTGATTTGCTAATTCTCTTTAACCTTTATATAACTGACAAAAGTACAAAGAAAAGATTTCCAAAATTTTCACTGACCATCTTATTTATATTTTGTAAAAAAAGACGTAAATCTAGTCCTATAAATGCAGGGGACAAACGGGTCTGTTTTCATTGTCTCGATCCAAGCCACTTAATCTCAGAGTGTAAGCCTTGGAAACAGAAAAGTGTCTCTTCTAAGCACAAAACTAGCTTTAGTACAATCTGTACCAGAGTTAAATGATTTGGATACTGTTGCTTACCAGCCTTTTCTCTCTTTTGGCTCAGTTTGGCACAGCAAGTCAGAATTTGAGGGGCACAGGAGGCATGCAGTCATTGATTTTGGAGATGTTACTTTTTCACCAGAGTCATATACTGGTAGTGATGTGTTAATTCATGGATATGAAATGGGATGTGTTAATGTTCCCCTCTACAGTATAGGGTGTATTTGGAATGACCTTGTCACAGGACCAGTTACTCAGGGTGTGTGCTCATGGTTACCTGTAGATGGTGTCAGTCTTATTATGGGACATGAGCTTGCTGGTGGTTTTTCCTAGATCTGACACTGTTTTCTTTTCTCAGCCTAACTGCAAAAAGTGGGAGCTGAGTGTGGTACCTGAAATGGTTCCAGAAACTACTGAATCAGGCTAAACTAGACCTTTCTATAAAGTTGCCTTTCAAGGGAAGCTTTGGGAACGCCCTCAACATGGGGCGTTGAGGGCGTATGTCACGTATGTCAACTAGTCCAATGGCGAGAGTGAACGTCACGGGTGGGTAACGTCACGACCAGCAAAGGATAAAGCACATCTGATAAGACAGGTCTTCAGCTTTTGTGCCTCAGCAAAGTGCTCTGTGTGAAAACTGTCTCTGTCTATTTACTGTTGTTTGTCCTCAAGCATTATATATATTCTTGACAGGAGTTCAATGGCGAGCAAATAGCAACTTGAGTCGTGTGTGCCTCCCTGCCCTCGCTACTATTATGAGTGAATTTTTACTATTTGTGAAATTTCCTCTCTACTGAATATTCCACGGTCAACTGTTAGTGGTATCATTAAGTGGAAGCAATTGGGAACAACAGCAACTCAATCATGAAGTGGTAGGCCACGTAAAATCACAGAGCGGGGTCAGCGCACGCTGAGGCACACAGTGCGCAGAAGTCGCCAACTTTCTACAGAGTCAATAGCTATAGACCTCCAAACTTCGTGTGGCCTTCAGATTAGCTCAAGAACAGTGCGTAGAGAGCTTCATGGAATGGGTTTCCATGGCCGAGCAGCTGCATCCAAGCCTTGTGTAAAGCAGTGGTGTAAAGCACGCCGCCACTGGACTGTAGAGCAGTGGAGACGTGTTCTCTGGAGTGATGAATCACGCTTCTCTGTCTGGCAATCTGATGGACGAGTCTGGGTTTGGTGGTTGCCAGGAGAACAGTACTTGCCTGACTGCATTGTGCCAAGTGTAAAGTTTGGTGGAGGGTGTGGGGTTGTTTTTCAGGGTTTGGGCTTGGCCCCTTAGTTCCAGTGAAAGGAACTCTTAATGCTTTCAGCATACCAAGACATTTTGGACAATTTCATGCTCCCAACTTTTTGGGAACAGTTTGGGGATGGCCCCTTCCTGTTCCAACATGACTGCGCACCAGTGCATAAAGCAAGGTCCATAAAGACATGGATGAGCGAGTTTGGTGTGGAGGAACTTGTCTGGCCTGCACAGAGTTCTGACCTCAACCCGATAGAACACGTTTGGGATGAATTAGAGTGGAGACTGATGTTGGACGAGAAGGCCTGGCTCGCGGTGCCTGACCTCACAAATGCACTTCTAGAAAAATGGTCAAATTCCCATAAACACACTCCTAAACCTTATGGAAAGCCTTCCCAGAAGAGTTGAATCTGTTATAGCTGCAAAGGGTGGGCCAACTCCACATTAAACCCTACGGATTAAGAATGGGATGTCATTAAAGTTCATGTGCACGTAAAGGAAGGGGTCCCAAAACTTTTGGCAATATAGTGTATACATAATACTATATTCAGCATTTCTTTCAGACCGTATTAACTTGTCTGATAGATCTTTTGCTTTGATCTCTTTAATTTTGAGGAATTAAATGGATAGTTGGCTGTATTTAATTTTGAGGTATTAAAATAATACATATTTATCTGACTTTGAGTAGTTAGATTCATGTATTAGTTCGGCCTTTCATGTAGATCCTGACGTCAGTGGCATCAGGGTTCTGAGGGCAGCCCCCTGCGGGGTGGAGCGGTGTACACCTCAGTATACGGTGCCCGTGCCGCTTTGTTGCCCTCAGGGGACCTTTCTGTCAACCCCGTCAGCCTCATTGCTTCGGGGCGCAGCGGTTTCCAGCGAGCTTCTGATTCAGCACTCGTACGACATTGCGTCAGGCTCGCACCCTGTGAAAGAATGGAAGGCTTATCTGCAGCTCCATTTGAGCTGCTTGAATCTGTCTCAGAAAAGTTTCTGATGTTGAAAACTGTGTTCCTTCTTGCCATTTCTAAACCGGGCTATGTCCCTAAGGTTCTGACCAATATTCCACGCCCTATAGTGTTGCAAGCTTTTTGTCCTCCTCCGTTCTCAGATCTAGACCAGGAAAAGTTGAATATGTCCACAGAGCTGCCCTGGGGAGAACTTAAGATCAACTGCCCTGCATCCAAACAGACAGTTAGCAAGTGGATAGTTGAGGCTATAACACTTGCTTATGAGGTCTCTGGTCAGCAGTCTCCACTTTCTGTAAGAGCTCACTCTACCAGGAGTATGGCGGCCTCAAAGGCTTTACTGTCAGGGATTTCCCTAAAAGAGGTCTGTATTGCGGCGGGTTGGTACTCGCCACTCACTTTTGTCAGATACTATGATCTTGACCTGGACGCAGCTCCAGGCTCATCAGTGCTCTCGTCTTAGTGTGCCACAGTTTCACACGTACAGGCATTTTGGAAATACGGCGTTTTGGTACATATCGTTCCCAAAGCGCCCCTTTCGGACGCAGCATGAGTTCCCTCGAAAGGGAACGTCACAGGTTACGTATGTAACCATAGTTCCCTGAGAAAGGGAAAGAGAGGCTGCGTCTCGTTGCCATACTCCCTGGATCCCTGTAATCGATTTACTTCGGCAATTGAAGCTGAAGACCGGTCTTACCAGATGTACTTTATCCTTTCCTGGTCATGACGCCACCCACCTGTGAATGACACACAATGTAATCCAATAACGTTGTCTCTGGTTGTCTCACTTCTGGTGCACATTCATGTGCTTTGGAGGAGGCGTGGCTTTGCACTGCGATTTGCAGGGAGGTTGGGATAGTATGCTTTTTATGCTAGCAGACTAAAGTTAACATTTTCCCAGATCTCCTACTGCACCTTTAACTGTTGTATAAAATCAATATCACATTTGTAATTGTGCAGATATTTGGGAAGAAAACAGCTTGTGTGATATTGCTGAACTATATCACATGATATACATGTAAGACAAAAACCCATCGAGGGACAATTTTACCCTCATATCTTGAATTTTAGGGGCATATAACCAGGGGTTATATTGGGCCGGGGCCATCCGGGGGTT
>RJVU01042597.1:253615-273929 GCA_003731715.1 Anabarilius grahami
GATTTTCCTTAGTTGTCAGTTATAATCATCAAAATTAAAAGAAATAAACATTTGAAATATATCAGTCTGTGTGTAATGAATGAATATAATATACAAGTTTCACTTTTTGAATGGAATTAGTGAAATAAATCAACTTTTTGATGATATTCTAATTATATGACCAGCACCTGTATATGACATTCGTCTTTCTGATGAACACAGTCGGAGTTATATTAATAAACATCTTGATGCATCCGAGCTTTATAATGGCAGTAAACAGGACCAACAAGTATGAAGGTTTAAGAAAGTGCATCCATCCACATCCATCCCAAACGTTAATAAAGGCCTTCTGAAGCAAATTGATGCATTTGTGTAAGAAAAATATCTAGCTCCCGCCAGAACGCCTTTGACATCGCGTCAGTGAAGCTTTTTTCTGAAGTTGAATAGGGAAGGCGTAGGACGTAGCTTAAGCATTTTGAACTGTGAAAGTTTTACACTTCGTACGTTGAAAACAGAAGGCGGTCTGGTGGATGTTAGATATTTTACTTTATAACTTGCTAAATATGGATATTTTTCATACACAAATGCATCATTTCGCTTTAGAAGGCCTTTATTAACCCCTCTGAGCTGTGTGGAGTACATTTATAATGGACGGATGCACTTTCTGTTTGTGATGAGAGACGCTAGAAATCAATGTGTTAGATGTGATACCAGAAAGTTCTTGTATTAGCACAAAATTTAATTTCTTGTAACTGAAGTACAAAATTAAACTCTGCAGGAATGTGGGTCTCCAGGAAGACAAACCTATTTTTCATGTGTCACTCAAACATTTTAACTCATTAGTTGAGGTGTTTCCCTGACACCAGTTTACACTTTCTTTGCATCTTTAATACGGAAGGCTTTCTGGCGGAAGCTAGATATTTTATTTCATACAGTGGGGAAAATAAGTATTTAATAACACTGCCGATTTTTCAAGTTTTCCCACTTACAAAGAATGGAGAGATCTGTCATTTTCATCGTAGGTACACCTCAACTGTGAGAGACAGAATAATAATTTAAAAAATCCAGAAAAATCACATTGTATGATTTTTAATTAATGAATTTCAATTTTATTGCATGAAATAAGTATTTGATCACCTACCAACAAGCAAGAATTCTGGCTCTCACAGACCTGTTAGTTTGTCTTTAAGAATGTCACGTTAGGCACAGAGACAAGATGGTAAGATCCAAATCCAGCTTTAATTGGATAATCCATAATCGTAATTTAGATAGGCAAGGGTCAAAATCCACAGAAACAGTCCAAACAAAACAAGAAAACCAGACGGAGAAACTAGTGACATAAATTAAACCTCAATAACAAAAGCAGAAACAAACCAGGTATAAATAGACAGGCACTAATGAACAAACACAAAAAAGATGGGTGCAATAAGGGTAAATGAGTCCGGGAAGTGGGTTATAGTCTGTAGTGGTGAGGCAAAGGTCCGGGGTGGAGTGCCCTCTGGTGGCTAGATAGGGCACTCCAACTGGTGATCATGACAAAGAAGCCCTCCTATCCTCCACTCATTACCTGTATCAATTGCACCCGTTTGAACTCGTTACTTGTATAAAAGACACCTGTCCACACGCTCAATCAATCAAACTCCAACCTCTCCACTATGGGCAAGACCAAAGAGCTGTCTAAGCACACCAGGGACAAAATTGTAGACCTGCACAAGGCTGGGATGGGCTACAGGACAATAGGCAAACAGCTTGGTGAGAAGGCAACAACTGTTGGCGCAATTATTAGAAAATGGAAGAAATTCAAGATGACTGTCAATCTCCCTCGGACTGGGGCTCCATGCAAGATCTCACCTCGTGGAGTATCAATGATCTTGAGAAAGGTGAGGGATCAGCCAAGAATTACACAGGAGGACCTGGTCAATGACCTGAAGAGAGCTGGGACCACAGTCTCAACGGTTACCATTAGTAACACCGTCATGGATTAAAATCCTATAGCGCGCGCAAGGTCCCCCTGCTCACGCCAACACATGTCCAGGTCCGTCTGAAGGCCATCTGGATGATCCAGAGGAGGCATGGGAGAAGGTCATGTGGTCAGATGAGACCAAAATAGAACTTTTTGGTATAAACTCCACTCGCCGTGTTTGGAGGAAGAAGGATGAGTACAAACCCAAGAACACCATCCCAACTGTGAAGCATGGGGATGGAAACATCATGCTTTGGGGGTGCTTTTCTGCAAAGGGGGCAGGACGACTGCATTTCAGAAGGCCTTCATTATCCCCCTGGAGCAGTGTGAAGCACATGTTTATGATGGATGAATGTAGGTGGAAGCACTTTCTTCAGCTCATACTAGTGACCCCTGTTCACTGCCATTATAAAGCTCTGATTAGTCAGAATATTTATTAAAATGTCTCCGATTGTGTTCATCAGAAAGAAGAGAGTCATATACACCTAGGATGGCTTGAGGGCGAGTCAAGTGAACTAATCCATTAAGTATTATGTTCTGAAGAAATGTATGTACGTCAACATTCATGTCAAAATTCTTTACAATGACTAATGGGTACAAAAGAAAGGCATCTGTTCAAAGCAGTTAAACAATCATCAGAAAAAGACCTACAAGACAGGTTAACTACATTTACTTCTGCAGGTTTCTGCTTGTCATGTCGTGTCCTGTTACAGGAGCTCCTTTTGCCCATTCTGCATTTTTTTCACTTGACGAGAAGTGTCTGCCCGAGGCCCTCCCTTCAAAAAATGACATACTTTAACAAGTCTGTGATCCCTTTCACGCTGACAAAATGAATGAACTTAACTATTAGATGATCACAAAAGACATGCTGCCACTCAGTTTTGTTAAGGGAGAAGACTTCCAAAAACTGATGGACTGCCAAAATACAGAATACCAGGGCGGAAAATGATCATATCAAGGTTGGAGCCGGCACATCAAAACATGTTCGTGAATATGAAAAAGACCAAACTTTCAGAGGCTATTAATGTTTTTAAATGTATTTTTGACCATCCTCTGGGGTTTTCTTTTAGACTAGTAAGTTACAAAACATCAAAATTAGTCATAGTGAACATCCCTAATATATATATATATTCCAGTGTTTAGACCATTGACTGTAGGAACCATTTTACTTTATATATAAAGAATTAGTTCACCCCAAAAATGAAAATTCTGTCATTAATTACTCACCCTCATGTCGTTCCACACCCGTAAGACCTTCATTCAACCTCAGAACACAAATTAAGATATTTTTGATGATAATTAACGCTTACATTGCCCAGAAAGCAACTAAAGACATGTTTAAAACAGTCCAGTTCATCCCCAAAAATAATGACTTTATTCAACAATATCTAGTGATGGGCGATCTCAAAACACTGTGTCATGAAGCTTTGGAGCTTCACAAATCTTTTGTTTCGAATGAGAGATTTGGAGCGTGAATTAAACTGCCAAAGTTCATGCTCCGAACCTCTGATTCGAAACAAAAGATTCATAAAGCTTCATGAAGCAGTGTTTTGAAATCTTCCATCACTAGATATTGTTGATTAAAAACATTATTTTGGGGTTTTTTTGGTGCGCAAAAAGTATTCTCGTCGCTTTATAATATTAATATTGAACCACTGTACTCACATGAACTGTTTTAAATATGTCTTTAGTAGCTTTCTAGGCTTTGAAAGTGTTAATTATCTTGCTGGCAATGCAGGCCTCACTGAGCCATCGAATTTGATCAATAATATCTTAATTTGTGTTCTGAAGATGAACAAAGGGCTTACGAGTGTGAAACGACATGAGGGTGAGTACTTAATGACAGAATTTTCATTTTTGGGTGAACTAGCCCTTTAAGTATCAACAAAACTGCGTTTAAAAGAACCCCCCGGCTCTTAATGCATCATGTTTCTTTCTGGAGCATCAGTGAATGTTTGAACCTTTTTTAATAGTTGAGTTTGAGTCCCTCAGTTGTCTTAAGTGTGAAAAGATGGATCTCAAAATCATTCAGTCACTGCTGGAAAGGGTTCAAATATGCAAAAGATGCTGGAAATCTGACGAATCTGGTGAACCCGGAGGATTTTTCTGAAGAACAGAGCTCAGTTTAACTGCTCAGAACAAACAAGGGACTCATGAACAACCATCACAAAACACAAAAACAGTCATAGATCATCCAGGTAACCACACGCCGTATTGAGAATCAATGGTTCACATACTTTTGAACGGGGTCATTTTAATAAATTCAGCTATTTTTTTGTCTTGTGGACTATATATAAACATTTTTTGTAAAATATCTTACTCAGGACAGTACTAAATAAAAAATAACATGCATTTTGTATGATAAACACATTTTCACAGATTCTGCAAGTGGTTCACATACTTTTTCTTACAACTGTATATAAAAAGCAGGTGACAATTGTTTTGACTTGAAGGGAAAGATTGGCCTTGTAAATATTATATTGTACAGTTAATCTGGGGGCACATATTTGGTGTGTAATTTCTTTACAAACATAGAAACATTTTATGATTATCCTATTGACTCTTCAGCTCTTGGAATCAGACTTGTGCATGGATTACTTGGACCTGAGAGTGGAACTGCAAGTTATACCTGTGAGAATTCACAAACAAAATAGTCCTTTTACCATATAAGGAAGCTTTTGTAGCCGTGCCTCTGCTACATGACTGCTGACAATACGTAAATACTTTGTCAAGCAAAATGCTGTCCTTTGCTGTTGTGGAATTTCAGGATTCCCGGACTGTTGCCATTATGCCAAGACACTGGTTTACTGGGCCAGAGGAAGCATGAGAATTCATTCTACTTTCGTCCGCACTTTAGCTTTTTTTTTTTTTTTTNNNNACAATCTTTTAAATGTTTCAACAAGACTCATGAAATGATGTTCATCATAGTCTTTAGGGTTTACTCAGGCTCCTCAGAAATAAGGAAATGCTACCTAGGCAATGGCTAATTAGTGAGCAGTAACGGAAAGCACAACCAGTACAACAGTTATTTTAACACTTTTACGCACAACCTGGGCAACGGCAATGGAAATATTATTTAAAGGGTTGGATACTCATAGAGCTCACTCGCCAATTTACTACAGCTGCTGATGGTCGACTCTTCACGAACGCCTATTATTTTCATTGATTCTTCATATTATACCAAGCCAGCTTGAAGAAGGTACTGCCTGTACCAAAACGTCGCTTTTTTTTCATCTTGCTTTTCATTATCAATCTATTATTTTCGGAGACAATGCCTTAGGAGACGAGTGAGACAGCGTCCTGCACCACGATGAACAAGAATATTATGATGAACGTGAGGTCTCAGTGGAGGATAATAAAAAAATAAAAATAAAAAAAAAGATTTAGCAGAGACTGACCTACCAGAGAGACCCAGACAGGTCCCACACCCTAGAGCCCCATTAAACCATGGTAGAAATGTGCTCTCTTTCACCAACTATGGTGGAAGATTTAATAATGTAGATGTGTCTATGTACAGAGGGCCAGAGAGATGCAAAATAGAATATCACAAAAAGGGCCACAGTCTCGGTTAACAGTAGTACTGTAGCTCACCCCACCAGACATAAAAAAATTGTCAGATGGAGCCTCACATTAAAGAACAATGTTATAATTGGGGACTCCAATGTGTCCAGATTGCTGGCCTTTAATTGCCCTGACCTACAGGTCGACAGTTTCCCAGGGGCTAAGCTACGGCCCGCAGCAAATTTGTATTAGTTTATTAGTTATCACCATTAGTTTTAATGTGGCTATAACTGAACTGCAAAGTTGTAACCAAGAGATGCCCAAAACAGAAGTGTTCTTTCCACTGATCAATTTTGCTAGAACACTACCACTTTATGAGCAAATTATGATTGAACACTTGAACACTCACATAAAGAAAAATACCAGTTATATCCCACCACTCCCGAATAACAATTTTTGGTCAAAGGTGATGGATACACTGGAGGGCCCTGATGGCCAAAGCCATGCAACAACACTGGTGATTTTTTGAGAGTCCAAAACAGGAACAAAATAAACTCATTGTGAATTATTATCTTACTATCTTTCAGGACTCTAGGCTACTAAAAGTCTTCAAAAGTTCTCAAAAGTCTTGCTGACACATGTAGTATGTGTTTTTTGTGGCCTTATTTCAGTGACATACTTTTTTTTTTTTTCAATAACCACACAAACGTTATTCTCTCAAAAAACAACCATGTACATACATGTTGCTCACATATTATGGTAGCCTAGCTCGTACTGAATACAGTGTAATGAGACTTTAGCCATTAATATGTTTGCAAGCAACTGAAAAAAAGCACGAATGTCAGGGCAAGTCAAAACTTCTCCAGTGCCCCAAAACCCCCTCAGACCCCAGACACCTTCGATAAATTGGTTTTGTCTTTAAGAATTGCTGTTTCATTTAAGATCGAAAGAAAGACTTATTTTGATTGTGTAAGAACTTTCAGTAAATAATTGAAACTTGAATGAAGACCTAAATCAATTCTTTGCACGAAGGAATGACAAAAGATTATTGCTACTACATTCACTACTACATTGTAACAATGCATTTATGTGTCAATGTCAAAAATAAATAAATAATAATAGTAATCACAGTTGCTCTTTACAGACATTGAGGTTTTACTTTTGATTTATTTTTGTTCCTTGTAGTTTGTCAAAGAGCATGTATACAATCTAAGTTACTTTAGAAGTGTTGTCTGTCTTACCTGCAGCCAGGTTCCCATTTCTCAGGCACAGGAGCAGTATGAGAAGCCAGATGTGGATAACTAAAACCTTCATTCTGGTCCAGTTATGTGTGTCTAACTTAACTCAGTTTATAGTCACTTCACCATGTACACAAATATGAGGTGATGTGTGTGAGCATTTATATAGGTCGGGAAAATTTGGCTGAACATACAACATTCTTGTTTTGTATCAAGTCACATGCAACTCGCATCAACTACATACAGATATGCACCTGCCTCTGAATCAAAGTGCCATTTGTTAAAGTCTGAAAGTATGACAGGAATGCTGGAAAAAGCTATTCTATGATTTTGTAATTCAAACATTTTCTTTGAGTAATTTACAGGGTTAAGTGAAAGAAATGAGGACCTTAACAAGATTTCAGTGAATTAACTGTAAAATGTGGAGTATTTTTAATATAGCCATTTATGTTAACAAGTTATTCTACTATTAAAATCTTTAAAATGGTTGTTTAAGAAATTAAAAGCTACACACTCCATCAATATAAGGGATATAAGAACTGTTGCCAAACATACAACATGCTAAAAACATTATAATAGCTGCAATAATAATCCAATCATAGTCTCTTAAACATTTGCCTATTTAAAATCCAAATAGGGACTTTTTAAAATTGTATTTATTTATTTTTTGTCTGGGTAGTGTATATACAAAGTTAGGAAATAATCTGAAAGAAGTATTAACAAATAAACTTAATCCGGGCTTCAAAAATATTTGTTTGACACTACATTAAAATTGAATGGGAAAAAAACTAATCAATTAAATGGTCAAAAATAAAACAATATTAATAAATCTATATAAATAAGAATATTAGGCATTAATGGAAAACATGTTTCATAAAGTGCGGAAAAGGTGTTTGTGATGAGACATGTTAGGTGTGACAACAGATAGTTCTTGTATTAGGACAGAACTGAATTTCTTATATTTGGATCATGAAAATAAACTCCGCAGGAATGAGGAACCTACATAACAAACTTGCAGACAAACCTGTTTTAAACACGTCACTCAAACACAGAACCAGAAAACATTTCAACTCATCAATTGAGTGAAAGAGAAACTTACAGTTGTTTAACATTACATTATTAAAGGTACACTATGCAACTTTTTCTTTTTTTTCAGAATGTATATAATGAGCAAGTACATCATGAATTCATCTTTTAAACTTTTGTCTTATCCTGAATCACCATACTTATCCTGAATAGATGTACCGTACGCCTATAATAAATGTTTATATTCAGACAACCTCTGCGACAGCAGCACTCAGCGTCTAATCAGGAACTATTTTTATGTTGTTTTCAAAGTTACTCACTAAACTGAAACAATTCCGGGGCCCGTGGTACACATACCTTTCAAAAGAGACCAAAACCATGCACATACTCCAAATGGTTCAAGAACAGCATGCAATTTACTTTGGGTATGCGGATGGAAAAACTAATTATTTAAAGGATTAGTTCACTTGAAAATAAAAACTTGCCCTAAGCTTTACTCACCCTCAAGCCATCCTAAGTGTATATGACTTTCTTCTTTCTGATGAACACAATCGGAGTTACATTAATAAACATCCTGAAGCATCCGAGCTTTATAATGGCAGTAAACAGGACCAACAAGTATGACGCTCAAGAAACTGCATCCATCCACATCCATCCATCACAAACGTTAATAAAGGCCTTCTGAAGCGATGCATTTGTGTAAGAAAAATATCCATATTTTACAAGTTATAAAGTAAAATATCTAGCTTCCGCCAGAACGCCTTTGACATCACGTCAGTGAAGCTTTTTTCGGAAGTTGAATAGGGAAGGCGTAGGACGTAGCTTAAGCATTTTGAACTGTGAAAGTTTTACACTTTCGTACGTTGAAAACGGAAGGCGGTCTGGCGGAAGCTAGATATTTGACTTATTAACCCCTCTGAGCCGTGTGGAGTACATTTATAATGGATGGATGCATTTTCTTCAGCTCATATTCGTTGGCCACGTTCACTGCCATTATAAAGCTCAGATGTGTCAGGATATTTATTAATATATCTCTGATTGTGTTCATCAGAAAGAAGAAAGTCATATACACCTAGGTTGGCTTGAGGGTGAGTAAAACTTGAGCTAATGATCATTTTAAAGTGAATTAATCCTTTAAATGGTTAAAAATAAAACATTACTTATAAATCTATATAAATAGCAATATTTGTTTTCTTTGTTCAGGGGTATTAACAGAAAACATGTTTCATAAAACACAAAACAGATGTTTGTGATGAGACACGCTAGAAATCAATGTGTTAGATGTGATACCAGATAGTTCTTGTATTAGCACATAATTAAATTTCTTGGAACTGAAGTACAAAATTTAACTCCGCAGGAATGTGGCTCTCCAGGAAGACAAACCTATTTTTCATGTGACACTTAAACCAGGAAACATTTGAACTCATTAGTTGAGGGAAACAGAAACTTACAGTTTAGGTCAAACAGTCCACAAAATAAAGATGTAAAACTCTAAGCCATTTTAGAGCCCATATTAACTGCAGAAAACACAATCAGATCCAAACATAAAATTGTTATGTGTAAGCAAACGTTTCACGAGATCAATTAAACAAGCAGTGTTAGGAACCTGCTGGGATCATTGATTTAAATAGTGCTCTGCTGATTGAAAACCCTTCAAATGGGACTAAGAACACGGGTGTTGAAGGCAACTGTATAGATCAAATTATCTCATCTAAGAAGACAGAGAACAAACAAGAGTTTGTAGAAAGAAAAAAAAAAAAATTCTCAGTCAGGGAGCCAATGGCTGACACTGTCGGCCTACCAGGAGGAATATCTTTGCAGGGCTCATGAATTTTAGGCAGTGTACAGAAGAGGCTTTACTTGATGTTCGACACATATAATCAAACTCAGCTTTGGTAAGGCAGTCATGCTGATGTTTTAAATGAAGATACAGGATTATATTTGAATTTCTTACAAAAAGTAGTATTATAAAGTTGTCTCTGTATCTCTTATTACAGATCTCTTACTACTGTAACTACAGATTTGTCTTTCAATTTATCTCTTTGCCCCATGTTTGAATAATAATGAAACCTCACGTTCAACAAGTCTACAATATGTATCAAGAGAAGTATTCCTATTAATAGAAGGAATAAATGTAGACTGACACTGTCACAACATTATCACCCAATAGGAAACTCAACAGCATCTGAGCACCAGGATCTACACTACTGCAACCCTTAAATAATTCTTTAAAGGATTAGTTCACTTTCAAATGAAAATTAGCCCAAGCTTTACTCACCCTCAAGCCATCCTAGGTGTATATGACTCTCTTCTTTCTGATTAAAACAATCTGTGAAATATTAATAATATCCTGAAGCATCTGAGCTTTATAATGGCAGTGAACGGGGTTCAAGAGTATGAGCTGAAGAAAGTGTCTCCATCCTCATCCATCTATCATAAACGTACTCCACATGGCTCCGGGGGGTTAGTAAAGTACTTCTGAAGTGAAGCGATGCGTTTGTGTAAAAAAATATCCATATTTAAAAAGTTATGAAGTAAAATATCTAGCATCCACTAGACTGCCTTCCGTATTCAATGTACGAAGAAAGTGTAAAACTCTTGAAGTTCAAAAAAGCTTACGCTACATCCTAAACCTTGCGTATTCAACTTATAGAAAAAGTCTAACTGATGCGACGCAAGTTTACACTTTCTTCGTATCTTTAATACGGAAGGCTATCTGGCGGCCTTTATTAACCCCCCCCGAGCCGTGTGGAGCACACATTTATAATGGATGAATGTAGGTGGAAGCACTTTCTTCAGCTCATACTAGTGACCCCTGTTCACTGCCATTATAAAGCTCTGATGAGTCAGGATATTCATTAATAAATCTCAGATTATGTTCATCAGAAATAAGAGAGTCATATACAGCTAGGATGGCTTGAGGGCGAGTAAAGCTTGGGGTAGTTTTCATTTTAAAGTGAACTAATCCTTTAAGTATTATGTTCTGAAGAAATGTACCGTGGGTACGGAAAGTATTCAGACCCCCTTAAATTTTTCACTCTTTGTTATATTACAGCCATTTGCTAAAAACATTTAAGTTCCTTTTTTTTCCTCATTAATGTACACACAGCACCCCATATTGACAGAAAAACACAGAATTGTTGACATTTTTGCAGATTTATTAAAAAAGAAAAACTGAAATATCACATGGTCCTAAGTATTCAGACCCTTTGCTCAGTATTTAGTAGAAGCACCCTTTTGATCTAATACAGCCATGAGTCTTTTTGGGAAAGATGCAACAAGTTTTTCACACCTGGATTTGGGGATCCTCTGCCATTCCTCCTTGCAGATCCTCTCCAGTTCTGTCAGGTTGGATGGTAAACGTTGGTGGACAGCCATTTTTAGGTCTTTCCAGAGATGCTCAATTGGGTTTAAGTCAGGGCTCTGGCTGGGCCATTCAAGAACAGTCACGGAGTTGTTGTGAAGCCACTCCTTCGTTATTTTAGCTGTGTGCTTAGGGTCATTGTCTTGTTGGAAGGTAAACCTTCGGCCCAGTCTGAGGTCCTGAGCACTCTGGAGAAGGTTTTCGTCCAGGATATCCCTGTACTTGGCCGCATTCATCTTTCCCTCGATTGCAACCAGTCGTCCTGTCCCTGCAGCTGAAAAACACCCCCACAGCATGATGCTGCCACCACCATGCTTCACTGTTGGGACTGTATTGGACAGGTGATGAGCAGTGCCTGGTTTTCTCCACACATACCGCTTAGAATTAAGGCCAAAAAGTTCTATCTTGGTCTCATCAGACCAGAGAATCTTATTTCTCACCATCTTGGAGTCCTTCAGGTGTTTTTTAGCAAACTCCATGCGGGCTTTCATGTGTCTTGCACTGAGGAGAGGCTTCCGTCGGGCCACTCTGCCATAAAGCCCCGACTGGTGGAGGGCTGCAGTGATGGTTGACTTTCTACAACTTTCTCCCATCTCCCGACTGCATCTCTGGAGCTCAGCCACAGTGATCTTTGGGTTCTTCTTTACCTCTCTCACCAAGGCTCTTCTCCCCCGATAGCTCAGTTTGGCCGGACGGCCAGCTCTAGGAAGGGTTCTGGTCGTCCCAAACGTCTTCCATTTAAGGATTATGGAGGCCACTGTGCTCTTAGGAACCTTAAGTGCAGCAGAAATTTTTTTGTAACCTTGGCCAGATCTGTGCCTTGCCACAATTCTGTCTCTGAGCTCTTCAGGCAGTTCCTTTGACCTCATGATTCTCATTTGCTCTGACATGCACTGTGAGCTGTAAGGTCTTATATAGACAGGTGTGTGGCTTTCCTAATCAAGTCCAATCAGTATAATCAAACACAGCTGGACTCAAATGAAGGTGTAGAACCATCTCAAGGATGATCAGAAGAAATGGACAGCACCTGAGTTAAATATATGAGTGTCACAGCAAAGGGTCTGAATACTTAGGACCATGTGATATTTCAGTTTTTCTTTTTTAATAAATCTGCAAAAATGTCAACAATTCTGTGTTTTTCTGTCAATATGGGGTGCTGTGTGTACATTAATGGGGGAAAAATGAACTTAAATGATTTTAGCAAATGGCTGCAATATAACAAAGATTGAAAAATTTAAGGGGGTCTGAATACTTTCCGTACCCACTGTATGTACATCAACATTCATGTCAAAATTCTTTACAATGACTAATGGGTACAAAAGAGAGGCATTGTTCAAAGCATTTAAACAATTATCAGAAATAGACCTACTAGACAGGTTAACTACATTTACTTCTGCATGTTTCTGCTTGTCATGTCGTGTCCTGTTACAGGAGCTCCTTTTGCCCATCCTGCATTTTTTTTTCACTTGACGAGAAGTGTCTGCCCGAGGCCCTCCCTTAAAAAAATGACATACTTTAACAAGTCTGTGATGCCGTTCACGCTGACAAAATGAATGAACTTAACTATTAGATGATCACAAAAGACATGCTGCCACTCAGTTTTGTTAAGGGAGAAGACTTCCAAAAACTGATGGACTGCCAAAATACAAAATACCAGGGCGGAAAATTATCATATCAAGGTAGAAGCTGGCACATCAAAACATGTTCGCGAATATGAAAAAGACCATTGAGAAGACAGAGTATGTAGCAATAACAACGGATTGTTGGACATCTTTAAAAACAGAGTCTTACATGACCATAACGTGCCACTTTGTCATCGAAGGCGAACTCATAAGTAGAGTACTGCAGACCAGCGCACTCGCTGGAAAATTTGACAGTACTCCTTCGAAGAGCAATTAGTAGCTGGGGTCAAGACAGCAAGGTAACTGCTTGTGTCCATGACAACTCAAGCAACATAGTGCTGGCCAACAAAGATCTTCTCGAATGGGAGTCCATTGCCTGCTTCGCCCATACGCTGCAATTAGCAATAATGGATGGATTTAAAGCTACCGACACGGTTAATTGGTGCATGCACAAGCCCGGTGAGTCATTTTCACCATAGCACTGTGGCAACCATTACACTCAAGTAAAAGCAAGAACTGCAAGCTTTGCCCGAACACACACTTATATAGTCCTGCAAAACTCACTGGAATTCAGTCAGCAACATGTTTGCATGCCTACAAGAATAGAGATTGGCGATTGCTGCTGTATTATCTGACAGATCAATCACCAAACTTTCAGAGGCCAGGACTTGTGACTGACAGGACTGATGTGAACTGGATGACCATGCATCACTGGAGAGAAGAATAGGTACCGTGGAATCAGAAAAAGCTGGAAGTACAGCTCTGCTTGCCTCTACACTCGACACAAGCATCTTCGCTTTCTACAGACTGTGCGAGACAATATCGTATCACTGTATCACAGCCTCCCATCAAATGATGAGGAAAACAGTGGTACTGTTAATAAGAAGATGGCACTAGTGCTCAAAAACAGAAGAAAATGTGCCTGAGCTCTTTCTTTGGGAATGACTATGGGGAGTCCATCAATGAAGATGAGCTGAAGCTCTGGAAGGAGCCGTCTATCCCACTAAGCGAAGGTGCGGGATGGCCAGACACTTTCCCAAGCTCTATCGACATGCTTGTCATTATGTCTGCGTGCCTGCGACTTCCGTTCCTGCCGAGCAAGTTTTTTCAAGGACAGGGATTATTGTTAATTGCCTCAGGGCCTGTCTTTCTTCAAACCACATTGACATGTTAATTACACTGAACAATTATACATGGTCTGAGTAATTACAATTACATGTTGACAGAATATGTTTGTGGCGAGCAGGGCGGGCGAGAGCCGTGAGGGAACGGCGCGAGGCCGGTGACGCGAGTGTTAATGATCGTCACCTGTGAGGCGCACCGGCCTCGAGTCCCTCACGGAGGAGCTCCGGAGGCATAAAAGGAGGAGCGACGACAGTGAACGGACGAGAGAGGACCAGGCCTGGATTTTATTTTATGTTTTATTATGTTTGTGTGGCCGGCAGACGTCCGCGAGGGTCTGCCGGCGTTACTTTCGTTTTGTTGGTTTATTTATATATTAAAGTTTTGTTTGAATGTTCGCCGGTTCCCGCCTCCTTCTTCCCATATTTATGAACTGTGTTACAATGTTAACATTATTTGAAGCTGTTATTTAGCTGTTAATAAAATATTGGTTATAATAGTGACCAGGGCTTAACATTAACACCCGCCAAATGCGGGTAGATTTCAGCTGTGGCGGGTAAGACAGCCACTCCCACTAGCCACTTTGGCGGGTTGAATATAATTTTAGCCTACAGCCTAATCAAAGGTAGCCAAGCTCGTTGTAGCACAATTACAATCCGATCACAATTCTTTATTGATTAACTTGCTGTTAGTGAAGGCGGGATAGGTCGAATCGCGCTGAATGACACACAACAGAAGCGCTCTCTACATGTGTGCGTGCTCGTGATCAGTTCTCCTTGTGCCTGAATATTCAAATACACACGCACACAGAGGTCAAAATGTCCATCGTGTTGAGTATCTCGCGTGGATACAGTCGGTTATGGCTTAAGTGTACGTAAACAGGTGGGCAAAAACTGGATGTGTGTCAGTATATTACGTGCAGTATATGCATTCAGCAGCCCATAAATACCTGTCTGTCATTAATGTTAATCAAACAACAAAAGATGTTAAATAAATGTTAAATAAACCTACTGTATCTGAAAAAAGAGTTTAGGCTATTTAATTTACTATTGTATTTGTAATTTGCTCATTTGCCAAATTATACAATATGCAATATACAATTATAACATTTATTATATGGTCATATTACCCACCCCTTGCCCACCCGTACATACCAGCTGATATACCGTGTAGGCCTTGTCTTGATTTAGGTGGTTTTTAGTTTGAAAGGGTTTTAAATCTAGCTAATCGAATAAAATGACTCAAACTCAAGTAATTTTAGCATGCCAAAGTCAACTTTAATCATTTAAAATGTAATTTCCCAACTGCAAAATTGTGGCCAGTGAAAATTCTGAGTGGCTAGTAACTTTGGAAAACCACTAACCACAGTGGCTGGTGAGCAAAAAAGTTAATGTCAAGCCCTGATAGTGACCTATTTTTAGTGGCATTCATTGATCTGACTGTTTGATTCATAATTAAGTATTTTAATATATTGTTAATGTATTTAAATGTATTTTTGACCATCTTCTGGGGTTTTCTTTTAGACTAGTCAGTTACAAAACTTACGTTTAAACAACTATCAAATTAGTCGTAGCGAACATCCCTAATATATATATTCCAGAGTTTAGACCATTGATTGTAGGAACCATTTTATTTTATATTTAAAGGGTTAGTTCACCAAAAAATGAAAATTCTGTAATTTATTACTCACCCTCATGTCGTTCCACACCCGAAAGACCTTCATTCATCTTCAGAACACAAATTAAGGTATTTTTGATAAAATCCGATGGTTCAGTGAGACCTCCATTGACACCAAGACAATTAACACTTTCAGATGCCCAGAAAGCTACTAAAGACGTATTTAAAACAGTTTATGTGAGTACAGTGGTTCAACCTTAATGTTATGAAGCGACGGGAATACTCTTTGTGCGCCAAAAAAACTAAATGACAACTTTATTCAACAATATCTAGTGATGGACGATCTCAAAGCACTGCTTCATGAAGCTTTACACATCTTTTGTTTCAAATCAGAGTGAATTTGGATTGTGAATCAAACTGCAAAAGTCACGTGAACCATTGAAATTTTGAAACATTTATAATGTAACAAAGCCTCGTTTACTGAAATCACGTGAATTTCACGCTCCGAACCTGATTTGAAACAAAATTTTCGTAAAGCTTTGAAGCTTCATGAAGCAGTGTTTTGAAATCGGCCATCACTAGATATTGTTGAATAAAGTCGTTATTTGTTTTTTTTGGCTCACAAAAAGTATTCTCATCGCTTCGTAGCATTAGGTTGAACCACTGCAGTCACATGGACTGTTTTAAATATGTCTGCGTAACCAATCAAATGTGCTGAGTAACCAATGACCAATTCATTCTCGTGTGTCTTTTTGTGTAGCCAAATTTTTGTGACTGTATGGACGGTGTGTGCGCAACAACGCAGCCACGAGGTAAATGTTGAGACAGAAAGAGTCCACTAGGGGGTACTGCACGTGTCAAACTCATATACTTTGGAAGCTGCACAGACACAGCTGGGCGCAAGATGGAGTGGAACGCAGAAAATAAAGTATACCCGGGCCTTTAATGAGACACCTCAAGCAACTTTAGATATTGTCATCGTTTACATATCTACATGTTATATTCACGTAACTTTCTTTCTTGCTTGGAACACAAAGTGAGATTTTTGAGCCTCTTTTCCTAAAGCATTGCAAGACCTAAATTCACCAGTAAAGTACCATAAATGCCTAGCCTGACGTGGTCATACTCAATTCTAGTTCGAATATGAGTCTGATACTGCTCCATTGGGCTTTGATTATCGGGGCGTATTTCAACCGATCCAGGAAAGACCTCAATTGGATAGACCTACAACCAGGTCATGGGTTCGAGTCTCAGGTCCGGCAGGGATTGTCGGTGAGGGGAGTGAATGTCCAGCGCTCTCCCCACCCTCAATACCACGACTGAGGTGAGACCCTTGAGCAAGGCACCGTACCCCCAACTGCTCCCCGGGCGCCGCAGCAATGGCTGCCCACTGCTCCGGGTGTGTGTTCACGGTGTGTGTGTTCACTGCTGTGTGTGTGCGCACTTGGATGGGTTAAATGCAGAGCACAAATTCCGAGTATGGGTCACCATACTTGGCCACATGTCACTTCACTTCACTTCACTTCAATCAGAGCTACAGAGTAAGTGACGTGTGTTGAGCGACGCATAGTTGTCAACAGAACTCAACTGCACACATGCTGGAACTAGTAGAAGATGAGCATAAACAATCTTTGCCGGTGTTGTAAAAAGAATTTAAGTATACACGGAGTACTTGCCAACACGAGCTTAATTTTTGAGAGAAGTATTAAAGGTAAATGCATATACGATCAAATTCTCCGATAATTCTCTATCTGTCGATGTCGTCTATAACGGACGCGATGGCGGAATCTACACATCTCAGTTCTTCAGGTTCTTCAACAACAGCCATCATTGTTGTAAACTAATTCAACCCAAGCGCTCTTTGATGACGTGGCTGATTACGTTTCTGGTGATAATCTGTCAATCATCGCCCTGACAATGTGATTGGTCCGAACAGTTTCTGTTCGGGCATAATTACTCCTCTACGGATCGAGTCCAGACCGAACTCCCCGACCTCAAAATGTTGTGGGCGGGGCTAAGTTCGGCTGGCATCCAGGCTAAAATTCACCAGTAAAGTACCATAAATGCCATGATAGGCAGTGGGTTCAATCAGTGACATCATTAACAGAGTATTCCTATTTTAGTGGCATCGGCGCAGTTCATTATAGACACCTTAATCACACTATTAACGTTGTGTGGGAGTTTTCGCTGTGTTGTATTATATCAAGGAAATGCAATTACCCTTCCTCCTTGTTTTACTGTATGCTGATAATGGATCTTTCATGACATCAGCATCTGTGGATCTGTGGTGCACTGTGGGGCTGGGGTAAGGTTCTCTCCATAGCTGTTGCCTCTTCCAACCAGCATTGGGGAACCTGTTCCTTTTATCGTTCACACAAATTGTGCAGTACACAACATGTTGTAATCATGCAAGGAGAGAAGGTGAAGTGAAAATCACTTTGTTTCTGGAGCACCCTCCACCTAGCCTCCCAAAGCAATGTCCAATGTTCTTGCTGAGCTGAGATGAACATTGAACAACTCGTGTTCTGGAGACTGTGGGTAACACTTGATCAGCCAGTCCATGAGTGGATTAGCTGGATCTCTGAGGAGAAAGAAACGCACAGGTTTCCCCTGAACCACTCTCACTCCCTAAAGATGTTTGCGAGATAAAAAATTCACAATTACATTTTTTATTTAATATTTCATGGCAGAAACAAGCTTCTATAATGTTACCAGACAAGATATTTTTACCCTGGGGAGAAGATGGGCCTTTTGAACAGCTGTGATTGCCGCAGTACATTGGCATCATGCGCACTTCCAGGAACTGACACTCCAAAAGCTAGATAAACAAGAAACATCAGCATTATTGAAATGTAGCCGATACTGAGTTTATTGATCATATTAGCAGATAAATTCAGTGACAATGTACACTACAAATTAGGCTCTAGCTTTTTACGTACGATTTATAAAACGGTTAGTTCCAGTCCTTGATTCTGATTGGTCAATAGCTGTGTTTTATTCACGATAAAACACGGCTATAACCGCTTCACCCAACGCTTCTGTGTATCACTACACAACACCCTTAGCAACCACTCTTAGCAACGTAAACTGTATGTTCTCAGTTGATGATTATCATTGAATCTTACTGTATTATGTATCGTGAGAAAGAGATTGAGTGAGCAAGTTTATTACCTGCATTCAGATTTTGCATTTTCCTTCAGGTCAGTCCTATGTTCATAATAAAAAATCTGTTTAAATGTCAGATGTTTTATCTTGTCCTTTTAACAGTTAAGGGGTTTTTCCATGACTGACAGCGCTAGTCAAAGCATTTGTCAGTTGCGTCTTGTTCCGTGTTCACAACAATTCAGTCTTTACAATGTAAAAGTCTTCACTACTGACTGACACACTCATAAAGACAATCTTTGCTGCCATCTAATGGCGTAATAATGTAACTTCTGTTGCTGTTCATGGTCAGGGACTATTTTTTCCAGCTGAAGTGAAAGTTTACTTCATGAAAGTTGCATTGATACTTATTTTTTGGCTTTAATGTTTGTATTGTGAGGTAACCGTTTTATAAAAGTAATAAGGTACTCAAGGCTAGTGCTGTATCGTGAATAAGTCACGGATGAAGGGCGTTGTTAGGGATGACGCACAGCCTCTCGTACCTTACTGCTTACATACAGTGTATCCTTCTTTTGGCGGAAGTATGGGAATGTGCGTCCCATCAACGCATCCGATTTTCTGTGGAATGAGATGTTTCATTTCAACACTGTGAGCAATTTCATTTGCTTCCTCCAGACTAGGAACCAGGATGAGATATTTTGCATAGGATACCATTCCTTTGCAAAACATGTAGACAAAGTTTTTACCACCAAATTGATTAGCTATTACTTGGCATTCCTCACAGCTACAGAGTCAGTACAGGACCACTGCCACCCGCATCTTCAAAGGCGCACGTGCACGCATGGTGCCCTCCTGACACCCTCCATCACAGAACATAATTTTACAAATGATCTCCAGGAAAGGCAAAAAAATTTCTTTCCATTCGGCATCATTAAATTCCATTAAAACTCTCTCCCACCAGTCCTTACTTCGTACTCTCATCCAGTACCTCCAAGTTTGTCGCGGTGGCATGAATGAAATGAAAGTACAGAAGAGGCCTGTTGCTGGAGAATTTGTATACGCTGTTGTCTATTAGCACATATAGCATGACAAATTAACTGCATTTGAAGCTTTCATAAAATTAAAAATGAAACACCTAAAACTGGTACTATAATGAAGAGGAACTGTAGCCTATGTTGATGGGTGAAATTCTGCAGGGAACATCACATGGGATGTAATGACGTGTGTCATTAATCAATCTATGTTCTATAACATGTAAAATGGGAACATAAAAAGAATATTCTAAAAGCAACTATGTTAACACCTTAATCAGAATATTGACTTTATTCACAATAAGGTCAATAATTAGATGTAAATAAATGAAATGTAAATAATTCCATGGAAACATAGGCAAGAAGATGTGGATAGACACCCTTTTGAGTACCCAGATATGCAGAGGATCTTTGTGCATGGAATATTTGGATCACTGAGGGAGCATTGAACTTCAACTGTGGCATCTGCAGTTGCATTTGACATTTTTCTGGTTTCCATAACATGACTGTCCAGTAGATCCCACAGGCCTTTAACTGAAAAAGGACAGAATAATAAAAAAATATTTTAATAACACAAAAATATATGGTTCTGAGTTTGTTTACAATGTACATAGCTTAATTCACCTAACACAGGATGCAAGGAAATGTGGACCTCTTGATCTAACTTTCCATTTGAGAATTTTTTTTAGGTAAAATGGTACAAAAAAGACCTGGTTGTTCAACTTGTACATGAAAAACACAAAGTGAAA
>RJVU01042597.1:275448-295333 GCA_003731715.1 Anabarilius grahami
AAACTGACCTCCCAGAGAGACCCAAACAGTCCCCAGAACCTAGAGATAATGTAGATGTGTCTATGTACAGGGGGCCACAAAGATGCAAAAGGGAATGTACAGGCCACAGTCTTGGTTAACAGTAGTCCTGCAGCTCACCCCACCAGACATAAATACGGGCAAAAAATTGTCAGATGGAGCCTCACATTTAAGAAAAATATGTTATAATTGGGGACTCCAATGTGTCCAGATTGCCAGCCTTTAATTGCCCTGACCTACAGGTCGACAGTTTTTGGTCCAAAATGATGGATACACTGGAGGGCCCTGACGGCCAAAGTCATGCTACAACACTGTTGATTTTTTCAGTCCAAAACAGGAACAAAATAAACTCATTGTGAATTATTATCTAAAGAACAATGTGGCCTATTTTTCATCCCCACACATATGGGAGTTAAAACTCAAAAAAGTTTCAGTTGATAAAGGATATGCAGGCCTACCACCGCAGAATCAAATTAGAAACGTTCTTTGAGGGTAAAAAGAGTCAAAAACAAAAAATTGCATTCACAAGGGCTTCAGATCCAGCCTCCTAAAGCGGATTACACAGATAATTAGAGCGGACAACTACGCACACGAACACCTAAACTGGAGCCTAAAAACACCAGAAAACCTCACAAGAAGTGAAAGAAAAGCTCTCTTAGAGAAAAAAAATATTATCAAACCTGCTGATAAGGGAAACACAACGGTTATTATGGATAAAACTCAGTATATATGGGAAGGACAGACACAGTTGGCAGTGAAGGAACACTACTGCAACCTAGAGGAACCAATATATCCACAAACTAGAATTATGGTAGAAGAGATATTAGATGAAATGCTTGATAAAAAAATAATTAGTGGGGCTCAAGAATATTTATTAGGAGATAGCCCCCCCAGGCCTAGAAGATTTTATTTATTGGTTAAAATTCATAAAGAGCTTGAAAAATGGAGCATCTCCAGAGAAATATAGTATCCGATTATACCAGTNGTGTCCTGAAACAGGTTAGTGAAGCGGTGTCCAATGTCCAAAAGTGTTCTTTTGTCGTAAGTGATCAGTGCAGAGGTTATGTGTGTAAAAAGAGAAAGCAAAAGTAGGTAAAAAAGTAAATAAAAACACAATCTAAGCGGAGCGACCTGGACGGCGACCGGACTCAGCGGCGCCATCTTGAAAAAATGTTAAGAAGTTTATGGAAAAGTATCCAGACCCCAAAAAGTCAGATCAATATATTCTCAAATTATTAGAGATCTCACAAGAAATGACTTTGAATTTGATTCTAAATTTTATTTGCAGACTAAGGGGACAGCAATGGGCAAGATATTTGCACCCTTTTATGCCTACACACATAATATATATATATATATATATATTCTGACAAATTTGAAAACTAATTTTAAGAAAAATTGCTTCAGAAACAGTTCTGCAGTAATTTTATGTTAATATTAAAAATATGTTTGTATTTATACATATGGGTATAAATGGCACTTTATGACAAAAATGTTGCAAAGCATGTCTCACATATGATTTAGATTTGTGACTTGCAACCATTTAAAAACCAAATTCATTTGGCCCTTCATGCTTGCCATCTTTTGGGACATATTTTCAGGCCTTAAGGTATGACTATTTATTCAAATGTTTTTGTATCATCATGGACTTGTGTGTTATAAGGTTACATATGGTGTTTTTCGATAATATTCATTTGACTGTTTAATTAAGGTCACCCATGTGAGCCATTGGGCAACATAAAAGACAGGCAATTGCCTGCTGATCACTTACAAAGGGAAGAAGTCCAGTAGGGAGTTTGGCCTTGTCACTGATTCAGATCTTGATGGGTTTGAAATGCAATTTCCAAGGAGAAATAATTAACTGGGCTTTGTCTATATTCTGCCCACAATGAAGGACAAGTTGTAGGTGGAGAAAGAACAAATTATCCAACTTCTCAATCCTTTTGTTGACAACAGAGGCCATTATAATTTTAAAGAGGCTGTACTGGCAGAATAAATGAATAAAAAAAAGATCAATAAAGTAGAATATTCATGAATTATAATATTAATTAAAGAAAAGTGTTAAGCATTATCCAAAAACAAAATCCCCAATGTTAAACTAATACTGCTGTTTACGAGTCCATACTCAGAATATAAAAAGCATAATATAAAAAAGTAACACTGAAGCAGTGTTGAAGTTAAGTGATTAATCAAGTGATGATTGAGCATTAGTGATGAACACCTGCTGTTAACAAGCAGAATAACTGAAAATAAGAGGAACAGAAAGAAAGAGGAAAGGAGCAGAAAAATAACTACAGTGCAACTGCTAATATTACAGCATGCTTACACACACCCCTTTTCTTATGTATCTAAACAGAGAGAGGTGTGAAGGTGCCCCAGGTTGATCGTGCAGTTGGGGTCTGCAAGAGATTAATGAGTGCCTTCTAAAACTTGGAAAAGACAGCATGAACTGGCCATTGCTCAGACACAACTTGGCTTGCCTGGTCATAAACTCATTACTGCTACAACAAGATGGGCCTCCAGGCAACAAATGATCAAAAGGGTCATAGAGCAGGAGAAAGCTCTAACACAAGTCCTGCAAGCTGACAAAAAGACCAGACATTTAGCTCTAACATGGCAAGACATGGATGTTCTCGAATATGTGAATAAAGCATTAATAATGCATTACAGCTTTATACAAGTCAGGGTTTATTCAAGAAGACAATATTATATATGTTTGTTATTAAAATGTTTCGCAGAATCGCAAAAAACTGGATGACTATTAGCAGAGGAATAAAATCCGTTTTATGTGTCTGTGGTACTTCAAAAGAGATTCGCGCCAGTAACACAAAAGCTGACTGGCCGCGATATACATTACATGTTGGTCTCATTTGTAGTCCTAATGCAGGGAATTATATTTAGACTAGCTAAAGAAAGAACTACAACACCACTGAATGAAAAAAAATAAATTGTAAAGCGATGCAGGAGCATTTCAATATCCATTAGAGTTAGTGTTACATAGACATACTGTTGGACAATTAAGACCTGTTTAAAATTATTTAAGACCTAGAACTCAATCAATACTTAAGCAATTTTAAGACAATTTTTTTTTTTGGTCATGTACCTTTTTCAATTTGTTCCAACCATCTGTTGTTTTGTTGTGTTGGTTAGCATGTTTTATTGCAGTGAACCATTTCAGTCGTCTATCGGGATGTTTAGGAATACAATAAAATGATTTCCACTTTGCTTTCCTCCGCCTGTTCTGGCATCCTGGCACACAGCAGCTGTCCACCATGTTGGAATAGTAATATTTGTAAGGTCTAAACATGTCTGGTTTTAAGTTATTGTTCGACAATTATCAATACCAATGCTACAGCCGCTCCTGCACTCTCCAGATGGCCTACCAAAATGGCGGAGTTTAGATTGCATGACGTCAACCTCCAAAGCTCTATTGATTCTACAGCTTTTTTATAATACATATGATCTGTATATATTAATATTAATTTAAACTAAATGCTTAATAATAACTGTTAAACTAAAGTTGCTTGTGAGTAATGGATTAATTATACAGATAACATAATGATCATATAAAGCATATATAAATCATAAAATAATTCTAATTATCATTAAAGCCAGATAATTTCATCGTTAAATATTTGTTTTTACTATATAGTGACCTTTAATTTGGAGGAAGAGAAACTGGGGGAGTGACTTTTTTTACGCTGGATGTGTCAGTGTCACTTTGCTCACATCTGATTGGTCCAATTTCAGTTTGAGATCTCTTACCCAGAACAAAACCTGCCCCGGAGCAGGTTAACCATGGAGCGTAAGTTACTATGGCGATGAACACCGCTAATAGCCAAGTCACTTTCATGGTACCTAAAACCCAGGACTGGCGCAAACTAATCTGAAACTTACCTGGCTAGCCAGCTAATCCAGCTTCATGGTACATTTTGAAGTGTATGTGGGTTCCAGCTCAATGCCAGTAAAGATTTATACTGATCACAACCCACAAGCGTAATTCAATCCAATGCATTATGGGCTGGGCACTAATTGTTCAACAATTCAATATTGAAATATTGAAAAGGGTAAAGAGATGCATTGTCAGCTGATTGATGGCTCCATCTTTCATCGTTGGATTAGTGTTGGTGTCCTTTATAGGGGTGACCAGCCCTTTTCTTTTGAGAGATAACGTTTGCTCTGATAGTGTAGTTACACTTGTTAGTGTAGTGTAGTTAGGTGTAACAAGTACATTTGGTATTATGGGAAGTGTTCCTTGTTCTGGCTGCCCTAATTAATGCAGCCTAACAATCTGTAAGGGAAACAGGTCAATTTAGCTTAAATGGAATTATTAATTCAGTTATATGGAATTTTAAGTGAAGTGAAAGTGAAAGTGAAAGTGAAGTGACATGTGGCCAAGTATGGTGACCCATACTCGGAATTTGTGCTCTGCATTTAACCCATTGAAGTGCACACACACAGCAGTGAACACACACACCGTGAACACACACCCGGAGCAGTGGGCAGCCATTGCTGCGGCGCCCGGGGAGCAGTTGGGGGTACGGTGCCTTGCTCAAGGGTCTCACCTCAGTCGTGGTATTGAGGGTGGGGAGAGCGCTGGACATTCACTCCCCTCACCGACAATCCCTGCCGGACCTGAAACTCGAACCCATGACCTTTTGGGTTACAAATCCGACTCTCTATCCATTAGGCCACGAGTGCCTATGAATGAATCATTACTTTTACGACCAAGAAAATGAACCATACAGCGATCATTTGAATGGACCATAACATCAATTCTGCAGTGGATATGAATATCCAAACTATAGAGAAAACACTATTTATTAGCAAGGTGGAATCTAACCCCATGTTTCTTAATGATATCTCCCAATTGTAGCACATACAGGGTGAAAAGCAATGATCCTAATACTGAGCCTTGGGGTACTCCACAACAAACATGTAATCAGTATGAAACTGCTTCATTTATACTGTCAAAATGTCAACTGTAAGACTTTTATTCATCTTAGGAACACAAATGAAGATATTTTTAATAAAATCTGAGCAAATCTGATTTCTGTTCCTCCATTGACATCTACGCAACTACCACTTTGATGCTTAAAAAAGTAAAAAGTTCATAATGAGATATGAATTGATTGGTTTCGTCCAAATTTTCTGAAGAAACACGAACATTTATCAACGCACAGAATTATGATAAATGGATGCTCATGCATATTTGCTAGAAGTGAAAGTACCAATAAGGTGAGATTGTTTACTCGCTGATCAATGTTTACATGTGAATAAAAGCCTAAATTGAATGTGTTCATCATATAAAGCGATCATTTGTTTGTGCGTGTGTGTAATTGCTATGTTTATGCAAACCTCTTTACCACACTGAGGAACACCGTAATTAATTTTCAGAATGAGTTTGCAAATGCAGTTTCAGGTCTCTTTGATACGTGAAACTCTTTTCACATTGAAGACACGTGTAAGGCTTCTCTCCAGTATGAAGTCTCATGTGAATGTTAAGGCTTCCATTTTGAGTGAAACTCTTCCCACACTGTTTGCAGGTGAAAGGGCTCTCTCCAGTGTGAACTCTCATGTGGACTTGAAGGTTTCCTTTTCGATTGAAACTCTTTCCACACCGTTGGCAGGTGAAAGGGTTTTCTCCAGTGTGAATTATCATGTGGATTTTAAGGTTTCCAATGTGATCGAAACTCTTTCCGCACTGAGAGCATATGTATGGGTTCTCTCCAGTGTGAATTCTAATGTGGGCATTAAGAGTTTGTTTGTGTGTGAAACTCTTTCCACACTGAGAGCATGCGTAAGGCATCATTCCAGTGTGAATTATCATGTGGCTTTCAAGGCTTTCTTTTCGACTGAAACTTTTTCCACACTGTTTGCATGTGAAAGGCTTTTCTCCAGTGTGAATTCTCATGTGGACTTTTAGGTTTTCTTTTCTGTTGAAACCCTTTCCACACTGTTGGCAGGTGAAAAAGCTCTCTCCGGTGTGAACTCTCATGTGGACTTTAAGGTTTCCTTTTTGATAAAATCTCTTTCCACACTGTTTGCAGGCGAAATGCTTCTCTCCGGAGTGAATTCTCATGTGGACATTAAGACTTCCATGTTGAGTGAAACTCTTTCCACACTGTTGGCAGGTGAAATAACTTCCGGTTCCTGTCGTTTGAGCTCTTTTTCGTTCAGAAGTCTTTTCAGTCTTGGAGCAACTAAAAGATTTTTTTCTAGTTATGAAATCATACTGATCTTTCTCCGTTTCATTCAGTTCTTGACT
Source organism: Anabarilius grahami (assembly GCA_003731715.1). Classification (NCBI taxonomy): domain Eukaryota; kingdom Metazoa; phylum Chordata; class Actinopteri; order Cypriniformes; family Xenocyprididae; genus Anabarilius; species Anabarilius grahami. The sequence goes on from RJVU01042597.1 coordinate 281,735, forward strand.
CTCCTCTTTCAGTGGCATCATGTCTGGTGTTAAAAGAGAGATATGCAAGTTAACACTCATACAAAATTCAACAATGGTGACAATCGACACAATATTCAAATCAACAGGGAAACCATCAGGGCACTACTGCCAGAACTTAATAAAATGTAATAAATTTATTTGTCCAATGACAAGCAAGTGCTTAAAAATTTAATTTTGTATCACCTGCACCACTCATAATGTGATCTATATGTTAAAGCGTCCTTGTCAAAAGATATATAATAGAAAATCATCACGACAATTGAAATTACGACTTAAAGGTGCACTATGTAGTTTTTCCATCTGCTAGGGGGCGCCTATTCAAAACAAAGGCGTAGCTTGATGACGCCAAGTTTGAGCGCGGAATCTTGGGACATGTGGTCTCCACCTCAACGGACGGTGTAAAAGAATAGGGATAGGGCTCATGAAGAAATCATGTTCATGGATGCGATTATTAACGTTACTGTAGTATGAAGCAGAGCAGGAGTGTTGTGGAGCTGAACGAGGAGCTGGAGCGATTGCGCAACACACGAGCAGAAGAACTTTTATTATGCCACAGTCGCCGGCGCTGCTTCCGCTTTTCCGGTCATGAGTATGAGGTAACGCAGCTCTGTTTATCATATTAGATATATTTGAGAGTGTTGAAAATTATGTTATAACGTTACTCTGTGCGTTTGCTTGGCGGCGGCTGTGAGACACTTGTTACACACTGCAGTAAGATTTTAAAATATATTAAATGCTGGATGTGTTTTTTTGATAAATGGCTTGCAATTAATTTTTAAAACGTATTGTTTGATGGAGAAAATTATGTATTACTGTTAATAAAAATAAAGCTGCATCTGATTATGCTATGTTAGAAACTTCACAAAATAGTGTTTTTCTCTGCAGCATGGTAAAGCATGGTACTCGCAAAAAATCAAGAAAATTAGATTTAAACAATAAGACTAAACGTGTTGAGCTATATAACAATAATTAGTTTTCTGTCTATAAATGTAACCAAACAGTTGTTCCCTTGTCTATTAAAACATGTAATATTTTAAAGTGTCTTTGGTGTTTCCATGGTTTCTACAAAATAAAACCGGAAACCGAGGGTAACGCGTGTATGACGCAATTGACAGGCGACTCCTCACACGTCCCGAATCCTTGGTTAAAATTGCAATTTTCTCACGATTTACAAATAGTTGCAAACATCTAGGATGTAGTAAGTACTCAAGTGAACAAAATATATAACACTGGCCTAGTGGTTTTAGGATATTTTACTGCAAAAATATTACATATTGCACCTTTAATGAACAAATCAGGATGATTTGTTAGACATTTCAACGAGCTGGGACATAACATTAAACAATGTATAGGGATAGAAGTTTTAGGTTCAAGAGTTGGTGATATAAATAAAGAATTATCTAAATGAGAAGCATTTTGGATCTATAACTTGAAATCACTGGCTCCTAATGGTATGAATGAGGAATTAGATTTTTCTGTTTTTCTATAATGTGATGTAGAGAAAACTGCATTAAATGATTTTTTACAAATATCACAAAATAAATTGAATATTCTAAGTGTGAAAACCATTGCTGATTAATGGCGACGTATTTCTGATGACTGCAATCATTAAGTTTTTTCACTACTGTGTATTTACTGAGTTGATGTGTAAGGTTTTTTGGTCTAATTCACTAATTTATGCTTTTTCTTGATTGTAGGATCTTCTGTTATCTTGCATGGTGTGGATTGTGCTTTGGACTTTGAACTTCATGAATATTATGTCTTATGTTGTAATAAATTGTTAGTAGATGCATTTGTATTGTGTGAGGATAATTGATGTTTAACACAATCAAGTGATTTGTAACATTCTTCAGTTTCAACCCTAAAAAGGGCAAGACCATAAAGAGACATCAGAAAATTAATTTAGTGCTATTTTTAAGTATGATACTGAACAAAAACAAAAATATACATCAAATATATGCAATTCATTACAAATCAATGATAATTGAGAGATGGAAAATGTTCCCCAAAATTTGCCATATTTGACATTTACATGAAAAAATCTAAAAATAATTTTTAATATTTAACATTAAAAATAATGTATGAATAATCAAAGTAAACCCAAGTTGCTTTAGTACAGTAAATGTTTCTTAAAATCATTAAAAATGTCTTAGTTCATACTTTTTTTTTATCAAGTTGCTATCAATCAGAGGACAGAAGGCATGAAGTAAATTGAGTAAAACAAGTTTTTCAGCAAAGTTTAAGTCGTATTGATAATTTATAGGACCTAGTAATTTGCGTATTAAATATTATACGGCATTATACCGATTGTTCAACAGTAATACACATTGCCATACAAGCATTCTGTTTTCAATTAATTCATACCCCCAAAGGTGCGACTTATCCTGGGAAACACAAACATTCACAGACAAATGATTCAAATGTAAAAATTTAATTCATAAAATTTCAACACAACACACTAAACAACAACTTTGTAAACATGCAAGTCCCCTCCAAATATTGCAAATATGTGAAATGTATCAACTTTTATCATAAGATAAGTAGATTTCCCACTACAGGTGGTCATGTTGTTTTTAAATGCTGCCCGTGAGCTAAACAAAAAAAATTATGAACAAAGTCACCAGATCTAAATATTCACAACAAACACCCTTTCAACATGAAACCAAGAAATGAGACCCAAACTTTCCCAGCCTCTCAAATGTTTGTGTCCCCCAGGATACGTCGCCCCTTTTAGGGTTAATGAGATTGAATATTAATTAATTAATTGTTTAAATAGTGGGTGGAGGGATTAGAGCATTCAACACACCAAGGAAGGCCCCTGTAAATAATGAGATAAAATATTAAATAAAGTGTCTAAAAGTTTTTTGAGTGCAAATCACAGCTATATTCTTGATTTAATGCAGAGACATAAAAATAATTTATGTCTAGGTACGTTATACTATTTATTGTCAACCGTTCAACTGCATCACAAATTATGAATTCTTATGCCAGAATTCAGACTACACAATATTTGTGTCTGTTACGATAGTCACCCGGTCAGATATGACACAATATACGAGATGAAACGATTGATTCTTGCCCAGTGTCCTTTATGAATCATCACAACACCCTACGTCACACCCTACGACCAAAATCAGGCTGATATTGTGTAGTGTGAACACGGCATGAATTTTATGAATATTGTTAGCTTCAATAAGCGTTGAAAAAAAAACATTTATTTATGCATAATAAATGTTTTTGTTATATACAACAGCATAAGCAAGTGTTAGAATGAAAAAGTTTTTGATTCCGTAGTAATTACTGGGTTTAACGTTAAACAATTTGACTACTTCTGCATTGTTTTTACAAATTTAATGCATGACATTTAAAGGATTAGTTCATCCAAAAATGAAATTCTGTCATTTATTACTCACCCTCAGGAAGATTCGGAGCATAATGAATCAGTGTATCGAATCAGCTGTTCGGAGCGCCAAAGTCACGTGATTTCAGCCGTTGGCAGTTTGACACGCGATCCGAACCACTGATTCGACACGCTGATTCATTATGCTCCGATGCTTCCTGAAGCAGTGTTTTGAAATCGGCCATCACTTTATAAGTCGTTATTTTGTTTTTTTTGGTGAACCAAAAATATTCTCGTCGCTTTATAATATTAATATTGAACCACTGTACTCACATGAACTCATTTAAATATGTTTTTAGTACCTTTATGGATCTTGAGAGAGGAAATGTCATTGCTCCCTATGAAAGCCTCACGGAGCCATCGGATTTCAACTAAAATATCTTAATTTGAGTTCCGAAGATTAACGAAGGTCTTACGGGTGTGGAACGGCATGAGGGTGAGTGATAAATTACATTATTTTCATTTTTGGGTGAACTAACCCTTTAAGGTGACACAAAATATTTATTTCTGTCGAGCTGGACATTTTAATAAGGATCAAATGACTTGAGTTGAGCTTTGAGAATGAAACCAACCTGTGTGTTCTTCTTTCACTCTGAATGTTTCTTCAATCTTCATGTCTTCACTCTCCTCTTTAATGAACTCCATCTTTATAACAGTGTGTCACGTGGATCTCAGGAGTTTTTCTGTGTTTGGACCTATGGTTTGACAGTCTGTCATGTTTACGATGATAATAATTAACAAAAATAAACAAATCCAAACTAATAAATGAGTTTTACTCAATTCGCTCTAGTTCAGTAGTTCAGTGCACTGGTAAGAGAGTCAGTCAGAGTGAGAGTTAATGGACTTATTGATCTGATTAGTCAAAAACTAGCAGTTCAAATGAATAAAAGAACACAATTTGAATTGAAAATGTATTTTGGTATGATTTGCATTGGTATCTAGTCTAATAGACTGCACTTTCATTAAACATTAGTAGTTCTCATCACATGTTTGTGTTTGTTCTTCTCGTTGCATTTACACTGTTTTGACCAGCATGTCTCCTCAGCGCGCGGTGATTCGAGCGAATCGAATCACTGAATCGTTTTGCGAAGCATTTGGTTCAATTGACTCGGAGTTTAAAAAGCTCTGTTTCTCCATCACTATTTGGCAGTGAGTGACCGAATTCATGTTTATGATAAACTGATTCACGATAGCGAAGAAATGAGACTCTCCTTTTGTGTTACTCGCGCGTGAACACGCTTTACTCTTAAAAAGCAACACTCATGATGAATAAAGCATTACTATGTTACACTGAATAAATAATTAATTCTAAATCGCTTGTAAAAAAACAAAAAAGATTGAACCGTTTGTACGGATTTTAACACTTAAAACAGAGACCTTTCAGTCGAATCACAACAGGAGCGCGGCGCAGCCTTGTGACATCACATCATCGGCCCAAAATAAAGGTCCCCTTCAGATGCTGCTGTGTTTAAGATTACATTACTAAATCAGATGTCAGAATAATTCAGAGTTTAGTGAAATAATTAAAGGTTGTCCAATGATATGCTCAAAAATATTTGGAACAACTAATAAAAGAGTGTGAGATTTTGTCTGGAAGGTACAACTGTAATGTTTGGGGGCAGAAACCACGTATTCCAGATATCCCTGTATTAAAGCAGTGACAAATGTTATTAGAAAAACGAGTGTTTGAGTTCATAATGGAGAGTCATTATGTTTTTGTCAGTTTTATTCCAAATTATAAATGTGAATAAGTCTAAAAATAGCTATTAAATGTCTAAAAATGATTTTCCAAGAATCAGTAGAAGATAAAAAGAAGCAATTAAAATATAAAAGTATAAATTCTTTCAACACCAAAAAGCGTTTCTAAAAATACTTAAGTCTAATTAAAACTGAAAATTTCCCCCTAAAAATGTAAAGCAATAGTAAGTCACGGATGTCAAGGTTCATTTGTTGCGTGAAAACGGACACAATTCACACACGCTGAACTCCACAGAAAGATCTGCAGCTTTCCTAAAATCTCAATTATTTTACAGGACATCAGGGGCCGTATTCACAAAACATTTTATCTTGCCACTAAGAGTTCTCCTAAATAGCAGTAAAAGGTCTTAGCTAAGAGTTTTCTCTTAAAACCTATTCACAAAACTTTTACTAAGGAATAGACTGAAGTCTTAAGCTAAAAGTAAGGGCGGGGTTGACCTCGTTGCTATGGAGTATACACACAGTGATTGGCTGATGGGGAGGAGTCAGCGATTTAATCATAGAAATATTGTAGAATGACGTGTCATGTTTCCATATTAAAATAAAGGTTTTAAAATACAAATGTTGCCCTATTCAAATAAATATTTTTTAATAAAAATGTTGCCATATTCACAATAAAATGTTGCAATATTGTTGCAATAAAGGTTTTTAAATGTAGGCTAAGTGTCATTAATTAAACTAGTATATACAGTTAATTGTCCACCTCTTGGATGTCTGTATCTCAAGAGAATGCAGAATTCAAGCGACAAATTATGTTTTATAAACAAAGTTTGGGAGAAACACATTCAAACGGTCTTTCTAATCAACTCGAGAGGAGGAATATATACACAGACGAGAGCCGACTAACCTATATTTACTTCGACAGTTTTCTGCATCCCTCCGTCAACCACCTCCTCACTCGGCTGGGGATACGGGGAGAACTTTGGTTTTGGGCTAAATTTCAAGCTCGGAGCCCTCGATCCCCTTGGACAGCACACCAAATACACTTATTATATATATTTTTTACTCTATTCAATCATTTGTAAGTGTGAACTCATGAAAACCACAGGTAATCAGACAATATTTATTTATTTGTTAAAGATTTTTTTGGCGTCTCATCGTAGATTCAAATCTATAAATCAAAATGTATTGCATTTATGAAGAAAAGGTTCAGCACCCAAGGCTCTGTCGCTATTCCCTCAATGGTGTTCAGTGTCTTTGGGTGGATTAGGACTGTTTGTGATTTGGTCTTAGTGATTTAGGAGTCCTCTTGACTACTCCTAGCGTTTCACAGATTTAGGAGCTAGTTTTAGCGCTAAAATGTTTTGTGAAATACTCTTAGAGCAAAAATGTAGGACTCCTAAAATTAGAACTGACACGCCCATTATTTTTAAGAGTTTCTCCTAAATCGGCAAGTTAGGAGCTACTTTTAGCCTTAAGATGTTTTGTGAATACGGCCCCTGGAGTATACAGATTTGAAGGGTGTGATGGGTGAAGGTGAGGAGAGAGGAGAAGTAGAACAAGTGAGAGACGAGGAAGATGAAGAAGAGCTTCATATGATCCTATCATTTATCACGGGGACAAGAATTGAACTGAATCACTGCATTGTTCTCAATTTGCCTCACAGCACCATCTTTTTAATCTTCTGAAACTTTGTCACTCTTTTGGCTAGATGATTAATATTGATAAATTGGAATCGCTGGTTATCAGATGTTCTTTATTGTTTTAAGTTAGACAAGATAAGACTTTCCCTCAAGAAGTGTTCAAATAAGTTTTGGAAACTTTGGGGTCCTCTCTTTCAATATATTAAAGAGATTAATTTCTCTCCTAGTCCTAATTAGGACATATATTTTGATTGTTGCATTTTAAATATCATAAACGGCTCAAATAATCAATAACTTTTAAGTTATTCTGATTGTGGTTTGGTTGGTTTTAAACTTCTATCTCTGCCGAAAAGTGCTCAAGTTTTGCGATCCTCTTCCTGAAGTGCACAACATGCAATTTAACTGGAAGTTTTGCCAACATATCATCAACTGATACTGTGTACACATCAGAGGACATCATATATTCTTTAAAGTCTTTTGTCAAAAGGTAGAGTCGATCTTCTATTTCTGACACTCGAATCACTTGAATTTCTTCCTTAGAGTGCTTTTGTTCAACAAACGGGATTAAATGACAATAATAAATACAATTTAGAGTGAAAATCACAACTATATAGACCTTACACCAGATTTAAGAAGATATTAGAACATATTGAAGAAAGTACTCAAGTGTGCTGAGTATAAAATGTCTTGAAGAACAGAGCAATCTCTGTTCCCTCTTCTGCTGGAAATGATATGATGTTCTGAATTTCGGTCTGGCATCCATTTGTTAATCTAATGCAACACACTCTTCTTCTCTTAGCATGGACTTCAAACAGGCTCCCATTTGCACTTTCAAAAGTGTGCCCACAGTGGAGTCCAATTACACTGACTTAGCAAAGTGAGTGAGAAGACGTACATTGAAAGTCATGGCTCTCTCTCCACACTTTTTGAAATTTTAAGAAAAATTCAAGAAGCATTTATGTCTGCTTTGTCGATTTCCTCATAGTGATAGACTTCTATAAGAGGAAAAAGACAGCTGAGACCAGTATACTGAGATGTTTCAAGAACCAAGAATCAAGCATGGTGAACAACAAGAAAACAACAAAGCTCTCCATTCTGATGCTTTTCGATATCTAAACTCAATATTTACATTTTACAGGTCAACTAATCTAATTTCTATAATGCGCCCATTTATGTGTTTTAGGATGAGTTTCATGAATGGATTGGAAATCAGATCATCTGCATTACAAGAGAAGATGTTTTCTGGGATTGCGTAGACCATTGATTTGCTGCTCAGGAAGTTGTTAGGTTCAACTCCAAAATGCATGTTGTACTCAAATGGCATAGCAGAAGTAGTGTTGTGCATTATGTACCTTCACAGATGTGTACGCTAGGGCTTGCGTAGACTAGTAGAGTAATCGAGACTACTCGAGCGTGCATTAACCATAAATGAATTCAAAATGCAAATGTCACTAACAGACACCATGCATCAGATGTGGAAGTATTTTATCAAGGATGACAAAAATATCGTAATTTGCCAACTCTGTAAGACTGCTTTAAAGGGATAGTTCACCCAAAAATGAATATTTGATGTTTATCTGCTTACCCCCAGAGCATCCAAGATGTAGGTGACTTTGTTTCTTCAGTAGAACACAAATGATGATTTTTAGCTCCAGCCGTTGCCGTCTGTCAGTTGTATAATGCGTATCAATGGGAACTCCATCTATAAGAGTAAAAAAAACATGCACAGACAAATCCAAATTAAACCCTGCAGCTCGTGACAACACATTGATGTCCTAAGACACGAAACGATCGGTTTGTGCGAGAAACCGAACACTATTTAAATCATTTTTTCTACCTCTAAAACACCACCATGTCTAACTGCCCTGTGCATCCGGTTAGTGAGGTCTGATCGCGCTCTGAGAACGGAAGTGATGTCTCGCACTCATTGAAGCAAAGCGCGAGAGATCACTTCGTCATCAGAGCACGTTTTTTGACCTCACCAACTGGATGCTGAACGCAGTTGGACATAGTGGTGTTTTAGAGGTAAAAAATGATATAAATACTGTTCGTTTTCTCGCACAAAGTTTTTTCAAGTCCAAACCGAGCCGATGCGCTCGAGTCCAAACCGACAGAGGGCACAGATGCGCTCGAGTCCGAGCTCGGGGGGTAAAATTTACTTTTTGACAGGGTTCCCGGATAAAATTTGCATTCCAGGGACTAAATATTGCGTTATTTTAGATCGATTCTACCCGCGGACATAAAAAACAACCCAGTGTAAAAGTAGCCCAATTCTTGGCAACACTGCTGATCCATTATCCACAGTAGATGGCGGTAATGCTCTATTTAAGAATGCGAACTGCCAATAAGCACAAAGAAGACTCTGTTTCAAAAAACATGAAACAGATCAATTAAATTATTGTGATCAGGCAGAAATAATAAATCATGTTTATATATTATATATATATATATATATATATATATATATTAGGGCTGGGCGATATATCGCATGCGATTGTCACGCGCATTTTGTCAGTAAAGCCGGTTCCCTGATTACCGCTAAATCAAAAGTTCACTGACAAGCCATGCAATATCGCGTTCATTATCGAAGGCGATTCATCTGCGATATGAACGCGATATTGCGTAGCTTGTCAGTGAACTACGGTTCTGTCTATAAAATGCCGCTCCATTTGAAAGCAGGTGATGATGATTTTGCGGTAATCAGGGAACCGGCTTTACTGACGAAATGCGCGTGACAGTCGCATGCGATATATCGCCCAGCCCTAATATATATATATATATATATATATTTTTTTTTACATTTTATTAAATAAAAAAAATGAAAAGGAAAGATTTAAACTCATTAAGGAAGTAAGAAACATGGGCGTTGGATCATTTATATGCAAAGCCTTGTGAAAGAGCAAGCAGAACAAGTCGAATATTGCGCAATCATAAAATATAATAAAGAAACAGGATTAGATTGGAGAATTTATTCTTTTTAAAAAAAATTAATTAGTGCTCCACACTCCAGTCCAGTTGGTGGCGGTAATGCACGGAAAGTTGGTTTGCCAACCGCAATAAAACGTCATTACAAGAGGAAAAAGCATAAAGCAGTTTAAATAATAAAGTAAATCGAAAGATAAAATGTGTCAGTCAAGGAAATAAGAGGTTATTTATAATAGAATAATGTTAGGACATTCAAATTTAAAATGCACGCTTAAAATTGTTGGGAAACGTGAACAATGTCATGTTGAAGAAACAATACCTCGTGATTCTTGAATGTATTACGTATGAACAAGAAAGGAACAATATGATAGAAGAATTAAATGTTAAGGTTTTAATTAATTGATTATAAAATAATCAAGTGAAATTAATAGTAAATCCTTTGATTTTATTAGGGAGACAAGGCTGATAAATAGAATATAAAGCTCGTCTGTTCCACACTCCGGACCAGAAGGTGGCGGTAATGCACCTATTAGAAGCCGCCGTAGAAGAAGAACAAGTCATCAGGCTGTTGTGGTTCGGCTGAATAAAGGTTTGTGTTTCTGAGCATTTAAAGTGTTTAACTGTTTTACAAACCGTTCAGACAATGTTATAGTTTTTGGACGCGTTGTAAAATTAATGGATTGTTAATCTGTGTACATTGTAATGCTGCATCTATCATTTATTAGCTCTATTTTTGTGAGTAAAGCGCATCCACACAAAAGTACCAGACAAGATGCTCATATTTACTTGCTTAATAACTGTAGAAACGTCCCTAATGTGATATAATTTAATGTACATGAAATGTTCATAAGGGTTTTCGTTATGGAAGTGGCTTTTTCTGTCACAAAAACAGCTTGTGCACTTTGAAACACCAAAAAAGCTAAATAATGCTTTAATTGACCATCATTGAGAAAATCAGCAAATACAAATTAAAAAGTGAGACACTTTCAGTCAGTCTGTTTTCTATATTTTTATAGAAACAAAAAGATAGAGGTATAATCCAAAACAAACAAATACAAAGATAGTTACAAGATAATCCTTAATTAATGGATCCAGTAAAAACAAAACATAACCAGCCAATGTTCAAAACTATCTCCTTACCTTTTACCCGATTCACAATAGTACAACTGTAATAATATTTTATAATAAAATTATACTGGTGGATTTCTGCGGGAAATTCGAGCATGCTGCAGTTCGTCTTTGCGTCATTACGTCACATCTGTAAACAGAAAGGAAGGAGTCCCAGCTAGACTACGCATCCCAGGTGGAAAAAAAATTTCTTCAACAGAAGGTTTATGTACGTTTTAATATTTAGACCACTTTTATAACTGATTGCTATCAGGATGTGAAGAGAGTTTCAACCAGAAAAACAAAGTATATATATATATATTAAAAAAAAAATGCTTACCCTTCCTTGTACTCTCATGCTGACTGACTCCCTTACCAGTGCACTGAACTAGAGATTTAGTTTGGATTTATTTTTCTTTTTGTTCATTATTCTCATCTTAAATAGGACAGAGTGTCCGAACACACAGAAAAACTCCTGGTGAAGCAGCTGAGATCCACGTGACATACAAGATGGCGTTGATTAAAGAAGAGAGTGAAGAAATGAAGATTGAAGAAGTATTCAGTTTGAAACAAGAAGATACTGAGAAACAAATAGGTTGGTTTCATTCTCAAAGATGAACTCATTTAAGATACATGAATTATATATATATAAAAAAAAAATGTCCTATGAGTGTCCTACGAGTGTCCACAGAGGGCTGTGATGATAAAATGATTATTGATACATCTTTTTTCCTATACATGATTTCTTTTTTTTCCCCTGAATGACACTAGGTGAATCTTTAGGCACCTCACCATCCGATTCCATAACGATTCTTGACCTACATTTTTTTTTTTTTTTTTTTTTNTTTTTTTTTTTTTTTTTTTTTAGGTCTGCAACTTACGATTAATTTGACAATTGATTAATCTGTCAGTTAGTTTAGTATTTTAGTTTTTTTTTAGATAATTCTATTAATTGGATGAATTTATTTGTATAAAATTATACATTAAAAATATTTTTTAATTGAAAATTATTTTTAATCCAATGTTTTAAACATCCTGCCCAATGCTGCCCTCCAAACAATGTGTAATATAAAGCCTATGAAAAGAATATAGCATGTAGGCTATGCTGTACATTACAAGCAAATTAAGACCCATTTATTATTCCCAATATGGAAAGAGGAAATAAAACAGTTTATTAAGAGCATGACTTATGACCCACATACAGTGCCCTCCACTATTATTGGCACCCTTAGTAGATATGAGCAAAGGTGGCTGTGAAAATAAATCTGCATTGTTTATCCTTTTGATATTACTTTCAAAAAATTCACAAAATTATAACCTTTCATCGAAGTAAAACAATTGAAAGTGGGTGAAACTCACATTATGAAATAAATGTTTTTCTCCAATACATGTTGGCCACAATTATTGGCACCCCTAGAAATTCTTATGAGTAAAATATTTCTGAAGTACATTCCCATTCATATTCCCATTTCTTAGCACACCAGGGTGACTAGGAGCATGAAATTGTCCAGCCATGACTTCCTGTTCCACAGGAGTATAAACATGAGGAAACACAAAGGCCAAATTCCCTTAATCATTCATCACAAAGAGAAAAACCAAAGAATATAGTTCTGATGTGCAGCAAAAGATTGTTGAGCTTCACAAAATAGAAAGTGGCTGTAAGAAAATAGCTAAAGCATTGAAAATCCCTATTTCCACCATCAGGGCAATAATTAAGAAGTTCCAATCAACTAAAGATGTAACAAATCTGCCTGAAAGAGGACGTGTGTCTAAATCGTCCTAATGTGCGGTGAGGAGGAAAGTTTGAGTGGCCAAAGATTCTCCAAGGATCACAGCTGGAGAATTGCAGAGATTAGTTGAGTCTTGAGTCTCAGAAAGCCTAAAAAAATTTATCAAACAGAACCTACATCCCCACAAGTTGTTCGGGAGGGTTTCAAGAAAAATCCTCTGCTCTCATCCAGAAATATTCTCCAGCATATTCAGTTGTCGACACGACTGAAACTTCAAACAGGACCGGCTTCTATGGTCAGATGTAACTAAAAAAAGAGCTTATTGGCAGCAAACTCACCAGATGGGTTTGGTGCACACATGGATAAAAAGTACCCCATGCCCACAGTAATATATACTGCTGGATCTTTAATGTTGTGAGCCTATTTTTCTGCTGGAGGTCCTGGACATCTTGTTCATATACATTGTATCATGGATTCTATCAAATACCAACAGATAAAAAATCAAAACCTGCTTCTGCTAGAAATCCAATAATGGGCCGTGGTTGGATCTTCCATCAGGACAATGATCCAAAACAAACATCAAAACCAACACAAAAATGTGTCACTGAGCACAAAATGAAGCTTCTGCCATGGCCGTCCCAGTTCCCTGACCTGAACCCTAAAGAAAATGAGTGGAGTGAACTGAAGAGAAGAAGCACCAACATGGAGCTGGGAATCTGAAGGATCTGGAGAGATTCTGTATGAAGGAATGTTCTCTGATCTCTTGTCAGGTGTTCTCCAAACTCATCAGGCATTATAGAAGAAGACTCAGAGCTGTTTTCTTGGCAAAAGGAGGTTGCAAAAAGTTTTGAATATAAGGGTGCCAATAATTGTGGCCAACGTGTTTTGGAGAAAAACATTTATTTCATAATGTGAGTTTCCTCCCACTTTCAGTTGTTTTACTTAGATGATAGGTTATAATTTTGTGCATTTTTTTAATGAAAGATCAAAAGGATAAACAATGCAGATTTATTTTTACAGCCGCCTTTACTCATAATTACTAAGGGTGCCAATAATTGTGGAGGGCACTGTATGT